>LPNX011202229.1:2990-70490 GCA_001517045.1 Pseudotsuga menziesii | reverse complement strand
TGATAATTAAAAGAACACAATAACTATAATAATGTTGATTAAAGTCACCTATCGCCTATCGACGAATCATCACTAGTGGTTTGCAATGAGAGCGTACGTTGATCCATCGGTACTCCTTCTATCTTTTTTGCTTCCAAAAGAGCTACCAAACAAGCATTCTCGTGACTTTATAACATCCTTTGAGCATTGAGATAAATCAATCTTCAATCTCTCTATTAATGTTGTAAATTTTTCCAGCCCGCATAGGTGTGGCTCATTGGCGGTTCTGTTGTTATGAAATCACTTGTTGTAAATTGGAGGTCACGAGGCCAATCCCACCTGGGTTTACCTGTGTCCCATGTCTTGCGGTGGTGTGGAGCACCTAGGGTTATAGTGGTAGCGGGGAATGGTTCCCTAGACCCCGTATCATGCGAGTACAATGGCCCTAGTTGTTGATTCCCCTAGCCAAAAAAGAAAAAAATGTTGCAAATTTTCCCTTGAAGCTGAATAGATTGAAGGACAGGAGGAATTATTGTTTTCTTGGATGCAAAGCCCATGGCTTCGTTCACTGCCCTATTTTCTTGGATGCACAGCCCATGGATTCATTCACTGCCCTATTTTCTTGGAAATTCACATCCCATGGCTTCATTCACCATTAAAAAGAGGAATTATTTGTGTCCATCATAGTGTTTTCTAAATGGTATTATAATGGGATAAGGATTCCATTACTCTTTTTTACTCTCATACCAAAATAGTTAAGTAAAAATGCATATGCATTATAGCTTTATCATATTGCATATGCGTTATATTGCATATGCGATATGAATAAGCTATAACGCATATGCATTATTTTAAAATTAAAAAAATCGACGGGAATAAGCTTTGGCATTATGTTCGGAAATAGCTTCGGACTACCAAACCTATTGGCTAGGACAAATAAACCAGGGCTATTACTTGTCTTTTAGAACTCTATCAATATGCTCAGTTTAGATGGCGTGTTTTGCTATGACATACACAATATTTTTTTATGAAAATCTAGAATATTGTAGAGTACGATCTTACGATTCTGAATATGTAATTTTTTCCTTCAAAACTATGTTTTATTTATTTATAATTATTTTTCTAAATGAAACACGTTAGTTTTTGAAAATAGATACATCGATTGTTTTTTATATCACTTTTTATTTCCATCACCATTTCCCAAGAAAACTATATGGTGCACTAGACAAGATCAAGCTCTATGATCTTATATTTAGAAATCAAGGATTTCATTAATTTTTGCCCCTAAAGTGTTGCACCTACACATAACATTTTAATTTCAAGATTTTGGGACTTCAATAATTAATAATAATAAAAAATAATTCATGACCAATTTTGAATAAATAGTTTTGCACTAGGACCCTATGTCCTTTATATTTCTGCAATATTTTATCCCAAATTGACATCATTTACCTCATATATTGTTGCACCCACACAAACATATATGTTAAGATGTGCTAAAAATTTGAAAACCCAATTTCACGGAAACTAATTTTATAATCATTTACACACATTTTGTCTGAATAAATGCTATATATTATGAAATATGATTCAATTACCTATCTTTTCTCTTTATACTTCATCTTCAAATAAGTTAGGGAGGTACCCCTAATTGTCACCTAAATTTAGAGTTTCCCGTTTTTTCCATTATTATGCGGCATCTAAAGTGTCTTTAAATGAGTCCATGATTGTGCATCAAACTTGTTTGGTTGTTATGTAATAGTGTTTCTGAACTAGACAATTGTGATATGTTGAATGTAGGTTATTGTTGTCAAAATTGGAGCTCTTCACCGATTAGTAAATGATTTATGAATCGACATAGATGGATTTCCTCACATTGGAAGCAAAGATGTGTTTCCCTGTTATGTTGTCAAAGGGAAACCAGGGAAGGGGGAATACATTGTTTAGTATAAATTTGGTTGAACGTGGTAACATAGATAGATCACATAATCTATGGGATTTTGTGAACTGCTTAAGAAGTTACCTTAAACTCCTAAGAAGGTTGCTTGGTTTTCTAGTTGTAGACATATTAACTGAGCCTTAGTTTTTTCTTCTTTATTTGTAATATTGTACCTTTGTGTTTCCTCAAGTTTCAAGTTTGTAATGGGAATGGGGAAATGAAAAGGGATTTTCAATGATTTTGTGAATGCTTGAATTCTTCATAACGAATAGATCTGAATGGTCATGCTTGTCGATAGAATATGTCGTTTCCATGCTTGACTTCTATGACTTTGTGAATTGTATTGCTTATAATTGAAATTTTGAGTTTTCAAATGTGTTGCTTAGCCATAGCTAATGTATGGTAAGAGTGAAAATTACACACATATCAACCTTAATGAATTTCTGAGCATTGGAAGAGTGAAGTGTATCATTGTTGTGCAGTTCGAAGGAAACTAAAAAGGAAAGTGAGTTATTTGGTGTTGAGATAGTTGAATCTAAGACTTTGAAGTGTTAATACTCAGATATGTGAAGAGCATGTTGATTTTCTGGTTGCATTTGTTGTTTATTCCTTAAAGTGATTAATTAAGTAACATAGATACTCATGACTGAATACACATGTAATCTATTTCAAAGTAGTTCCAGAGTTGCACAGCGGGTTAGACATATGTTGGAAAAATGCATAAGTTATATATGCATCCACTGTGTGAAGTTTACTTTCTTCTCTTAGAATTATTTTTATATTCTTATGCTCAATTGAAATCATTATATTTCTGATTGAATATAAATTACTGAATGGATACATTGATTCTGAGTAGAGTCTCTAGCTAAAGATTTTCTCTATTTGTTTGGTTATGCTATGTATGTTACTATAAACTTATATGATTTGTAGCATTTAAGGCCTCTTTGGATAGCTAGATAAATTCTTCAGATGGGCTTATGCCTGAATCCATATATACAAAAATGTAATATCCCCAAAAATAGAAAAAAAAATAGGCTAGTAAAAACTACCTGGACGGGACATTATTCACTTGCGGAACTATATTGTACACTTCATGTACCATTGTTTACTTGCAAGTTGTTCTTACGATCTGTTATTTACCTTCAGTGATATTTATTCATGTTTTTTACTTATGATGTCACACTGTTGTTTACTACTTGGTCTTATGTTTATACATCTATCATGTATGTGTCGTTACTGGATTTTAAATGCTTCGTACTTTCTGCATAGTCATACTTGTTATTTATAAAGTCCTAACTTAACTTTTTTGTGGAAACAAAGTGGGCAGAGTGGTGGGACTTGTTCTCCCATGATGTTTTGAGAGGTAAAGGTGTTTACTTGTTCACGGGCTTACTTAGTTCTATGAACTAAGGCACCTATTTTATTCCACATGCAGTTCATACTTTGCAATGGGGTCTTGTTTAAAGAGTAATGGAAGTCTTGATGCTAAAGAATTGTGTTGGAGCAGGGCCCTGTAGGTATAGGAAAATATGCTATATCAAGACAAGAAATTCAAAGGTAACAGTATCTGAAGCGGCCGAGAAGAGAGAGCTCAACCACTGAACTTAAGGCAGTGGCGAAGACAAGAGGGCTCAACTACCCTCATAAAGGAAAAGGAGCAACGGGCCGAGGTATTGAAGACAAAGGACAGAAAGGGAACGACAGAGGAAGAGAAGCCCATACCCATGATTAGCGTTGGGAAGCGTGGAAGACTGCAGAGAGCTGCAGTATGACCAATAAGCGGCAGTTCAAAGTACAGATAGGTCGACTGTCACAGTTAGGGTTTTTGGGTTACTGTTGGGATAGGCCCACAGTTTTGTATCATGGTGAGACCTTTGGGCCACCTATTTAGGAATGTATTTTGTATTATGAAGGGTTTGATAGGAGATAGTTAGCTAGCCAGACATTCGGATATACATTAGCTAGTTGGTCAGTTAGTTGTTCCTTGAGTCGAGCTCTAGTTCTGTTATTCAGTCTGTACTATCTTACTCTAACCAGTAGTTGACTCCTTGAGTATGAATGTAACAATCCGCAAGGATTGAGAGAGAGAGAGGATATATTGTAAGAAGAAAGCAGAATAGAAAGAGAATATATCTAAGAGAGAAGGGCTCCCAGCTAAGAACACGGAGTTTCCCAGAAGATCTCGAGCTGCATAGTAGGTTGCAGTGGAAATGTGTTTACTCTCTCAAGATATAATATAAAACTAGTTCCTGTGGACGTAGCTTCCTCCTTGGAAGTGAACCACATAAAATCAGTGTGTTGTGTGACTGTTTCATGTGATTGTATTTACTTATTTGCTATATCTTACCTGTTACATGAGCTTAGCTAACAGTTAATGAATGTATGTATGCTATCCTTCAGTTTACAGTAACGTAGAAATTTAAATGTGAGTTGGATGTGTTAAAGTATTATGCATATGAGTTTATCAGTGTTTGATTTAGACCGTGACAGTTACTGTGTTAAGTGATTCCGGTATATTTAGTTCAGCAAGTTGAGTGCAATAGATGTTAAGCATAATAGACTGAAGAAGCTTGAGTGAAGTTGTTTAACACCCTTGTGAATGTTAGCTGAGCTAGTATAAGCAGAAAGAAATCCATTGGACCTTGAGAGTTGGAGATTCCTATTGAGTATTACCATAGACGCTATAGTAGTGAAGAAAGGCGATATCGCACTACCAGAGGAGCCGTGGTGTGGGATATCGTAGGTAAAGAGTCAAGTAGAAGAGAAAGTTTGCGCATCGTCGGAGAAGTCGTGAAGCGATAAGATTCAATCTCATAGCAGAGTCTGCTCAGGACAAGTGAATCTTCAACCAACCCATCCAAGATCACTTCGGGTGAGACTTCAGGCTGTTCTGCGGCCTGTCACCGAAAGGGCCAGTGAGCTAGGGGTTTTTTTGGTACATTACAATAAACCCGGGCCTGCCCAAAGATAACCAACAAATCATATTACTGGTTGACTTTGGTTCTTTGCTGACTCAAAATTATAACCAGGTAAAATACTATTCTCATCAATTTAGCTATCACCACTAAATTTCCCATACACTACTTATGCTTCATTATGGTTTTGTATCTTGTCATTTATATCTTAGTATATTTTATGTTCTACATTTATTTTATTGAAAATTATTAACATCTCCTATGTTCTTTTATTTGCAGGTTATTATCTTGACCTAATGAAAACCACACCTTGATTTTTATGAAGTGTAAATATTAACATGGCATATTTCATATTCCATGTTTACTAAGCCTTTAAACTTAGGGAAACCTTATTATGTTTAAGGCTTTAAGCCTATGGTTTACATGTTATATTTAATATATAAGCCTTGTGTCTTGACTTAAGACTAGCATGGACCAAGCCTGGACTATGCGCTAAACCTTAGCATCACAATGTATTAAAACTTATAATATTACCTTGTGATAAGATTTGGGGTGGCAACTATATCGTATGGTTGAACCATATACGTTGGGTTTTAAATATTGTATGGTGGTTGAGACTATTGTTTGGCAACAATTGTAAATTATGGCAAGGTGGGTTTTTGGATTTGAAGGTGGGTACCAGCTGGTTCCATCAATCCACCTTGGTTTTTATGGCATCCGTCACTTAGGTTTGTCTCATGATGTTTTGGTCATTTCACTTGTCAATTGGAGTTTGTGTTGGCTCTACGCAAAGGATAATGGAGGCGACCTTTAGTCCAGGAAGGTAATCTTCACTTAGGGTTTCCTTGCCTTCTATTTCGTATTGTTTTGAAACTTCTATCATTGTCATACTTCTAATTCAAGGTTTCATTGGTTGGTTGCAGGTGCCGAGGTATGGTGGAGAGAATTTTGACTCTAGCTCTGTCATGGTATCGACTGGGAATGAAATGAAAGGTAATCCTTTCCAACAAGCTTACACTTGTTGACTCTCAACATGTATGCATTGTCTTCCATCGTTTAATGTTGGGGTTCTCTGTCGGGTTTGAAATTTCCTTAAGGCTTGTAATGTACATGCTTGGGTTTTTAAATTAATGTTGTGGTGGTTTTGGCCATGGATCAAACTCGTGTTTCTCACAAGATCTGTGTATTTTATTTTGGGTTTTGTAAATTATAAAAGGATTTGGCATTTTGAGTCATGGGCTACACCATTGCTTGCAATGGTGCCATAGCCCATTGGCTCGCCTGTGTGGAAAATGACTGCGATGAGGAAATACTATGAAATTTAAATACTCTACATTTTTTAAGAAGTGGTCATGATTATTATCCTTACTATGTGTGTATGGATGAAATTTGTGATGCGTTAATGGTTTATTATGATAGTTTCTAAACTAGCCTTCATTGTGCTCTACCTGTTGAGTATTTATATTTGGTTGAATGGTTAACAACGTTGGTTAAAGGTCATGTCGTATATGGCTTGAGCCTTTCCCTTAGTGGTTGTGATAGCTTCTATATAGACTTCAACCAAGAAAAGGGAACATACCCATAGGTTGGTGCATTATGTCATATACCTAAAAGTATATTTCAGCTATTTTAGATATTTGTATATCTATCATCATTTATTAGGTTAAATGCTAATTAGTTATATCATTGTCAAATTATATAAGAATATTATAAAATAAATATGTTGAAATAAAATCTCTTTTAAGTGTCATCAAAGATTCCAATCTATGTCCACCATTCTCCATTCTCCATCCTCTCCATTCATCTTATTCATATTTCTTTCTCACCCCCTCATCTCGACACCAAATTCCCACTACACAGTTTAACCTCTAGCCACCCAAATCATGCCTTCTATACCTATACGTTTCCATCCTCATTTGTTACCCACTACCACACTAAACTCTACTCCCTTCCAGTAATTTGCTTCTCCCTTCCAGTCATTTCCTTCTCCCCATGCCCATCCATCCTTATCTCTTAACCCAGAATCCTTCTCTCACTTCCGTTCACTCCCTTACACATGTCCATTACACTCGTTGTGTTAGTACATATTCCCTTCCATCTTTTCTCCTCCACCTGACTAAATATATCCATTTTTTGTTGAATCCTTTCAAGTATCCTCCATCCAATCATTCCCACCAATCAAACCTACATCCCCATGTCTCACCTCATGCTCTTCCCTCCAGTATTTCATATCCCCCATGCACACCATGCCTCCTACTTCCATTATCTACTCATACACTCCAACTCCCATTGATCCCCCTTCTCCAATCGCTAGACCACTCACGTCTCTTTTCTCTTCACATATGTGAGTCCCCTTCATCCATTTCCCTCGTACATTTTCCCATTACTCATGCACCTCAGGACCCTTCACAACACTTCGCAAATGTTCACACTCACACACCCATTTAACCACTCCCAAACCTCTCCACACTCGTTCCTCTACACCAAACATCAATTCTCTAGACATTCATTGCTCCCATTGCATTGATTAGAGGAAATTTCAACTCAAAATGGGCCTTTTAACTTTAACTCAAATTCCATGTAATCATGTGTTAGCCAATGAAATTGATTTATAGGTCTTAAACACTTTTTTAATATAAATTTGGGGATAGGTATCATAAAAAAAAACTACTTTTTTTCTTTGTATTTTCGACATATATCTCTTTTTTTTACTAAAATTTCGATTGGGAGAGCTCGTTGGATGCGGAATTAAATTCTGCATCCAATGAGTACCCACTCGGCATAATTTTGACGGACCCCGCTACCTGAAAAAATGTGATGATGACATCATCATCACATTTTTTCAGGTATTTCTTGTTTTTTGGGGTAGCAGGGTCCGTCAAAATTATGCCAAGTGGGTACTCGTTGGATGCGGAATTTAATTCCACATCCAATGAGCTCTCCTGATCGAAATTTGAGTAAAAACACGGTGAAATATGTCGAAAATACAAACAAAAAAATAGTTTTTTCTTTTCTTCCTCGAAAATTAATAAATTTTATTTTATTATTTTAACTATTATTTTATAAAAAAAAATTAGGAGGCCCATTTTGAGGTTAAATTTCCTCTAATTAGAACCCTTTCACTGCACTAATGAATCCCTTCACCTTCTTTCCTCTCCAATTCCTTCTCATGTCTCCACCAAACACTACCTTATCACCAAGCAAAAAACATATAATAATATTCTCCTAATAATTAATATTATATTTTAAATTTAGGATTTTAGAATATACATATACTTATATATATCTCTTTTGATGCGTTAGATGCATTGGAAAACTGGAAAAATAGACATCCCTCAACTACATGGATATTTTGAGTTACTTACACAATGAATATTGCTTTGAGTTAAAAAGATGAAATGTAGGAAATTGAATCACGTTTATGAATATATAAATCTAATCTATTGAAAATTTCCATAACTAACTAAAGTTCAGTATTTTCTTATAGGTAGTTTTTAATTATTTGGGAGGAAATGATATTAAGGTATATGTGTTTGTGGGTGCATGTGCCTAAATGATGGAGTCAACCTACAGAAACTAGCAGACATATAGAGAACAAATAGCACTGTTGTAGAACTATTTATTCAAAATAGATTTAATATTTTTTTTCAATTGTCTAGGTGATCGAACATCGAAAATAGTATGTGAAGTGTGGGTGCACCTTTTGAAGGTCTTAATGCAATGATCCTGAAACAGGTTTTTTATAGCATGTAGATGTTGGTGTCTATTAGTGTAGCATATAATGTTTTTTAAATATTTTAGAAACAAAAATTTTATGAAAGAAACACTAATAATGTGTTTTATGAGTTAAGGAGTAATGACGAAAGAAAAATATATAAAAAATAGTATTTTAAAAACAAATTACATATTTGGAATTTGCAGAAAAATGTTATATGGGTCCAAAACTTTAAAAAAATGATTGTCTGTAGCATATTGTAACAAGTGGTAAAACACAAATATATTGAGAAATTAGGTGAGATGCTCAATTATTTGTGGTTTACCATATTCCATAACACAAGTTTAGTTAACCGGGAGCTAACTATAAAGCGGACACATAGGAAGAGGGATGACACCTAGACAACTAACAAGGATTGATCTCACTGATAAGAAAAGCTAACATGTTTCTTTTAATTTCAAATTTAGTACTCCTGCAAAAAAACCTTCATGGAAAACAAAATGTTTGAAATATATAGAAATATAAAACATGCACGCGATATATAAGATAAAAAAAACACACGATGCCTTCTAAACATGACATGTACCACTACAAATATATTTTATGTGAGGAGTCGGGTGGTTGCGGTTGGAGGGAGAGAGAGAGAGAGAGAGAGAGAGAGAGAGAGAGAGAGAGAGAGAGAGAGAGAGAGAGAGAGAGAGAGAGAGAGGGATAGATAACCAGTGGGGTTGTGGTGTGTTAAGGGGTTGGAGGAGAGAAGAGAGGGGTGGGGGTTAGGTGTAGGTGGAGGAGTAAGGGAGTGGGAGAGAGTGAGAGAGTGGGTTATTAAGGGTGAGCGAGAAGAGGGGGGAGGTTAGGGGTAGTGGAAATATAAGAAATATAGAACGAGAGGGGTTATTAGGGAATTAGAGGTAAAGACAGCGAGGGTTTAGGGGTATGGGGTTAGTGGTAGGGAGGTGTTATGGGGTTAGAGTTAGAGAGTTTATATGGGGTTATTGGTATGGGGAGTAGTAGAGAGATAGAGAGAGGGGGAATGGGGTTAGGGGTAAGGGGAGTAAGAAATAGATAAATAGAGAGGTGGGTTAGGGGTAGGGGGAGTATGATAGAGATAGAGAGAGGGGGGAATGTTAGGGCTTTATACATAGAGAGAAAGGATTAGTTTTTAGGGGGTTAAATATAGATAGGGGTGCTATAGGGTTAGCGGTAGGAGGAGTGTGGGTGAGATAGAGAGAGGGGGGAATGTTAGGGATTTATATGTAGGGAGAGAGGAGTAGTTGTTAGGGGGTTAAATATNNATAGGGTTAGGGGTAGGGGGAGTAGGAGAGATATAGAGAGACACGTGGTGTAGGGGTAGGGGTATTATGAAATAGATAGAGATAGGGGGTTTCTTAGGGGGTGATCGGTAGAGATAGGGAGGGGGGTAGAGGTAGGATGTTAGAGGTAGAGATGTATTTGGGTTAGGGGTAGTGTGATGTTCCAAACCAGGGATGGACTAAAAAAAAACTCATAATATTTGAAATAATGTCTCTGGTATGATTCTATAAGTCTTATATAATTTGAAGCAAGATTATTTTCGACTTCAGGTTTGGAAGGAAGACACACTAACTCAAAGGGGAAAAGGAGAGACTAGAAATGGGGTTCAGAAGGGTAGGAGAATCTGGATGTTAGATAAGAGTTATGGAGAATGTATCTGGTATATGGAATCTCATATTATGTAACAAGAATTTCTTCAAAAAAACTAAAGAGTTTAATTTGGATACTTGGAATTTCAAGAGTGGAATTTAACCCAATTTGTCTTATCTTCAACCCAATTTTAACTAGGTAAAACTTGAACAAATTCCATATTTGAAGGTTGTATCTAGACAAATTTTATGTTTAGTTTCCATATATTGTCTCATATTTTTTATTAGATTATAATAAGACACCTTTTTTATTGAAATTCAAAAACTAGTCAAATTTGGATAGTGAAAGAGCAAGGGTAGGGAATAAACAATTAACAGGGAAGGAGAGAGAGGGTAGCAAGGGTGAAGAGAGAGAGTGTGTTTCTATCCTTCCAACTGGAACAATATGTCATGTCCTAAATTTTGCATGGGGTCACATTGGCCTAATCAAATTTTCCATGTTCATGAGAGTTTGTCAAATTGATGCTAAGGGTCAAATAATTGCCAAGGAGAAAAATTACTAGTTTCCTAGGTTGGGGGTGGAAGCTTTGGGATTTGGAATAAGGGGGAGAATAAATGATGTTTGAACATTAGAATTGAATAAATATTTAATAAATTATATTAATAAATAAATACAAGGGAAAATCAAAGTGGAAATTGATCATGAAGTTATGTGGAGGATGTGGAACCCACACAAGGTGGATTTTCTATGCCACACGGCATCCTCCTCTTGTCATTTCAAATACATAAGAAGCCTAAGGGTATTGGGATGATTTGGAAGTTCAATATACTTGTAATTAATCGATTAAGGTCGAATCATAGTGGAATAGGAGCTCCCATGGAAGAGGAAGAGGCATTTTGGAGCTAGTGAGACACTTGGACTAGATTCCCTAGCTCTATGACAACAACGATGAAGATGTTATGACACCTATCACAAAAATCAGATATGAAGGATGGAATATGACATATATGACATGTAGGGGATATTCTAATCTCATAGTTCACATAGGGTTACCAATAATACACATTAATACATACATACATAACATAGACAAGAGACAAGAACAAGTAATCAGAATAAGAGATTATATTATAGTGAAAGGGTCCATACAATATAGAGAACTGAACCGAGTTCTCATCTGGCTCAATAGCCTAATATATATGAATTATGAGAAGTTACAAATAACTACCTATCGATTTGGTGAACAGAGATGAATTTATGTGGCTAACCTAACCTCTTATTAGTCGGATGATTAACTAAGTCGGCATACCGACTTGCTCCTCCAACATCTTCCCCACAAACAAAACATTTCTTCGTCCCGAAGAAACAGGGAGGTACAAAAAATATTCTTTTCCTATCCTTAAGTGGTTGTTTCTATGCTTGGTCTTCATGGGATGTGAAGTCTGATTGTTGGTCCTTTCTGCACACAGACTTCGACAATTGCTTTAGCTGTCAATGCTAGCTAATGTTGAAATGCTGTCCAACTTTGCAATATTTTTTGGATGTCGATTGTTAATGTAGTCAGACTTGATAATATCGACATCTTTTCTTGAATGGATATTTCTGCTATGTTCTCCATGTCGGGACCCATAAATTGGTCCTTTTCCTCTGTTGTCTCAAAAATTTGTCTCATCTGCGGGCAGATGGTGTCTAATTTTTCTAGATTTGGAATTGCTTGTTGCACCCATTGGTGTGCTTGTCACTTGTGCTTCTACAACTTGGTGGTTTCGAGCACTATTTGATTTTCAATTGTACTCCTGAGTTCTACCTCTGTGCTTTTTCTCTTTTCAAGTGCTTGTATTTCTTGTCAAGTTTGTTGTACGTGCTAATAGACTTGCCCATAATATGCAGGCCAATCTCTCATTAATTCTTTAGTAATGATCGACTCCTCCATGTGATCTCGTAGTACTTTGTATGCTTCTGCAAAAGCTGTGTGCTACTATGTCAGCAGTTGAACTATTTCTTCTTTCTTCTCCTCTTTGGTATCCTACCTTTGTTCCTGTAGCACTGACACTATGCTCTCAAATAGCTGATAAGCCTTTTCTAACGGCTTGTCGACGTTGACTTCTGTCGGACCTTGTATCATAGATTGTACCAAGTTTCTGCATTTGTTAAGGAACTTGAATTGTTCTTTTTGGTTCTTGTTGAGATCCCCACATCTATTCTGGCTCCTTGTTTTTGCTTCGATTTCCAAGGATTCCAAGAGTTGCCCTAATTCTCCATCCTTTAGTTTAGTTGGGTTGATAGCAGTGGTCGATCCAAGTTGATTGATGTCGACCATTGTTTTCTGGATTTGGTGGTCCTTCTTCTTCTTTTTTTCTTTCTTCTGTGCTTCTTCTGATCTACTTGCTTTGGAACTTGTGTACCTGTAAAAGTCAGAATTGGTTGTTGGCTAGTAGTAGTCAATGGTATTTCTAGTTGGGCTAGTTGGATAACTGTTGTAGTTGGTTGTGCATCTGGTTGGATGGATTCAGAGGGTCTAGATGCGGTTGCGGTTGGTGCTAATGGTTGTGGTGGAGGTGGTTTAGGTGCAGCTGGTTGGATTAGAGACTCTGGGTGGTGAAGCGGTGGTGATGGTGTTGGTGAATGATCTGGTGTGATTGGATTAGTGGAGATATGGTCGGGTGAGGGGTCGAGGGTTTGTGGAGATTTTTCCTAGAGGTCAGAGAACAGTTCCTCAATTTATGAACTTATGTCATCTATGTCATCTCCTTCCTCATCTCCAATCAGTTCATTGGCTGGTGGGTTGGGTTCGAGGTCGGTCGAAATGATAGATGTGGTCCAACTTGCGACAATTTTAGCTTCTTTGTCAGGGTTTCTCTCAAATGTCGAAGTCGCAATTGCAAAAGTCCTTGGCCTATGGAGTATTTCATTAGAGAAAATTTGGGGTCTAAAATGGGCCTTATAAGAAAATGTGCCAACAATAAATTTTGTGAGTTGAAATTCAAGAACCAATAGAGTTTCAATAAAATGAGTCAACCATAATGGTTGAATTGACATATTTGTCATAAAAGAAAACTACTATTTTTGTTCGTATTTTCGACATATATCCCTATGTTTTTTTCTCAAATTTCAAGCGGGAGAGCTCGTTGGATGCATAATTTAATTCCACATCCAATGAGTACCCGCACTACATACTTTTGACGGACCCCGCTACCTCAAAAACAATAAATACCTGAAAAACATGATGATGATGTCATCATCACATTTTTCAGGTATTTCTTGTTTTTGGGGTAGCAAGGTCCATCAAAAGTATGCATTGTGGGTACTCGTTGGATGCGGAATTAAATTCTGTAGCCAACGAGCTCTCCTACTCAAAATTTGAGTAAAACCACAGGGAGATATGTGGAAAATATGAACACAAAAAGTAGTTTTTTTCATTCTTTCTCCAAAATTAATAACTATTATTTTATTATTTTCCTTAGGAGGCCCATTTTAGACCTCAAATTTCCTATAATGGTCCAAGTTGGGGACCGGTCAGTCCATATCCACTAGCTTCAAACAAGGGGGCTTTGGTGGCGAGCTTTTGAACCGACGTGAGTAACTCAGCCAATTTTTCAATGTATGCCTGGAGGTCTCTGTCGTGGTCGAACGTTTCCTTCATGGTCTCTGACATAGAATTATTGCATATGTTGAGTGGGCTTATGGAAGGCTATTCTGGTATTAGCTCTTGTGTGATTTTGGTCGGAGACGGGGGTGGAGGTGTAGACACAAGATCCACAACATTTTCAGCCGTCGAAGTGTTTGTTCTTTTCACCCTCTTTGGACGACCTTGTTGTGCCCCTGGTTCAACAAATCTTTGGAATTATGTTTCTACCGGCACTTTGTTTGTTGCAGCATATTCTATAATGTCACATGCCATGGATACCAATTCTTCCTTGTCTTCTGAGGACTCTGGAATGATAAGCTTGTGCTTACCTTTCCCTTGCTCCTGTTCCTGTGTTTTCTTCCTTTTTCTTGAGGCTTCTATCTCCTTCAACAATTTGGTTATGTTTTCTTTGGTGACAGCGTACTCTGGATATTCAGTGTCTATTTCTCCCCCCTTGTCTTCAGTCAAGACAAGGCTTTCTTTAGCTGGATTGGTTACTAGCTGTTCTATTTGTGTCTCTTCCATTTGTGCTATCGAAGGTTTGATTACAATTTGTAGTCAGCCGGTGCCTTTGACTGGTGTCTCCTCCGACACAAATGTGTTGATATATAGGTTGAGCTTGTAATCTTCCTCCTTCTCCTAGTCTTTCAACAACTCCTCTATTGAGAAATTTATTTCTTTTGACCTTACTGGTATCGACAGTTTTGAACCTACCTGTCAGGCTAGCTCTCGAAAAATATCTTCGACTGTTAGGTAATAGTTGAGATATCTCGCCTTTGCCTTGGTGCCTTGCATGTACCATACCGCAGTATGGTCGAGTTCTAATTGGATGTGGGAATTTTTGGGCAGACTTTGTTGGATGTTCTGGGGCACCCTCCATCTGTTCGTGCAGACTTTCAGTTGTTGGAACCAATTTTCAAAAAACACTTTTCTATTTGAAAGTTCTTTCAGTGTTCCACTCTGGGTGAATGGTTTCAATCTCCACATATGAAATTTTGTCAGTTCGTGGAATTGCTTATCCCCAACATGACACAAGGAGTGCATTACTATCCATAACATTAGGGATGGAAACCTGATAATTCCTCCTGAATCCTAACATTTTTCACAGATTCCTTTGAGCATGTCGACGACATACTCAGCCCATATGTATATATTTATTGTGTGGGCAATTTTATCCACTACCTCCAACATATCTAGTTTGAGGTCTCTTCCTCGACCTGTGGGTGTAAGTGTAGTGGATATGATTTTGGCCACTATTTATGGTGTCTGAGTTTGTATTTGGATAATATTTATCCCTTTGGATTTTTTGCCTGATGTTGATCTTGTTAACTCTTATACCAGCCCTTCCTTGTTCCTGATCGGTACTGGTTTTCCTTGGTTTGTTAACCCGGTCAATTTGGAAATTACTTCCCCATATATTTCAACCGGTCGGTCAAAGTATAATATACCATTGTGATACTGACTTATGATAAATTTCACCATTGTTTCCTTCATGCCTCCAAAACTAGCCATGATCGACGCATTGATGTAGTTTACGATGGTACTGTGGTTGATTTTATTTGTAGTTTGTGTAGGCCTTTTGTCGACATAATCCCACTCTTTAATCTCGGCCCATAGTTTTGCCCATGAGCTCTCCTGAACCTTGGCGTTCTTGATGAGTTTGAGTCTCCTCATCAATGGTGTCTCTGTGGTATGTAGTTATTTAGTCTTATCTGCAGCTCTGGCTTGTTTAGGTGTCATCTTTTCGGTCTTTTGGTCGATTTTGCTTTAGTGTTCTTGGTTCTCAGTCGGTTGGTTGCTAATTTTCTCTCTCTATTCGAAATGATGTAAATGATCCTTTAGCTATTCAGTATTTATAGTTGATGCGTTTGAAATTTTTGTCGATGGGTATATTAATGGTGGACGTGATGGTCTAGCATGAACACTTGATTTTGTGTTAATGGTGATTTGATTTTGTCGACTGTAGTCATGAAGGTGAGATGGGACTTCTGAGGTCGTTGGTCGATGTCGATTATGTGAGCGGTCGATGGTGTTATGTCGATGGGCGTGATGTCGGTTGTCATAGTGGTGATTTCCTGTCATATTGTTTTGTGTTTTTCAATCTTGATTTTAGTTTTTGGATTTTCAGATTTTAATAGCTTTTGTTTAACCGTTATGGTCGGTTTTTTTTTTCGAACTGGTTTAGTTTCTGTATTGCTTTAGTCGGGCACCATTAACAAGTTTCTAAAATACTATACCTTGTAATGTCCTTAGTCAGATGGATCCGTTGGAATGTATCTCTTTGACAACATAGGGTCCCATCCATTCTGTATGTATATTTTTGGGTTTTCCTTTTACCCGACTATTGTATAGTAAGGCAAGGTCTCCTACCGACAGGTTTTTTTTTTTATGTTTCGGTCGTGCCATGCTTTCTATTGTTGTTTCTGGATTTCTTGATGTTGTAATGCGATTAGTCGACGTTCTTCAAGCTTACTTAGTTGCAATAATCAGCCCTTTCTTCCTTGTTCAACATCGACATGTAGAATTTCTATGATAATAGGTGTCTGTTGTCGAAAGTGTAGAGGATCTACTACTTCCTATCCATAAATTAGTCAGATCGGTGTTTGGTTGGTTGAACGCTTATATGCCATTCTATATTCCCATAGTACTACAGGTATCTTTTCATCCCAGTTGTCTTTGTCGATGTTACATATTTTTGTTAATCCTTTTGTTAATGTTTTGTTAAATTCTTCAATTGCTCCATTCAACTGAGGGTGGTAAGTTGTACTCCGTCGGTGGTCGATTTGGAACTGGTCTGTTAGTGTTTTAATAGGTTTATTTATGAAGTGTGTTCCCTGGTCACTAATTAGGGTTAATGGACATCCAAATATGGTAATGATATTCTCATAGATAAACTTAGCAGCTATCTCACTGGAGCATGTGTCGACTGGTTCTGCCTCTGCCCATTTGGTTACGTATTCGACTAGTTATTATGTACCTTGCACTTGTTCTTTTTGCTAGTATAGGAAATGGTCCCATGAAGTCGATGGCCCAAATTTTGAATGTCAAACTTGGGTTTACTGATATCAGGGGAATTTCTGTACTAGGTAGGGTTCGACCCAGCCATTGACATCTGTCACATTGGCTTACAAAATTTTTGCAATCTTTGTGGAGTGTCGGCCACCACAACCCTAATTGTTGGATTTTCTTTGCAGTTGTATCTTCTTGTAAATGTCCTCCTGCAGGTCCGTAATGTGCTTCATACATAATATTATTTCTTTGATGTTCCAGTACACACCTTCTAAGGATGTCGTCTAAGCCTATTTTATATAGGAATCCATTTATGAGGCTATAAGGTGCAGCTTTCATGGCTAAGATCTATTTCTTCTTCGTACTCATACCTTCTGGTGCTTGTCCATTTTCTAAAAGCTGATCTATTTCCGCTAACTCTTCCAGAATTGCTTCTATTCAAAATAAATGTGCATTCGGTAAGTCGTCTTCGACTCCTGTCGGTTCCTCCCCTGTGTCGATTTGGGATAAGTGATCGAGACCGACATTTATCTTACCAAGTCTGACAACGACTTTTAATTCAAATTATTGGAATATAAGTATCCATCGACAAATTATTCCATGGTGTAGAGGCTTATTTACGAGGTATTTTAGTGCTTGATGGTCAGTGTAAACGATAAATGGATTAGCTAGTAGATAGTGTCGATATTTCTGTAGTGCAAAGACCATTCCTAATGCTTCTCTTTCAGTTGTTCAATAGTTTCTTTCATATTTTTTTAGTTTCCTGCTATTGTAAACTATAGGATAGTCCATTCCATCATCTCCTAGCTGAGTTAGGATTGCTCCTATTACTAGGCTTGATGCATCGATGTGAACATGGAATTTGATCGACCGGTTTGGAAAACTTAGGATGGGTGCTTTGACTAGCTTTATTTTTAGTTTCTCAAATGATATGTTGCACTCCTCTATCCAATTAAATTCCTGATCATCTCTTAGCAATTCTTCCAATGGGTATGTCATGTCTGAATAATGTCTTATGAATTTTCTATAGTATCCTGTATGACCAAGTAGTACCCTTACTTGTTTCATATTCATCAGTGGTTTTAAGTCGAGGATGATTTTTATTTTTGTTTAGTCGACTTTAATACCTTCTTTACAGACGATGTTCCCTAGTAGTATTCCTATAGGAGTTAGAAATATGCACTTCTTGATGTTTAGTGATAGTTGGATCTGTCGACATCATTCCAGCATAAGTCTTATCCATTTACAATGGTCCTTTAGTGTAGAGTATATTGTCCAATCGTCGAAATATACTGCCATTGTTTTGTAAATGTACTTTTGAAATGTTTTAACCACAATCCTTGAAAAGACTGTAGGTGCATTTTTAAGTCCAAAAGGCATAACCCTGTAAGCAACTGAGCCAAATTCACATACGAATGTTGTCTTTTTCTGATCTTCTTTGGCTATTGGTACTTGATTATAACCTGAGAATCCATCTGTAAATGAATAGCATTCATGTCCTGCTACCTCATTTAAGATTTCATCTGCATAAGGAGTTGGAAATGGGTCTGTTAGTGTAACTCTATTGAGTTCTCTGAATTCGACACAGATCGTTAGCTTGGTCAGGTCATGTTTCTTTGGTTGAACCACCATTGGACTTTCCCATTCTGATTGGTCAATAGGGTAGATGATTCCTGCTGCAAGCATGTTATCAATCTCTTTCTTGACTATCTCTTTTTATTTACGAGCTAGTTTATATGGTCATTTATTGATAGGTCGAACATCAGGTTTAATGTCGATCTTCATTTCGCCCATTTCATGTACTAGACCTTTAATATCCTTATAGTCTCTAGCAAATACATCCTAAAATTCTCTCAATAGGTTTGTGATCTCTGTTGTTTGTACTTCAGACCAATAGTCTCCAATTTTTGCTATTTTTGGTCGATCATCATTTGATATGTCAAATTCTCTAGTTTTGACTTTAGCATCTAGCCATTCTAGTGCTTTAGCTTCATTGATTGGTCGAATTCCTTCCTTAAACTATGAGAATGTGGTAGGGAAGTTTGCTGCAATCGTTTGGTCGATATCCTCCTTGTCGATTGTTTCAACTTTGAGTACCGTGCGAATAGGTTTGGTCATTTTGACATGGTTTGATTTCCATCTAAAGCTTTTCCCTTCTGAATTTTCATTTTCCAACTGTAGTCTTGTTGACTGTGGTATTGTCCCGATTTGTTTATTGTTACATTTTATTGTCAGTCATTTGTCACTTAGGGTTTTTTTTTCTGTCGGTTGTACAAATGCTTTGATCTGTTTTGCAGTTTCGACCAAATTCTCATTTTGGGGTTCAAAGTTGAAATATTTGATAAAATTTTCTTTAAGTTCATGCCATAGAAATGTTTCACCTTGAGATTCTTCCATCTTGTACCATTTGTTTCGTAAGTTGGCGAGTGTTGATGGAAATAAGTGTGGCCATGTACGTTCATCTTTATATCCAAGTTTTCTCCATTCTTTTTCACATGTATTTATATGGTTTTCTGGATCCTGTCCTTGGGTAAATATAGGTATATGAGCCTAGTTGGTTAATTTCTTTCCTCCGAAACCTTTCTACAAAATAATTCGAAGCTATTGTCCATGTCTACAGTCTTGACTGATGGGTATCCCACCATCTAGCAACTTGTCCTATAAAAGTTTCTACTAAACTTTGTAGTCAGCCATGTTCACCCATTTTCCTAGATACTTGCTCTATATGCATAACTAGTGATTCTCTTTCTTTAAACCTCGAGATTTTTTTGGTATTTATATTTGTTGGTTGCAAGGTAGGATATTTCCTAATTTTCTTTTCAAATATTTTTGGGATGCTAGACACCACAAAGCATTGTCTGACTGGTTTCTTCTGTACTTTTTGAATAGGCCAACAACCTCTTGCTTTTGTTTCATAATTTTCAACCTCGCAATCATATAGTTCTGCATCTGAATTGTATCCTACTGAGTCTTGGTTTCCTAAGTAAAGTTCACCATATGTATTAGGTTTTGTGTAATCTTCATTATTATGTATCTGATATGGTTGTCGGATGTCAACTTCTTCATCAATTGGTTCTATCCAAGGTTCTCCTTGGGGTGGATGAATAGGTACTATGAATTTTTGTCCATTCCCCTTTAATTTTATTTTTTCTTTGTCCAAGGATATCGAGGCTTTCATTTTTCTCCCCCAAGTTCGACCTACTAACGCTGGGAAGGAACTGGATCCTTCCTTAGGGTCAATAATTTTGAAGTCGAATTTCGTCGATATTCCTTTTATTGTTGTGTTGACATTTTTCCAGACTCCAATAGGTTCAATTAGGCCTTGGTCGGCTAGTTTCAAGTATATGCCTGATTCATATAATCGAGGTCTTCCTAATTGTTCCCATGTGTCTCGAGTCATAATATTTACCTGTGATCCAAAATCGAGTACAACTTGTCGAACATGGTAACCTTCAATTTCCAGGTCGACAAGAGGGTCGGCATCACTTTTATCTTTTTGGTTTAAGATACAAATATTCTTTGTTTGTTTTTTGGTGTCTTTGTTGTGTTTTATTTTATACAGTAAGTTGATGAATTGTGATATTGTTTTATCTTTTTGTACCAACTGTATTAGCTCTTTTATTGTGTCTTGTTGATTATTATCTTCTTCTTCCTATCGGGAAAATTCTCTAAATATATTTGTTGCATCTTTATATATTTGTTTTTCTTTAACTGGGTCAGGATAAACATTTTTTTCTTTTATCTTTCTTATTTGGGGGTTATCATTCCTAGTTTTCGTCCCTTGTTGGGTTACGATATGCAAATTCTTTGTATTGATAATATCATGTTTTTGCACACACGACAAGACATTAACATTCTTCTTTTTATTTATGTTTTCAAGAATAGTAGGGAAATCCTCTAGGGACATTAACAACTAGTAGGGACATTAACAACTAGTACAGAATTTTAGGTCAGTCCTATCCTTGTATAGACAGTCTGCATACCGATGTCCTTCCTCATAAAATGTAAAACATTGGATGGGCCGATGTGGTCGGTTGTCTCGATTCCTAGAGAATCGACCTCGACTTCCATAGCCTCCATGTCGGTTGTCAAACCTGCGTTCATACCGACGACCTTCGTACCTTTGATTATTTTGGTCATTTTGTGCCTTGTTTCATTGCTCATTGTTCTATGCAGCTGCATTAGTCTGATATGCTTCCTGATAATTTTGTTGATTTTTTAGATTCAGGTGGCAGTCGGAGGTGTTATGATTTTTAGTTTCACATATTATGCACCATGATGCTTTTCCATTCTTCACATTGAATGGGAAATCTTTTGTGGTATGCTTTCCATGCTCCTAGTAGATGTCACAAAAACATTTTATTTGCACAAATCGAACATCTTGTCAGCTCATATCCTGTCGACAGTTGTCCTTTGAATGTTTGGTCATCGAGCATTTCATGCACCAAATATCTAGACTTTTAAGGTTTAGCTATTTTAGATATTTCTAAATGATCTCAAGTTGTTCCTCCAGTTTGTGATCTGTGGAGTATGCTGGAATGTATTCATCCATTTATACTTGTAGAGATTTCGTGAGCGCATCTTCATAAGCTTTGAATGTCTCCAGAATGATGTGTCGACAAATCTTCTGTGATAGACCTGCAAGAAACCATTGGATTAATAGTTGCTCATTAATGACATAATCTAACTAGCTGAGAAGGTCTTTCCAACATTTTTCGTAGTCATGGACAGTTTCTCCTAGCTTTTGTGATGTTGTCTTTAATTTCTTTGCTGCCAGATGTTTTGCATCTAGAGTTTTAAAGAACAATAGAAATTGTGCTTTGACTTCGGATTTATTTTCTCAGGGAGTTCTCTAAGAAAAGGTCATATACCATGTTAATGCCCTTTTCCTCAAGGCACCAGTGAACTAGGACAGCTGTTTGTCTTCATCCGTAACTTGGTTTTCCTCCCAATTTGACTCACATATGAACCAATGTCATCTGGGGTCCTCATCGCCCTCATATAGAGGGATGTGCATTGTCCCGTGAACCATGTCAGAGTCACTATCACTGTCTTCCTTAGGAGGTGGGGGTGGTTGGGGTGGTGATGGGGATAGTTGGTTATTTTGTTTATTCTTCTGTGTAGAACTATTGTCGATAGAACTCTCATTTATGTCGGTCGTCTTAGTTGTCATTTCTTCTTCGACAAGCAGTCGGTCAGGGTCGACTTCTCCTGTTGATGTCCAACTGCAATTATTTGTATGTAGCTCCAAATTTTTTGTATCTTCCAAAGCTGTATTTGGTAGGGGGGGTGCTCCTTCGTGTGTCGGTAAAAGTAAGTGGGTACTTTGGTTGGAGGGTAGCGCTTGAAGCGTGACCCAAATTCTTTCTTCTAGTCGATGGATAATCAGATGATTATCATCATTTCTCTCATCGTCTAGTCGGCTCCAAATACCAAAATCACCAACTCTTAGTATGAGGTCCTCTTCGACAATGGTTTGTACCCTGGTACTCGGATTCGTCAAAGATAGAGGTCTTACCTCCTGGGGGACTTCTAATTGGAGAGCTTCTTGCTGCTCTATCCACAAATCTTCTTCCATAGGGTATGTTTCTTCTTCCACACCTTCCTCATATCGTTCATGACTGGACTCTGGTGGATTTCTCTCTTGGTCTGTCACACTAGTGCTCATTCCTCTTTGTAGCGCTATGGCTCTTTCTCTTCTCTCTTCCCTTCTTTGCAGCCTCTTCTCCCTCTCTATTTTCTGAAAATATTTCATACCTTTATGTGACACTATCCTTTTGATTTCCCTTTTAGGTCGACTTTTCATTGCTGGTGAATGGTTTCTCTTTAGTTGACTAGAATTCTCTCCAATTTACCCCAACATACGACCAGCTACCCCCCCATTTCCTACCCGATGCTTTAGAAATATCAAATAGTTTTGTTCACTTCCTTAGGAAGTATTCCCACTCCCTTTCGGTAATTAATTTGTCCCGCTTCTTTTGTTTCTCCGCCCAGTTAGTATTTTGTGGCGGTTCACGTAGTAATGGATGAGGTTCAACGATATGTCCCAGTACTTTCTCAATCAAGAATTTGAACAACAAGGTCGGTAAGGAGCATAAGAATTGCTCAGTGAGGTCTGTGTAGAATTTATTCTTGATGGTTTCCACCGAAGTTCTTTCCTCTATGGCTTGTTCCTTGTAGAATTCATCGACGATCTTTTTGAACCACTCTGACATGTTTGTTCTTCCCCCTTGAATCAGTTTGTCTAGCAGCTGATGGTATTTAATCGCTTCCTTCTTTTTCATCCAGGAGTTTCTTCAAAATTTGGGTCACTGATTCTATAAACTTCTAATGAGTCTCGGTAAAGAACCTTTCTTTTGCTTAAGCAGTCATTAATTTGTTTCTTCGTGTGTAATTTTGCAAATAGTTTTCTATTTTACGCTCTCACTAGTCCTTAATCTCTTGTTCTGATATCATTTGCTTGTATATATCTCAGAAATGTACTACTGGCAATGGAACCAATGTTGTAATCTCACAGATCACATAGGGTTACCAATAATACACATTAATATAGACATACATAACAGAGACAAGAGACAAGAACAAGTAAACATAATAACAGATTATGCTATAGTGAAAGGGTCCATACAATATAGATAACTGAACCAAGTTATCATCTGGCTCAACAGCCTAATATATATGAATTACAATTAGTTACAAATAACTACATGTCGGTTCGGTGAACCGACACAACTTAATGTGGCCGACCTAACCTCTAATTAGTCGGCTTGTCGACTTACTCGGCTGATTAACTAAGTCGGCTATCGTTCAAGTCGACATACCGAATTGATCCTCTAACAAGTGATAAACATAGCTTCAATATTATTCTCAAGGGATTTAGGGAAGATAATATGCTTCCACATGTGATTTGGTGGCAGTGGGAGACTAGGAATTGTTGTACAAGTGGCATTCTTTGGAATATCTCCCCAACTAGAATTGGAATGCATATATTGGAAGGAATTTGACCCATATAAATATTGGAAGCTTTATAAATTTAAATAACAAATAATGAAGGAATATTTTTATCATTTGATAAATTTTCATTTGTGAAGAGAGAGAGCTAGTGGATGACTAGTTTCTTTCCTTAACCAATTTCGAGGGTAAAATATCCCCATCAAAGTTGGTGTTTTGAGAGGCCATTCCGGTATTTCATGGAAATATAATGGATTCATAGGTTATAGGTGCAAGATATAGGAATTCCATGGAACTTCAATATCATCTTGTTCTTTCATATATTCCAAGTCTTCTCATCAGATTCTTGCTCTGTGGATTGAGGCGCACTTTATGAGCTATTGATCTCTTTGGGTGAGCTTATAATTCCCCATTATCTTATTTTATGATGTAAATTATATTTATTTAAATTTCATAAGTCTTTGAGGTAGAAATACCAAAATATTTCATGTAAAATAGTTAAACAATGAAGAAATGGTGCCATTTCCCCAGTACCTTGTTGTGAACCAATGTAATGTTGATGGATTCGAATGGTTAAGTAAAATAATGATGTTTTATGGATGAATATAATATTTATAATTTATTATATGAGTTTAATGTTCAGTACATAATAATTTGGAGTCATTTTTTTTTTTTTTCATAGCATTTGGAGAAGATTTCCTATCATTTCCCCCAAGGTTGAAACTAGTCTTTTTGCATCTGATTTAAGGGAGCTAAAGAAGACATTAAAATTTTAATGGTGATTAATATGAGTTAATTTTTATGTCATTTATATTTTCCCTAATTCCATCCATAAATTTTATTTGGATTTAGTTCCTTGGGAAAGTCATTTTCATCATTTACCCCTAGGGGATTTGAACCACAAGTTGCTTGTAAAAATCCATACATTGAACAGATTTACAAAGTGAGTTGTATGAGTCATTTGATGGTGTAAGGACACATATAAAACAATTTTCATGTATTACAATCATTCATGCACCTTTTGGTACAATTTGAGAGCATTTGGAGCTATTCAGGGTCATCTACCATTGGGGGTTGGAGCCCCAAAATTACTAATAAATTCCCTGAGTTTTCTTGGATACCTATTCGACCCTAAAACCACATATAATTCTTAAATTTTAATTTACTTAATGTATAATAATATATCCAATTCTAATACCAACCATTAGTGGAGGTTGTGCAGTGTTTGGAAGAGATTTGTTCCGGGACCTGGGGTGGGGGGGGGGGGGTTCCACCTCCCAAATTGACTAGTCTTGTCCCAAAACTTATTCCCTAAAAAATTGTAGACCATGGTTGGGTATATAAGTTTATTATATGTCTGATAGATTTTTTAATGTTTCACCTCTCCCCTTATGACCTTCCTCACCAAGTTGAAAGTAATTGGAGGAGTTTGGAATTAGTTGTATCCATATACCTAGAGTTGAAATTTGGTGAATTTAAGAACATTGGGAAAATTATCCACCAGGGAAATTACAATGGTATCATAGCATGGCGTTGGAACCTGATGTGCTCTGATATTTATTAGGAAAATAATTCAGGGACCACCATTATATATTGAAACCAAAAGTGTTTTTGTTGCAGAGAGAACTATGACTAGGGATAAAAAGGAACCTCATATGATGGTGAGGAGCATATAAAAATCATGGAACCTGTATTTGAGACATGACCAAGAATATTGTGGAAGGATTAAAATTGTTGGCTATCCAACTTTGGAGAAAATATATTGATCTTAAGAAAACCAAGGGTAAAAATGCATCAGTTTGCTTGAAGGAGCAAAAGGAGGAGACCTATGAACCACCTAGTTCTGAAATAGGTGAAGTAGAACAAGTAGTACATGAAGAGGATCAAAATTCACTCCCAGGTGACTCTAAAAAATATGAAGAGACATAACATGAGTATGAATAATTTTCTATTGAAAATATTGATGATCATTTCGAGACACATTCTACCTTGGAAATGAAACAAAGAGAATCTACTGATGGATGCTTGAACTATGAAGTAGTACCTACTGATGGGTTCCCGCAACTCTATGTTGATGACATAGATATCACTTTTGAAAGTGTTGCTTCAAGGAAAACTTCCATTAAACATGAAAATGAAGACCTTGTAGCAGTTGAATAAGAAACAATATCAACTTCCCCATCACTACTTGAGCTTCATGAAGTTGGTCCAAAAATGAAGGAAGAAGATGACAAGGTTCATTTGCAAGAGCCTAATTTTCTTGAAGGGTCCTTAAATATGAATTAATATAAGATCCAATAGTCCCTTAGCATAATCCATTGCACTCAAGTATTAATGTCAAATTATTGTTGGAGAGCTACTTCATTGGAGGAAACCTCCTTCCTTGAAGACATGGAGAAAATTCAAAGATAAATGTGCCACATCAAAGGTAATTTCATGTCTTTTATTTTTGATAGAAACCATTTGTTTGAGCTGAATGTATTGTTCCATGATTCATACTTGAATAATAATTAGGATAATCATATGCTCACAATTCAAAATGAGAATCTTCTTGAAAAGTTGCAAGATACTTGTTCTTCCTCCTATGTTTCATATTGTCAAATGGTATATTGTTTGGAGGATTCTCATGACATGGTGGATGATGACAAATGTGGAAATTTTAATGTTCTTGATTTGTTTGAATATTAACTTGAATATATCCAAACCCTTGATGTGGTGGAAGAGGAACTTGAATTATCTCTTAATCAAGGTTATGCAATTTTTAAAGAAGAGCATGATTCTTCTACATTGGAACCAATATATGACAAAGTTTTCACACTTTTGAAGGGGCTGCATGATAATACCCATAGGGATCCTTCCAATGATGAAAATTCTGCACCTTTTGATCATTTGAGTGATTTAGTTCATTCTCCTACATCCTACAATTCCATGTTTTGCTGCATTAGTCTCAATGAAGTATGGGTGAAAGGGTTCTTTTTTATGGTGCCACATGAGGAGTATGGAACTCCTATGATTTACATTTTATGATGACATGGTTCAAGCACATTATTATTCACATTTTCAGCAGAATTGTTTGTTACTTTATGATGATGCACATCTGCATGGATGCACCTATGATATGCATTTGAGTCACTTGGAAGCTCATGGTTTTTCTTGCTCAACACTTGGTTCATTTGATGTTGGAGGAACTTCATCCAACACTGGGGTGAATAGATTTATTATTGGAGAACATTGTTGTTTCCAACCACATAATTTGTTATATCTTTATGATTCTCTCATTCATGGATTTATGGGTGAGACTTCTTTGAGTCATTTGAAGTCTCCTTGTTGTTTTGCTCATTATTTGATTCAGATTTGAGTGGAGATTATTCATTCACTTCTTGGACAAAGAATACATGGCTGAATATTTTGATGCATATCACATCCTTTGGAGAAGAATTATAGGACATGGGATCCTCACCTATATCATTGGAGCATATTTGATTGGACACTTGAAGTTTGTATGCACTTGGCAAATGGTGGTCTACTTACTTGGAGGTATAAGCACTTTCATGAATTGTTTATGAGGCAACTCCTTGATGTACATTTTTATTATGTTGTTATGTACGCTGATGATATATATTATGTACTCATGATTTTTGGAAGAATGCATACAAAAAAGTGGGATCCCGGAATTCTCTTTCCTAATGGTATAGGATGGAGAGCACTCATAATCGTTGGAGTGCAATACAAGCAATGGGACCCTTAGATAGTTTTTAGTCCCATTGATTTCAATTTTTTGGGGAAACAAGAATTATGGGATATGGATTCCCCAATTAATAAACTATTTTTAATCATATTATTGCAGCATCAAGAATTTTTTTCCTCTCTAAAATCTTGATGGAATCTCAATGACTCAAATTTGGGAAACTCAGTGGCAACTTCAAAGAATCATACAGAAAGTAGGTTCTTCAACACCCGTGTTTGAAATTGCTTGAGGAAAAGCAATATTGGGAAGGGGGGATTTGTCATGTCAAAAAATTTTCATTGTGTCACAATGACCTAATCACATTTTCCATATTCATTAGAGTTTTTCAAATTGATGCTAAGGGTCAAATAATTGCCAAGGAGGAAAATTACTAGTTTCCTAGGTTGGGGTGGAAGATTTGGGATTTGGAATAAGGGAGACAATAAATTATGCTTGAACATTAGAATGGAATAAATATTTAATAAAGGATATAAATAAATAAATACAAGGAAAAATCAAAGTGGAAATTGATCATTAAGACACATGGAGGATGTGGTAACCACACAAGCTAGATTTTCTATGCCACATGGCATCCTCCTCTTGTCATTTCAAATCCATATGAAGACCAAGGGTCTTGGGATGAGTTGAAAGGTCAAAATACCTGAAATGAATAAATTAAGGTCAAATTGGAGTGGAATAGTAACTCCCGTGGAAGAGGAAGAGGCATTTTGGAGCTAGTGAGACACTTGGACTAGATTCCCTAGCTCTATGACAAGAATAATGAATATGCTACGAAACCTATGAAACAAATCAGATATGAACGATGAAATCTGAAATATATGAAATGCCAGGGCTAATAATATCTCCAAGAGGTCGCTCAAGGTATTTAGGTAAGCTAATATGCTTCCACATGTGATTTGGTGGAAGTAGGAGACTAGGAATTGTTGTACAAGTGGCATTCTTTGGAATCTCTTCCCAACTAGAGTTGGAATGCATCTCTTGGAAGGATTTGGACCAAAATTTATAGATGTAAATAAAAAATAATGAATGAATATTTTTATAATTTGATAAATTTTCATTTGTGAAGAGAGAGAGCTAGTGGATGACTAGTTTCTTTGCTTAGCCAATTTCGAGGGTGAAAGATTCCCATCCAAGTTGGTGTTTGGAGAGTCCATTCAGGTATTTCATGGAGATTTAATGGAGTCATAAGTTACTGGTTAAAGATACAGGTCAGCTCATGTAAAATTCAATATCATATTTTTCTTTCATCTATTCCAAGTTTTCTCATCATATTCTTGCTCTATGGATTGAGGCGCACTTGGTGAGATATTGATCTGTTTGGGGTAGCTTATAATGCCCCATTATTTTATGTTATGATTTAAATTATATTTATTTCAAATTGATAAGAATATCAAGTCGAAATACCAAAATATTTCATGTAAAAATGTTAAGCAATGATGAAACAATGTCATTTCCACACTACCTTGTTGTGAACCAATGTAATGCTGATGGATTCGAATGGATAAGTAAAAAAATGATGGTATATTGATGAATGTACTGTTTTTTTATGTATTATATGAGTTTAATTTTCAGTACATAATCATTTGGATTTAGTTTGTTGAGTTTCGTAGCATTTGGAGAAGATTGCCTAGCATTTCCCCCAAGGTTGAAACTAGCCTTTTTGCATCTGATTTAAGGGAGTTATAGAATACATTAAAAGTTGAATGGTGTTAAATATGAGTTGATGTTGATTTTTATATGTCCCCTGATTCCATTAATAAATTTTATTTGTATTGAGTGTCTTTGGAAAGTCATTTTCATCATCTACCCCTATGGAATTTGAATCACAAGTTGCTCGTAAAACTCCATACATAAACCAGATTTCCAAAGTGATTTTCAGAAGTCATTTGATGGTTTGAAGACACCTATAAAAAAAAATTAATCTATTAACATCATTCATGCACCTTCTATTACAATTTGAGATCATTTGGAGCTATTTGGAACCATCTACCATTGGGGGTTGGAGCCTCAAAATTACTAATAAATTACCTAAGTTCTCTTGGATACCTATTCGACCGAAAAACCACATATAATGCTGCAAATATAATTTAATTAATGTATTATAACATATACAATTCTCATAGAAACCATTATTTTAGGTTGTACAGTGTTTGGAAGAGATTTGTTCCAGGGCCCAGGGGGGATTTCCACCTCCCGAATTGACTAGTCTTGTCCCGAAAATTCTTCCCTTGCAAATTGTAGACCATGGTTAGGTATATCAGTTGATTATATGTTTTATAGATGTTTTAATGTGTCCACTCACCCCTGATGACCTTCCTCACCAAGTTTAAAGTAACTGGAGGAGTTTGGAATTAGTTGTATCCATATACTTAGAGTTGAAATTTGGTGAATTTGAGCAGACTGGGAAAATTATACACAAGGGACATTACACAAGAGGCCCGTGATTTTATTTAAGAGTGGAATATATAGGTAAATATATATTTTAATGATTATATTCAAGCATTAGATAGGGGTTGTTGATGTATTTGTAAATTTGAAATGTATTCATCTATGTATCTTATGTATTGTAACCCGATGTTTATTCCAGGATGTATATATTATGTAATTGAGTCATGTTGTCATGCCCTGATGTTCCAATCAGGAGAATAAATAATGTAAACAAGTCATGTCAAGTCATAGTGGGTAACCCTCCGATTGTGTAAGGGTTAAAGTCCCTGCAGTTCCGGGGCACTAGGGTTATTAGACTCTCCTAGTAGAGGTCAGCCCTAGTAGGGTTTTAGTCATGTCGGGATTAGTATAAATAGAGATTTGGGATATCTATTTAGCACACATCACTCACACACTCAATTGTAGCACATAGTTGAGGAAGGAGAAGACATTGGGGCTAGACAAGAAGAAGATTACTATTGTTGGGAGTGCATCTTACTGTTTTGGGGTTTTACATCTTATGTTGATTCTATCTGTAAGGAAGTTGTGGGGTTTTCTCCATTTATGTTTTCCCCAATGAAAAACATTGTGTTCATTGTCTCTTGTGTTTTATTATTGTACTTGTTATTCTCTTAGTAAAGATCCTAACATAATGCTAGGTTAATGTTGAAAAACTAACATGGTATCATAGCTAACCTGAGAAGAAGACAGTGTGCAGCTATGGGAACTAGGGATTCATATTTTGTGGATATTCCTCCATATATTTTCAGTAAAAGTAAGGTGGAATAACTCTCCTCCTTATGGCGCATCTTTCTATCGAAGCAAAATCCAATTATGAGGTTTTTCAGTTTTGGATCTGTCACTGTTGTTGGAAATTAGGGATTTTCATAGAAAAGGAATTTTTTAGTGAGCCCAGGCCTGGATTGATCTCCTCCCCAAAATCAAAGTTAGGGACAAATTTCAAGGCATTTGGGTGGACAGAACTCCAAAAAAGAAAAACCCTAATTTGCTCCTGAACCAGCTCGGTAGGATATCTGCTCAAGTTTCAGATCCAACATCTTGAACCTGGTACGATCTAAAATATTTTGTATTTCCATTTGAGGTTATCAGTTAAGATTTCTTATCATAACAATCTTGATGAAAATCTTGATGGAATTGATAACTTCCGAGCTTGGAAGTATAGGATCTCCCTGTTCCTGGAAGAAAATGAGTTAGACTCCTACATCCATGAGGAGTTTCCAGTTCTAGAGGGAGATGAGGCAAAGGCCTTACATAAGAAGAAGATGGTTATGGAAAAGAGGATCATTGCTGATTCTATCAAGGATCACCTTATCCCATAGGTGTCCTCTCTCAAGACACCTAAATCTATGTTTGATGCCCTAACCAAATTGTTTGAAGGGAAGAATATAAATTAGAAGATGACCCTGAGAAACCAACTAAAGAATGTGAAGATGCAGAATGCAGAAACAATCTAGTCTTACTTCACAAGAGTTTCTCAGATCAAAGAGAAACTAGAAGCAGTTGATGAAGAAGTGGAAAATGCAGAGATTGTGATGACTACCTTGAATGGCCTCCCTAGGCCATGGGATTCTTTCATACAAGGAATATGTGCTAGAAAGAAGTTAGTCAAGTTCAGCAGACTATGGGAAGAGTGCTCTCAAGAAGAAGCTCGGATAGAAGCTCAAGAAGAGAAGATGGGAAGTGAAAACCAAGCTCTCATGGTACACTCCAAGTCTCACTCCGAGTCAAGCAAAAGAAGACCTCATAGTTCTAGAGGTAAGCACTCTCACAAAGATAACACTAGAAGATATGTATCTAGGATCATATGCTATACTTGTTATGAAGCAGGACACTATGTAAGGAATTGTCCTAACAAACAGAAGATAATAAAGAAGAGAAACAAAAGAAGACATCGTGCTCATGCTGCAGAGGATGATGAACCATCCAGGAAGAGATCTAGATATGAAAGTGAAGATTCTTCAAGCGAGGATGAATATGTTCTGAGATCAGCTCTCATAGGTAACATTACTCATGGTAGTGATGATTGGATTATAGATAGTGGGGCTTCCAAACATATGACCGGATTCAAGGAATCCTTTGTGAGACTGTCAGAACATGAATCACCTCACAAGGTAAAGCTAGGAGATGACTACCAATATCCAATAAAAGGTAGTGGGGAATCTTCATACAAGTTAGACTCTGGAAAATATCTAACAATGAAAGAAGTATTGTTTGTTCCAAGACTCAAGAAGAACCTTCTCTCCATATCAGCATTAGATGCAAAAGGAATGGGGGTAGCATTCATAGATGTTCAAGTCATCATGTGGCCAAAAGGAAAGACTATCGATGATGTGGTAGTGATTGGAGAACAAGAAGGATGATTGTACAAATTGAAGGGCCATCTAGAACAAGCCTTGGTCCATGACACAGTAGAGCCAAGTGAACTTTGGCATAGAAGGCTTGCACATGTGCATTACAGAGCACTACCTATTGCAAGAAAAGTTGTCGAAGGTCTTCTAGAAATCCAAGCAAAACATGATGGGGTCTGCAAAGGATGTACGAAAGGAAAGAATACAAAGAAGGCGTTTCCAAGCAGTGAAAGCAAAGCAAAAGGAATCTTGGAAATCATCCACTCTGATGTATGCGATCCTATGTCATCAAACTCTCTAAGTGGGTATGCATATTATGTTTCTTTTATTGATGACTTTTCTAGGAATACATGGGTTTACTTCATGAAGAACAAAGATGAAGTATTCAGTAAGTTCAAAGAATTCAAATCCTTGATTGAGAACCATACTGAAAAGAAGATTAAGACCATTTGATCAGATAATGGTGGAGAATTCACTTCAAATGAATTCAAAGTGCTATGCAAAGAATCAGGGATTAAGAGGGATTTTTCCACTCCTTATAATCCACAACAAAATGGGATTACGGAATGGAAGAATTGTTGGCTATCGTGGGAAGACCTGGGTTTACTGTATTTTAACCAACAACACCCATAGCTCACTGGCCCTTTCAGCTACAGATCGCAAAGCGGCCTGAAGTCTCACCCGAAGTGATTCTAATGGGTTGGCCAAGGACTCAAGCGTCTTGGACTAGGTTTTGCGGCATCCTACTTGTGACTTGCAACTCTGATAGCCGCAGGGCCTCTTTCTCTGCGTGTCGCATGACCCTCTGCTCGCGTTGCATGATATCATTGTCTCACATCCCTTCTCACCACAAGACCTCTCTCTACCCGACACATGGTCCCTTTCTATGTCACGCAACTGCCACTGACTCGCGGTGACCCCAGCCTTACCGCGTTGCCGCGCACCAGGTGACACGTAGCTTCCTCCCAACACTAAGTCCTTAACCTACGGAACCGCGCACCACAGCTCCTCTACCAGTGCGGTATCGCCTCCCTGCGATACCCTACTCCTGCGGCTCAGCACACTTAGTGTTGTTCGTGTCGACTTGCAAAAATCACCATAATAGGCTGTTTAACACTGTGACTAGTGACTGTTTCAAGCAAAGCATAACTGAATCCGCATACAACATGTCAACGATTTCAACTTATGTCTATCCTTTTATATTACTGTGAACTGAACAATGCATACATACATTAAAATGTAAACAAGGCTCATAAAATAAATGACAGATGCATCAATTAAACACAACACATAGAGCAATCACATAACGCATGATTTTAATGTGGTTCACCTCCAGGATGGAAGTTACATCCACAGAACTGTGTTTCTATTATAGCTTAGGGGAAGGTAAAGACAGTTCTGTTGCACCACATATGCAGCTTAAGATCTTCTCTCTTATATCTCTTTTCTATCTCTATATTGCACTTCTTACAATATACTCTTCCCTCTCTGTCGATCCCTACGGATCGTTACATGAATGCTCTATGAGCCAGCTACTGGTTACAGTAAGATACTACAGCTAATAACAGAACCAGAGCTTGGATTCCACAATTGTCTAATAATCTACAAAACAATTAACAACTGAATGAACCAACCAACCGACCCACTATCCAACCCTTTTACAGTACAAAATATATCCCTTTATAGCCGGCCCGAAGGTCTCGCCATTACAACACTATGGGCCTGTCCCAACAGTAACCCAAACCCTAATTAGTGATAGTCGACGTATCTGTACTTTGAGCTAGCTGCTATCCATCACACCACATCTCTCTATGGTCTTCCATGCTTCTCGGCGCTAATCATGGGTACTATGCACAGCTTCTTGTCACCACAGCTTCCTACAGTCTTCCATTCTTCCGAGCGCTGACCACGGGTACCGGCGCTGCTTCCCTTTTCCTGTCCTTCGTCTTTAATTCCTCGGCCTCATTGCTCCTTTTCCTTTATGAGGGTAGCTGAGCCCTCTTGTCTTTCGCCACTGCCTTCAATGCAGTGGTTGAGCTCTCTCTTCTCGGCCGCTCAGGTATCATCGTCTTCCTTGACTTCTCTGTCTTCTACGTGATGGGTTCCGGCTCTGCTTTGTAGCTAGAAAACTGCTACAGTGTCGTAGCTCTACCTCTTATATCTCCGCCAAAACTATCTATCTTTCAAAATAGCAGCTTCTTCTGTAGCTGTGGGACCCTACTCCAACAAGAATAGAACTATCATGGAAGCTGTAGAAGTAATGCTTCATGATCAAGACCTTCCTATGCATATTTGGGCGGAAGCTGCGAGAACAGTGGTGTATGTATAGAACCATACTCCACATAGAGTACTCGAGAACAAGAATCCTGAAGAAGTATTCTCTGACAAGAAACCAGAAGTCAGCCATCTTAGAATATTTGGCTGTCCTGTGTACATCCACATTCCAAAAGAGAAGAGGACTAAATTAGATCCTTCAGGAAAGAAGGGTATATTTGTGGGATACTCTGAAAGCTTGAAGGCTTAAAGAATATATTTCCCAAGATACAAGAAGATTGACATCAGCAGGAATGTGACATTTGATGAAGACACAACTTACAACAAATCTAGAAAGAGACTTGCTGAAGAACCTGAAGAAGAAGAAGCACCGAGAATTCATGATACAACCATGAATGAAGAAACTCGAGAATAAGATCGATAATTTGAAGAACCACAAAGACCCGTAGATCCACCCATGGAGAAGAATCCTCATAAGAGGAAACCTACTTGGGTATGAGAACTTATACAAGGTGCGGAAGGATATGGGACTCCAGAAGAGAATCATAGAGAAAGAAAGAGGACCAGATCCTATTTTGGGTATGTAGCTTTACTATGTGATTTCATTGATAAAGAATCTTCCAGTTATCAAGAAGTGGCAGAATGGAAAGAATGGAAGGATGCTATCATCGAAGAGTACCAATCGATCATGAAGAATGATGTTTGGGATGTTGTCCCAAGACCCGATGGGAAGTTAGTTGTAACTCCCAAATGGATCTACAAGATCAAACATGCTGCAGATGGTAGCATTGAAAAATACAAGGCAAGATTTGTAGCTCAAGGTTTCTCTCAGAAAGAGGGAATAGAGTATGAAGGAACCTTTGCACCTGCAGCCAGATACACTTCCATCAAATCAGTATTTGCTCTGGCTGCAGTGATGAAATAGAAGATACACCAGATGGATGCCAAGACTGCTTTCTTGAATGGTGTAGTGGAAGAGGAAGTGCATGTAGAACAACCACTCAGTTTGAGACACATGATAGGGAGTCTCATGTATGTAGATTGAAGAAAGCCCTGTATGGTTTGAAACAGGAACCCAGGACATGGTACCACAGAATTGATAGCTTTCTATCCAGTTTGGGCTTTACCAAGAGTAAAGCAGATTCCAACCTTTACTACAAGGTTGAAGATGGCAACCCAGTGATGCTTCTACTATATGTAGATGATCTGTTCATGACAGATTTGGATGGGTTGATTACTGATACGAAGAGAAAGCTTGTTGTCGAGTTCGAGATAAAGGACTTGGGTATGATGCATTAATTTCTAGGTATGGAGGTGTGGCAGAGTGCAGATGGAATCTTCCTTGGACAAGGGAAGTATGTAGTAGAGATCCTGAACAGGTTTGGGATGACAGACTACAAGAATATGGCCACACCTATGGCATCGAACCTGAAGCTATTGAGTGATACTTCATCAAAGTCGGTTGATTCTACGATGTATTGTCAGATGATTGGGTCATTGATGTACCTGATGAACACGAGACCAGATATTTGCTTTGTTGTGAACACCTTGAGCTAGTTCCTAACATATCCGAGAAATGTTCACTTGAATTCTACAAAGCATATTCTGAGATACCTGAGGGGTACAGTTGAGTATGGGCTCAAGTATGATGTGAATCAAAAGATTAACCTGGAGGGTTATGTTGATTCAGATTGGGTAGGCAGTGCCATTTATAGGAAGAGCACTTCAAGGTGTTGCTTTAGTATGGGATCAGGTGTGATCTCGTGGTTTAGCAGGAATCAATCCTATGTGGAACTGAGTATAGCTGAAGCAGAGTATGTTGTAGCTTGTTCAGCTAGTTATGAGGTAGTATGGATAAGGAAGCTACTGTCTTATTTATTTGATATCCAGATGGATGCTACTTGTATACACTGTGACAACCAGAGTTGCATGAAGTTGTCAGAGAATCCAGTGTTCCATGACAAGTCGAAGCACATCGAGATCAAGTATCACTATATCAAGGATATGGTGCAGAGGGGAGCAGTGAAGCTCCAGTATGTTGTGAAAGAGGAATAGATAGCTGACGTGTTGATGAATCCATTGGCCAGAGTGAAGTTCAAGTACTCCAGGGAGAAGCTTGGGGTTCTCTAGATCGAGGTTTCCTCCAAGGGAAAGTGATGAGTCCCAAAGCCATTCTGACGAGCAGGTTAGATGTAAGGGCTGAGCCATTCTATCATGGTGAGAGGATTCCGTTCCTTCCATGTCATATATGAGTGCTAAGATCCAAATCCATTATGACGAGCAAGTCAGATGTAAGGGCTGAGCCATTCTATCATGGTGATAGGATTCAGTTCCTTCCATGTCAGATATGAGTGCTGGCCATTCTGTTGAGTAGGATAGATGTAAGGGCAACTGCCACTCTCCAGGAGAGTGGAGGCACTTGGTAAGTTACCAGGTAGCTCAGTCTAGGACTGGGGGCCTTTCTGACGAGGATGGAGGATTTGGTTCCTTCCAGGTCAGATGTGAGTGCATGCCATTCTATCATGGTGAGAGGATTCAGTTCCTTCCATGGCCGATGTAAGTGCGGGCCATTCCATCATGGCGAGAGGATTCAGTTCCTTCCATGGCCAATGTAAGGGCAGTCCATTCTTTCATGGTGAAAGGATTCAGTTCCTTCCATGTTATATGTAAGGGCAGGACATTCTATCATGGTGAGAGGATTTAGTTCCTTCCATGATAGATGTAAGTGCGGGCCCTCTCTGATGTGATTGTAGTTTACTACATGATCAGATGTGAGTGTTGGGCATGTCTTTCTGACAAGTAGGTCAAATTTAAGTGCTAGGCATGCCTTTCTAATGAGTAGGTTAGATGTAAGTGTTGGGAAAATACCTACCTGATGGCTAGGCCTACAACCAGCATGAAATAAGGTTGGCTCTATAGAACTTCCTATGATGAGATAGCACACACATGATGATGACCAGATGAGATCCAGATCGAGCTATGATCAAGATCCAGTTATGATGACTCCGTGTGAAAGGATTCAGTTTCTTCCATGTTAGATGTAAGAGAAGGCCATTCTATCATGGTGAGAGGATTCAGTTCCTTCCATGACAGATGTGAGTGTGGGGCCTTTCTAATGTGATTGTAGTTTACTACATGATCAGATGTGAGTGTTGGGCGTGTCTTTCTGATGAGTAGGTCAGATGTAAGTGTTGGGCGTGCCTTTCTGATGAGTAGGTCAGATGTAAGTGTTGGGAAAAGACCTACCTGATGGCTAGGCCTACAACCAACATGAAAGAAGGATGGCTCTATAGAAATTCCTATGATGAGATAGCACACGCATGATTATGACCAGATGAGATCCAAATCGAGCTATGATCTAGATGCAGTTATGATGACTCCCAGAGATCCAGATCGAGTGATGATCCAAATCTAGTAGTGATGATCCAGATCGAGTGATGATCCAGATCCATATCCATATCGAGTGATGATCCAGATCCAGTCTAGTGATGATGATCCAGATCAAGTGATGATCCAAATCCAGTGATGATGATCCAGATCCAGTGATGTTGATCCATATCAAGAGATGATCCAAATCTAGTGATGATGTCCCATGATGATCCAGATTCAAAGAATGAAGATGACTTAAAGATGAAGATGACTTGAAGACTTAGAAGACTTGATATGCAGATGAGGAGATGATCTAGCTGATACAAAGAAGAAGACCAGTGCTGAAAATTGTGTCGAAAGAATACCTTCCTAGTTAAGAGGGAGTGTTGATGTATTTGTAACTTCAAAATGTATTCATCTATGTATCTTATGTATTGTAACCCGATGTTTATTTTAAGATGTATCTATTATGTAATTGATTCATGTTGTCATGCCCCAATGTTCCGATTGGGAGAATCAATAATGTAAACAAGTCATGTCAAGTCATAGTGGGTAACCCTCCGATTGTGTAAGGGTTAAAGTCCCCGCAATTCTGGGGCACTAGGGTTATTAGACTCTCCTAGTAGAGGTCATCCCTAGTAGGGTTTTAGTCATGTCAGGATTAGTATAAATAGAGAGTTGGGGTCTCTATTTAGCACACATCACTCACACACTCAAGTGTAGCACGTAGTTGAGGAAGGAGAAGATGCTAGGGCTAGACAAGAAGAACATTACTGCTGTCAGGAGTGCATCTTACTGTTTTGGGGTTTTACATCTTGTGTTGATTCTATCTCTGAAGAAGTTGCGAGGTTTTATCCATTTATGGTTTCCTCGATGAAAAACACTATGTTCATTGGCTCTTGTGTTTGATTGTTGTACTTGTTATTCTCCTAGTAAAGATCCTAACATAATGCTAGCTTAATGTTGAAAAATTAATAGGGGTATCGAAAGACACATGTCGTCTTGTTTCCAAGAATTAGTAATTTTAGACATGAAATTGAGAACATTAAAATAGGGAGAGATGGAAGAGAACACTTGGAGATAGGATTAAATAGCTCAAGAATACACTACATAATGTACTGGGACCATTTATTTTTCAAAATAAGCTACAGTTGAAGTCTAATCCAAGGGTACCGAGGCAAACCAACATACATAGTCTAGATCCTTTTACTATATTTTAGACATAATATGCAATAAAGAGACATAAGATGAACCAAATGGAGCTACTTATTATTAGAAGGGGCCAAAATGTGTCATGTACATTAGTAGGGTTCTGATAAGAATAGAAATGATAGCTAGAATGGTCTGTTACATTCAGTTAAAAAGAAGTTGGAATGGTTTGGAATTTCAACCGTTATACTACTGGAATATAGAGAGACAATTTGCCGTAGTCACATCAATCATCGGTGTCGATGATACATGTCGAGATAATAAAACTATCGAGGTTGTTTCGAGGTTTGGAATTTTCTAATTCGATGTTGAACTTCTCAAAGTCGACAAACAATTCCAATTATTGGGTGGATCACTCCTTATTCCTTAAGAAACAATGGTACCTATTTTTTTCTCATACATGTGAGAAAACTTGTTGGTGATTTAAGTAGAAGAGTACCACTTTTTTTTTGTTGGGAGTTGGACAGCTTTAGCCACCTTGAACAAGGGAATTATGTTCATCCTTATGTGGTGTATGCGTTGTCCTGTGATGAAGTCATAAGGAAGATGCTCCTTAATATATGTATGGATGTCTTCGGGTTCTATTGTCTACAATTCATTCTTCTCCAATAGTGGTGCATGGTATGGTCAAAGTAGATCCACATTAAATACTGAATGCAGACCCAAACATGAAGGAATCTCATGCTTGAAAGTGTTTTCTCCAATATTCTTAAGGTTATTGTATGGACCATATCGCAAAGGCTTCAGCTTTATAAATGCACCAGTGAAGTGTTCTTTATTGAGATGCAAGCAAACTTGATCCTTAATTTTGAAATGAATGAGGAATATGATGCTTATCATGTTCGACCTGTCAAATGTTGGATTTTCATCTTGGTCACAAAGTGTTCTTTTCCTTTCAACTTAGCTTCAAGCTTAGTTGAGTAGTGGAATGCATCTGCAAGCGTAATGACAGTAAAAAAATCCATCTATCATTGAATGTGAGGGGAAAATCTATTGGTGTACTTCAGAACAAGCAATTTATCTTCTTCTTGAACGCCAATTCTTGCCATGAGTCGACAGAACTCATCGGTGTAAATATGCACGGACTGGTCTTTCCATTTGATCCTTAGTTGCTTCCAGTTCTTATACTATTGTTCAATGTATTTGGGTGGGTATAAATCCTTCTAGATTTATTAAAAAAAATTCTCCCATGTTTCCATGGGGTCTCCTTCTTTTTCCATCTTTGTCGATAGATTCTCCCACCAACAGTGCACATAGTTCAATATAATCAAGGATCCAATCATGAGGTATTCACTAATTGAAACTATGGAATAGCACCTTCGTTCATGGGATCTTAAATAATACCACTAATTTCACTATATATTGATAAATACCTACAAAAAATGTTTTTTGATCCCCATCCCGATACATATTTCCAATTAAAAATCCCTTATTTTTACAAGATATTTCATATTTTTATGGGATGCCCATTTTTATACCCCCCAATGCATATAACACTCCTATACCCTACTCCTCGACCCCCCAATACCTACAATATATTGACCTTATTTTAAAAATTTTAAAAATCCACTTTATGAGTGAATGTGATAAGATATTGGTAAATAAGGTGAATCTCCAATGGATGTAATGGTGATCTTTTCAGCTTCTAAGAATTGATTCATGAAGTAATAGGATTCCAGTTGTTGTACCCAATAGTCTATGGATTCTACGTCAATCTAGCCTTCTAGATTCAGTATATCCAAGTGCATTTTCACTTTGACTGGACTGATTTTATCAGAGTTAGATCTCGCCGAGGATCCTCCTGAGTTTGGCGTGAATCACATGAGAATCTCATTCAATTGAGTTAGTTTCCTAGGTTGGGGGTGGAAGATTTTGGATTTCGAATAAGGGGGAGAATAAATGATGTTTGAACATTAGAATGGAATAAATATTTAAATAACGAGATTAATAAATAAATACAAGGGAAAATCAAAGTGGAAATTGATCATGAAGTTACGTGGAGGATGTGGGACCCACACAAGGTAGATTTTCTATGCCACATGGAATCCTCCTCTTGTCATTTCAAATCCATAAGAATCCTAAGGATATTGGGATGAGTTGGAAGTTCAATGTACTTGGAATTAATCAATTAAGGTTGAATTAGAGTGGAATAGGAGCTCCCATGGATGAGGAAGAGGCATTTTGGAGCTAGTGAGACACTTGGACTAGATTCCCTAGCTCTATGACAACAATGATGAAGATGTTATGACACCTATCAAAAAAATCATATATGAATGCTAGAATCTGACATATATGAAATGTAGGGGCTAAAAATATCTCCAATGGGCCTCTCAAGGGATTTATGGAAGCTAATATGCTTCCACATGTGATTTGGTGGAAGTGGGAGACTAGGAATTGTTGTACAAGTGGCATTCTTTGGAATATCTTCCCAACTAGAGTTGGAATGCATCTATTGGAAGGAATTAAACCCATAGAGATATTCAAAACTTTATAAATGTAAATAATAAATAATGAAGGAATATTTTTATCATTTGATAAATTTTCATTTGTGAAGAGAGAGAGCCAGTAGATGACTAGTTTCTTGCCTTAGCCAATTTTGACGGTGAAATATTCCCATCCAAGTTGGTGTTTTGAGAGGCCATTTTGGTATTTCATTGAAATTTAATGGATTCATAGGTTACAAGTGCATGATACAAGTAATTCTATGGAAAATTCAATATCATCTTGTTCTTTCATATATTCCAAGTCTTCTCATCAGATTCTTTCTCTATGGATTGAGGCGCACGTAGTGAGTTAATGATCTCTTTGGGCGAGCTTATAATTCCCCATTATTTTATTTTATGATGTAAATTATATTTATTTGAAGTTAATAATACTCTCATGTATAAATACCAAAACATTTCATGTAAAAATGTTAAACAATGAAGAAACCGTGCCATTTCCCCACTACCTTGTTGTGAACCAATGTAATGTTGATGGATTCAAATGGATAAGTAAAATAATGATGTTTTATGGATGAATATACTATTATTGATTTATTATATGAGTTTAATGTTAAGTACATAATAATTTGGAGTCATTTTTTTGAGTTTCATATCATTTGGAGAAGCTTTCCTATCATTTCCCCCAAGGTTGAAACTAGTCATTTTGCATCTGATTTAAGGGAGTTATAGCAGACATTAAAAGTTGAATGGTGATTCATATGAGTTAAATTTGATGTAATTTATATTTCCCCTGCTTCCATACATAAATTTGAGTTGGATTTAGTTCCTTTGGAAAGTCATTTTCATCATCTACCCCTAGGGGATTTGAACCACAAGTTGCTTGTAAAACTCCATACATTTAACATATTTACAAAGTGAGTTGTATGAGTCATTTGATGTTTTAAATACACATATAAAATAATTTTCATGTATTAAAATCATTCATACACCATATGGTACAATTTGAAAGAATTTGGAGCTATTCGGAGCCATCTACCATTGGGGGTTGGAGCCTCAAAATTACTAAGAAATTCCCTAAGTTTTCTTGGATACCTATCTGACCATAAAAGAAAATATAATGCTGAAAATATAATTTAATTAATGTATAATAATATATCCAGTTCTCATACCAACCATTAGTGGAGGTTTTGCAGTGTTTGGAAGAGATTTGTTTTGGGATCCGAGGGGGATTTCCACCTCCCAAATTGACTAGTATTGTCCCAAAACTTATTCCCTTGAAAACCATAGAACATAGTTGGGTATATATGTTTATTATATGTCTGATAGATTTTTTAATGTTTCTCCTTTTCCCTCATGACCTTCCTCACCAAGTTGAAAGTAATTGGAGGAGTTTGGAATTAGTCATATCCATATACCTAGAGTTGCAATTTGGTGAATTTAAGCACATTGGGAAAATTATCCACAAGGGACATTAAAGTGGTATCATAGCATGATATTGGAACCTTATGTGCTCTGATATTTAGGAGGACAATAATTTAGGAACCACCATTAGATATTGAAACCAAAAGTGTTTTTGTTGCAGAGAAAACTATGACCAACGATAAAAAGGGAACCTCATATGATGGTGAGGAGCATATAAAAATCATGGAACCTATCTTTGAAGACATGACCAGGAATATTATGGAAGGATTTGAATTTTTGGCTATCTAAATTTGGAGAAAATATATTGATCTTAAGAAAAGCAAGGGTAAAAATTCATTAGTTTGCTTGAAGGAGCAAAAAGAGGAGACCCATGAACCACCTAGTTCTGAAATAGGTGAAGTAGAACAAGTAGTACATGAAGAGGATCGAAAGTCACTCCGAGGTGACTCTGAAATATTTATAAGAGACATAACATGAGTATGAATAATTTTCTATTGAAAATATTGATGAGCATTTCGGGACACATTCTACCTTGGAAATGAAACAAAGAGAATCTATTGACGGATGCTTGAACTATGAAGTAGTACCTACTGATGGGTTCCCGCACCTCTATGTTGGTGACACAGATATTACTTTTGAAAGTGTTGCTGCAAGGAAAAATTCCATTAAACATGAAAATGAATACCTTGTAGCAGTTGAATAAGAAACAATATCAACTTCCCCATCACCACTTGAGCTTCATGAAGTTGGTCCAAAAATGAAGGAAGAAGATGACGAGGTTCATTTGCAAGAGCATAATTTTCTTGAAGGGTCCTTAAAGATGAATTAATAGAAGATACAATAGTACCTTAGAATACTCCATGACACTCAAGCATTAATGCCAAATTATTGTTGGAGAGCTACTTCATTGGAGGAAACCTCCTTCCTTGAAGACATGGAGAAAATTCAAAGATAAATGTGCCACATCAAAGGTAATTTCATGTCTTTGATTTTTGATAGAAACCATTTGTTTGAGATGAATGTATTGTTACATGATGCATACTTGAATAATAATTAGGATAATCATAATCTCACAATTCAAAATGAGAAACTTATTGAAAGGTTGCAAGATACTTGTTTTTCCTCCTATGTTTCATATTGTCAAATGGTATATTGTTTGGAGGATTCTCATGACATGGTGGATGACGAAAAATGTGGAAATTTGAATTTTCTTGATGTGTTTGGATATTAACTTGAAGAGATCCAAACACTTGATGTGGTGGAAGAGGAACTTGAATAATCTCTTGATCAAGGTTATGCAATTTTTAAAGAAGACCATGATTCTTCTACATTGGAACCAATATATGACAAAGGTTTCACACTTTTGAAGGGGCTGCATGATAATAGCCATATGGATCCTTCCAATGATGAAAATTCTGCACTTTTGATCATTTGAGAGATTTAGTTAATTCTCCTACATCCTACAATTCCATGTTTTGCAGCATTAGTCTCAATGAAGTATGGGTGAAATGGTTCTTTTTTATGGTGCCACATGAGGAGTATGGAACTCCTATATTTACATTTTATGATGACATGGTTCAAGAACATTATTATTCACATTTTCAGCAGCATTGTTTGTTACTTTATGATGACGCACATCTGCATGGATGCACCTATGATATGCATTTGAGTCAGTTGAAAGCTCATGGTTTTTCTTGCTCAACACTTGGTTCATTTGATGTTGGAGGAACTTCATCCAACATTGGGATGAATAGATATATTATTGGAGAACACTTTTGTTTCCAACCACATAAAATTTTATATCTTTATGATTCTCTAATTCATGGATGTATGGGTGAGACTTCTTTGAGTCATTTGAAGGCTCCTTGTATGTTTTCTTCATTATTTGATTCAGATTTGAGTGGAGATTATTCATTCACTTCTTGGACGAAAGAATACATGGCTGAATATTTTGATGCATATCACATCCTTTGGAGAAGCATTATAGGACATGGGATCCTCACCTATATCATTGGAGCAGATTTGATTGGACACTTGAAGTTTGTATGCACTTGGCAAATGGTGGTCTACTTGGAGGTATAAGCACTTTCATGAATTTTTTTATGAGGCACCTCCTCGATGTACATTTTTATTATGTTGTTATGTACTTTGATGATATATATTATGTACTCATGATGTTTGGAAGAATGCATACAATAAAATGGGATCCCAGAATTCTCTTTACTAATGGTATAGACTACAAAGCACTCATAATCGTTGGAGTGCAATACAAGCAATGGGACCCTCAGATAGTTTTTAGTCCCATTGATTTCAATTTTGTTGGGAAACCAGAATTATGGGATATGGATTCCCCAATTAATAAACTGTTTTTAATCATATTATTGCAGCATCAAGCATTGTTTTTCCTCTCTAAAATCTTCATGGAATCTCAAAGACTCAAAGTTGGGAAACTCAGTGGCAACTTCAAAGAATCATACAGAAAGCAGGTTCTTCAAAACCCATGTTTGAAATTGCTTGAGGAAAAGCAATATTGAGAAGGGAGGATTTGTCATGTCCAAAATTTTGCATTGTGTCACAATGGCCTAATCACATTTTCAATATTCATGAGTGTTTTTCAGATTGATGCTAAGGGTCAAATAATTGCCAAGGAGGAAAATTACTAGTTTCCTAGTTTGGGGTAGAAGATTTGGGATTTTGAATAAGGGGGACAATAAATGATGTTTGAACATTAGAATGGATTAAATATTTAATAAAGGAGATAAATAAATAAATACAAGGAAAAATAAAAGTGGCAATTGATCATTAAGACACATGGAGGATGTCAGACCCACACAAACTAGATTTTCTATGCCATGTGGCATCCTCCTCTTGTCATTATCGAATTCATATGAAGAACAAGGGTCTTGGGATGAGTTGGAAGGTCAAAATTGTTGGTTGTGGAGCCTAAACTTCCATATCCAGAGATATTATTCAGTTGTGATTGTAACCTAGGATTACTCTACACTCATTCCCCTTGCCTTGGGGTTCAGGCAGCGCCCCGAAAAAGGGGGTTTGGGGGAAGCGCCCACGAGAAAACAGGGGTTTGAGGGCGGAGCTCCCAAAAAAAAATTTGGGGATGTGTGTTGGCCAACAGTATTGCGGACCCATGGTATTGGGTTAACCCTAGAATTTTTCCCATGGTATTTCTCCTATAAAAGAGAGCATTGTAAATTGACTAGATATGGTATTGTATTGTACTGGAAGAGAGACTGTGAGAGCATGAAGAGGAAGTGCAGCAGTTTTGCTATAGGGTGTGTCCCTTCATCTTTCTGGACTGTAATAAAAGGACTGGAAAATTTATTTGTGGACGTAGCCCATCGTTTGGGTGAACCACATTATATCTGTGTCTCTCTATAATGTTTCAATTTGTTTTGCATCTTGTTTATTGATTTAACTGTATATCTGTTATTGCTCTGCGGTCCTGTTTTCTAACAATTGGTATTAGAGCCAAAAGGTCTAGTTGATTGGTAAACTCACAGGAAAGAAGGGTTCCTGGTTCGAGTGGGAGCAATGGCGAAAGAAGGAAATTTTAGGGTCGAGAGATATAACAGCCAAAACTATCAGTTATGGAAGATGCAAATGGAGGACTATCTGTACCAGAAAGATCTGTACCTACCATTGGGCGGAAAAGCAAAATAGTCGGCAGCTATGAAGGATGAAGAATGGGAGGTTCTTGACAGAAAGGCACTAGGAACAATATGCATGTGCCTGGCTTCATTGGTGGCCTTCACTATTTCGAAAGAAAAAACAACAGAGGGTTTGATGAGCGCATTGAATAAGCTCTACGAAAAAACCTCGGTCTCTAACAAGGTATTTTTAATGAAGCGTTTATTTAATATAAAGATGTTAGAAGGTGTATCTGTTGCTGACCATTTAAATGAGTTTAATACACTTACCAGTCAGTTAAGTTATGTTAAAGTGAAATTTGATGATGAGGTTAGAGCTTTTCTAATTTTGTGCTCATTGCCAGAAAGATGGAATAGCTTGGTCATGGCCGTAAGTAACTTTGTCCCTAGTTCAAACACTACTAAGTTTGATGATGTTGTTAGTGTTATTCTTAGCGAGGAAATGTGAAGGAAAATCATAGGTGAGACATCAGGTAATGCGTTGACCATGGATAGCAGAGGGAGACAAAACGAGAGAGGAAGGAGCCCAGGAAATCGCGGCAATTCTAAAAAGGGAAGACCGAAGTCCAGATTCGGAAAAATAGAATGCTGGAACTGTGGTAAGAAAGGACATCTAAAGAAAGACTGCAGAGCACCAAAGAAGAAAGGTGAGAGGCAGCAAGAGACTACCCAGGAAGCTAATGTACCAGGTGATGTGTTACAAGATGCTTTGATTCTTGCATTAGATAATAATAGTGATTACTGGGTAGTAGATTCAGGGGCTTCATGTCATGCTACACCCCATAGGAAATTCTTTTATGACTATGTTCAAGGTGATTTTGGGCATGTGTTATTGGGGGATGATGAACCATGTAAAATTGTTGGAAAGGGTAAGGTACGGATTAAGATAAATAATGTAAATGACTGGTTTCTAAAGGATGTAAGGCACATTCCTACTATGAAAAGAAATTTGATCTCAATAGGGCAATTGGGAGATGGCAGCTGTTTGTCTATGTTTGGAAAAACATTGTGGAAGGTCATTAAAGGATCAATGGTAATTGCAAAAGGAGATAGGATAGGTATGTTATATTTATGTCCTCATAATATTGATTATTCTATTTATGTAGCTTCCACAGAAACAGGTGCAGCATTGTGGCATCATAGGCTTAGAAACATGAGTGAGAAGGGGATGCAGATTCTCCACTCAAGGAAACTGCTTCCAGATCTGAAGCAGGTAAGTTTGGAATTTTGTGAGAACTGTGTTTATGGAAAACAGAAGAGAGTTAGATTTCTCAAGGTTGGGAAACAAAAGAAGAGTGAAAATTTAGACCTTGTCCATATAGATGTATGGGGACCAACTCAGGTACAATCTCTTGGTGGCTCTCATTATTATGTTACTTTTATTGATGATGCAACTAGAAAAATTTGGGTTTATTGCATTAAACAAAAATCCGATGTGTTTGATACTTTTAAGAAGTGGAAATCTTTGGCTGAGAATGAGACAGGAAAAAGGTTGAAATGTCTCAAATCTAATAATGGAGGCGAGTACTGCAGCAAGGAGTTTGAAAATTACTGTTCACACAATGGGATTAGCAGAGAGAATATAGTCCCTGGAACACCCCAAGAAAATGGTGTGTCAAAAAGGATGAACAGAATGATCATGGAGCATGCAAGGTGTATGAGATTGCATGCAGGGTTGCCCTTACAGTGTTGGGCTGATGCTGTAAACACTGTTGTTTATTTAATAAACAAAGGGCCTTCAAGTGCTTTGGATGGTGGCATTCCAGAGGAGGCATGGACAGGTAAACAGGTAAAATACTCATTTCTGAGAACTTTTGGTTGTGAAGCATTTGTCCATATTGATAAATATGATAGAACAAAGCTTGAGGCTAAATCCAAGAAATGTACCTTTATTGGATACGGGGTTGATGATTTTGGTTATCGCTTATGGGATCTTAAAAATCGCAAAATCATTAGGAGTAGAGATGTAGTATTCAATGAAAAGGTCATGTACAAAGATCAGTTGTAGGGAAAGAAAGAAGAAAAGGAAAACATAGAGTACACAGTGCTCGATGAAGTCAAAGAAAATGAAGTTCCAAAAGCACCAGAAAATCAAGAGCAGCAGCAGGTACCTGAAACTCCTGCAATTGTAAGAAGGTCTACCAGGTTAAGTAGACCCCCTGAACAATTCTCTCCTTCACTGTATTATTTATTGATGACTGATTCTGGTGAGCCAGAATGTTTTGAAGAAGCAATGCAGGTAGAAACTAGAAAGAAGTGGGAGCAAGGCATGGATGAGGAGATGGACTCATTGGTAAGAAACCAGACTTGGGATCTGGTTAAGTTTCCTGCAGAAAAAAAAATTATTGCAGAATAAATGGGTGTACAGGTTGAAGGAAAAATATGGAGGAAAGAAGAGGTACAAGGATAGACTTGTTGTGAAGGGGTTTGCACAAAAGAAAGGTATAGTCTTTGATGGAATATTTTCTCCTATTGTTAAAATGACTTCAATTAGAACTATTTTAAGTCTAGTGGTGGTAGAAGATTTGCATCTTGAACAATTAGATGTAAAAACAACCTTTCTCCATGGGGATTTGGAGGAAGAGATTTATATGCAGCAGCCACAAGGGTATGAGGTCAAAGGGAAGGAGAATTTGGTTTGCAGGCTAAAGAAGAGCTTGTATGGCCTGAAGCAAGCTCCAAGGCAGCGGTATTTAAAATTTGATAAGTTTATGACAAAACAAGGTTATGATAGATGTCATTTTGACCACTATGTTTATTTCAAGAGGCTAGATAACGGAAGATATATTATCTTGTTATTGTATGTGGATGACATGCTTGTTGCAGGGTCTAACATGCAGGATATAAATGTGCTCAAAAGAAAACTAGCTAAATCATTTGCGATGAAGGATTTGGGTGCTGCAAATAAAATCCTTACTATGAGAATAATAAGAGACAGGAAAAATCACAAATTGACATTGTCTCAAGGTGAGTACATAGAAAAGGTGTTGCAAAGGTTTAGAATGCAGAATGAAAAACCAGTCAGCACACCTTTGGCAAGCCATTTCAAACTAAGCAAGCATATGTGTCCAGAGACACAGGAAGAGATATAGTGCAGGTCCAAGATTCCCTATTCATCAGCAGTTGGGAGCTTGATGTATGCCATGGTGTGCATAAGACTAGATATTGCACATGCAGTGGGAGTTGTGAGTAGGTATATGAATAATATAGGTAAAGAGCATTGGAAAGCAGTACAGTGGATTCTCAGGTATTTGAGAGGTACCACTTCTCATGCATTATGTTTTGGAGGTTCAGACACTGTTCTACAGGGATATGTTGATGCAGATATGGCTGGTGATAAATACAACAGGAGGAGCACCACAGGGTATGTGTTCACTATAGGTGGAACAGCAGTAAGTTGGATTTCAAAACTGCAATAGGTTGTTTCACTTTCAACAACAGAAGCAGAGTATGTTGCTGCTACAGAGGCTAGTAAGGAGATGATTTGGTTGCAGAGGTTCATGGAAGAATTGGGTAAGAAACAGGAGAATAGTAGTTTGTACAGTGATAGCCAGAGTGCCATTCATCTTGCAAAGAACTCAGTTTTTCATTCGAGGACTAAACATATAGAACTCAAGTACCACTTCATAAGATCTGTTCTAGATGAAGAACTGTTAAAACTAGAAAAGATTGACACTAGCCAGAATCCTGCAGACATGTTGACAAAGGGAGTAACCAGAGAGAAATTGAGTTCCTGTTCAATTTCTATTGGCCTTAAAGCATGAAGGTGAAAAGAGGAAATTTGCCAAGTCCAAGGTCCAGCAAGTGCAGTAGCGGTAGAGTTGTTGTGATTAGTCTCCAAGTGGGAGATTATTGGTTGTGGAGCCTAATCTTCCAGATCTAGAGATATTATTTAGTTGTGATTGTAACCCACGAGTAATGTACACTCGTTCGCCCTGCCTTGGGGTTCGAGGGCAGCGCCCCCAAGAAAATGGGGGTTCAAGGGTGGAGCCCCCAAAAAAAATTTTGGGGATGTGTGTTGGCCAACAATATTGTGGACCCATGTTATTGGGTTAACCCTAGAATTTTTCCCATGGTAATTCCCCTATTAAAGAGAGCATTGTAAATCAACTGGATATGGTATTGTTTTGTACTGGAAGAGAGACTGTGAGAGCGTGAAGAGGAATTGCAATGGTTTTGCTTCAGGGTGTATCCCTTCATCTTCTTGGACTGTAATAAAAGGACTGGAAAATTTCTTTGTGGATGTAGCCCATCGTTTGGGTGAACCACGTTATATCTGTGTCTCTCTGTAATGTTTCAATGTGTTTTTTTATCTTGTTTATTGATTTAACTGTATATCTGTTATTGCTATGCGGTCCTGTTTTCTAACAAAAATACCTGAAACAAATCAATTAAGGTCGAATTGGATTGGAATAGTAACTCCCGTGGAAGAGGAAGAGGCATTTTGAAGCTAGTGAGACACTTGGACTAGATTCCCTAGCTCTATGAAAACAATAATGAATATGCTATGAAACCTATGACACAATTCAGATCTGAATGATGAAATATGAAATATATGAAATGTCACTGCTAAGAATATCTCCAAGAGGTTGCTCAAGGATTTAGGTAAGCTAATATGCTTCCACATGTGATTTGGTGGAAGTGGGAGACTAGGAATTGTTGTACAAGTGGCATTCTTTGGAATCTCTTCCCAACTAGAGTTGGACTGCATCTCTTGGAAGGCATTCAACCCAAATTTATAAAATTCAGTAAAAAATAATGAATGCATATTTTGATAATTTGATAAATTTTCATTTGTGAAGAGAGAGAGCTAGTGGATGACTAGTTTCTTGCCTTAGCCAATTTCGAGGGTGAAAGATTCCTATCTAAGTTGGTGTTTGGAGAGTCCATTCAGGTATTTCATGGATATTTAATGGAGTCATAAGTTAGAGGTTAAAGCTACAGGTCATCTTGTGGAAACTTCAATATCATATTATTCTTTCATCTATTCCAATGTTTCTCATCATATTCTTTCTCTATGGATTGAGGTGCACTTGGTGAGATATTGATCTATTTGGGGTAGCTTATAATGCCCCATTATTTCATGTTCTGATTTAAATTATATTTATTTCAGTTTGAGAAGACTCTCAGGTCTAAATACCAAAATATTTCATGTAAAAATGTTAAAAAATGATGAAACAGTGTCATTTCCCCACTACCTTATTGTGAACCAATGTAATGTTGATGGATTCAAATGTATGAGTAAAATATTGATGGTTTATGGATGAATGTACTGTTATTTATGTATTATATGAGTATAATTTTCTATATATAATCATTTGGAGTCATTTTGTTGAGTTTCATAGCATTTGGAGAAGATTGCCTAGCATTTCCCCCAAGGTTGAAACTAGCCTTTTTGCATCTGATTTAAGGGAGTTATAGAAGACATTAAAAGTTGAAGGGTGATAAATATGAGTTCATGTTGATTTTTATATGTCCCCTTCTTCTGTTAAGAAATTCAATTTGGATTGAGTGTCTTTGGAAAGTCATTTTCATCATCTACCCCTATGGAATTTGAATCACAAGTTGCTCGTAAAAATCCATACATAAACCAGATTTCCAAACTGATTTTCAAAAGTAATTTGATGGTGTAAATACACCTATAATTTTTTTTTATCTATTAACATAATTCATACACCTTCTATTACAATTTGAGAGCATTTGGAGCTATTTGGAACCATCTACCATTGGGGGTTGGAGCCTCAAAATTACTAATAAATTACCTGAGTTTTATTGGATACCTATTCGACAGAAAAACCACATATAATGCTGAAAATATAATTTAATTAATGTATTATAACATATACAATTATCATACCAACCATTAGTTTAGGTTGTACAGTGTTTGGAAGAGATTTGTTCCAGGGCCCAGGGGGGGATTTCCACCTCTCGAATTGACTAGTCTTGTCCCGAAAATTATTCCCTTGAAAATTGTATATCATGGTTAGGTATATCAGTTGATTATATGTTTTATATATGTGTTAATGTGTCCCCTCACCCCTCATGACCTTACTCAACAAGTTGAAAGTAATTGGAGGAGTTTGGAATTAGTTGTATCGATATACCTAGAGTTGAAATTTGGTGAATTTGAGCACATTGGGAAAATTATCCACAAGGGACATTACACAAGAGGCCCATTATTTTGTTTAAGAGTGGAATATATAGGTAAACATAGATTTCAATGATTATATTCAAGCATTATATAGGGGTATTGAAAGACACATGTCATCTTGTTTCCAAGAATTAGTAATTTTAAACATGAAATTGAGAACATTAAAATAGGGAGAGATGGAAGAGAAGACTTGGAAATAGGATTAAATAGATCAAGAATACACTACACAATGTACTGGGACCATTTATTTTTAAAAATCAGCTATAGTTGAAGTTTAATCCAAGGGTACCTAGGTAAACCAACATACGTAGTATAGATCCTTTTACTAGATTTTAGACATAATATGCAATAAAGAGACATAAGAGGAACCAAATGGAGCTACTCATTATTAGAATTTTCCAGAATGTGTCATGTACATCAATAGGGTTGTGATAAGAATAAAAATGAGATCCAGAATGGTCCGTTACATTCAGTTAAAAAGAAGTTCGAATGGTTTGGAATTTCAACCGTTATACTATTGGACGACAAAGAGACAATTTGTCGTAGTCATGTCAATCATCGATGTCGACGATACATGTCAAGATATTGAACCTATCTAGGCTGTGTCGAGGATTGGAATTTTCTAATTCGATGTTGAACTTTTCAAAGTCGAAAAACAATTCCAATTGTTGGGTGGATCACTCCTTCCTTAAGAAACAATGGTCCCTATTGTTTTCCCATACATGTGAGGAAACTTGTTGGTGATTTAAGTAGAAGAGTACCACTTTCCTTGTGTTGGGAGTTGGATAGATTTAGCCACCTTGAACAAGGGAATTATGTTCATCCTTGTGTGGTGTATGTGTTTTCCCACGATGGAGTCATAAGGAAGATGCTACTTAATATATGTATGGATGTCTTCAGTTTCAATTGTCTACAATTCATTCTTCTCCAACAGTGGTGCATGGTATGGTCGAAGTAGATCCACATTAAATACTGGATGACGAACCAAGCATGAAGGAAAGTCATGATTGAAAGTGTTTTTTCCAATATTCTTAAGGTTATTGTATGAACCATATCTCTAAGGCTTCATATTTATGAATGCACCAGTGAAGCGTTCCGTATTGAGATGCAACCAAACCTGATCCCCAATTCTAAAATGAATGAAGAATATGATGCTTATCATGTTCAACCTATCGAATGTTGGACTTGTCATCTTGGTCACAAAGTGTTCTTTTCCTTTCTACTTAGCTTCAAGCTTACTAGAGTAGTGGAATGCATCTGCAAGTGTAATGACAGTCAAAAAATCCATCTATCATTGAATGTAAGGGAAAAAACTGTTGGTGTACTTCAGAACACGCAATTTCTCTTCTTCTTAAGCACCAATTCTTGCCATGAGTCAATAGAACTCATCGATGTAAATCTGCACAGACTGGTCTTTCCATTGCCTTAGTTGCTTCCACTTCCTATACTATTGTTCAATGTATTTGGGTGGGTATAACTCCTTCTAGATGTATTAAAAAAAAACTCTTCCATGTTTCCATGGGGTCTCCTTCTTTTTCCATCTTTGTCGATAGATTCTCCCACCAACAGTGCACATAGTTTGATATAATTAAAGATCCAATAATGAGGTATTCACTAATTGAAACTATGGAATAGCACCTTCGTTCATGGGATATTAAATAATACCACTAATTTCACTATATATTGATAAATGCCTACACAAAACATTTTTTGATCCCCATCCCAATACATATTTCCAATTAAAAATCCCTTATTTTTACAAGATATTTCATATTTTTATGGGATGCCCATTTTTATACCCCCCAATTCCTATAACACCCATTTACCCTACTCCTCGCCCCCCCCAATACCTACAATATATTGACCTTATTTTTAACAATTTAAAAACTCCACTTTATGAGTGAATGTGATAATATATTGGTAAATAAGGTGAATTTCCAATGGATGCAATGGTGATCTTTTCAGCTTCTAAGAATTGATTCACGGAGTAATAGGATTCCAGTTGTTGTACCCAACTATCTATGGTTTCTGTGTCAATATATCCTTCTATATTCAGTATGTACAAGTGCATTTTCACTTTGAATGGACTGATTTTGTTGGAGTTAGATCTCGTCGAGGATCCTCCTGAGTTTGGGGTGAATCACATGCGAATCTCACTCAATTGGGTTAGTTTCCTAGGTTGGGGGTGAAATATTTGGGATTTGGAATAAGGGGGAGAATAAATGATGTTTGAACATTAGAAATGAATAAATATTTAAATAACGAGATTAATAAATAAATACAAGGGAAAATCAAAGTGGTAATTGATCATGAAGTTACGTGGAGGATGTGGGACCCACACAAGGTAGATTTTCTATGCCACATGGAATCCTCCTCTTGTCATTTCAAATCCATAAGAATCCTAAGGGTATTGGGATGATTTTGAAGGTAAATATACTTGGCATTAATCATTTAATGTTGAATTAGAGTGGAATAGGAGCTCCCATGGAAGAGGAAGAGACAATTTGGAGCTAGTGAGACACTTGGACTAGATTCCCTAGCTGTATGACAACAATCATGAAGATGTTATCACACCTATCACAAAAAACAAATATGAATGTTGTAATATGACATATATGACATGTAGGGGCTAAAAAATATCTCCAACAGGCCGCTCAATGGATTTAGGGAAGCTAATATGCCTCCACATGTGATTTGGTGGAAGTGGGAGACTAGGAATTGTTGTACAAGTGGCATTCTTTGGAATATCTTCCCAACTAGAGTTGGAATGCATCTATTGGAAGGAATTAAACCCATAGAGATCTTGGAAACTTTATAAATTTAAATAATAAATAATGAAGGAATATTTTTATCATTTGTGAAGAGAAAGAGCTAGTAGATGACTAGTGTCTTGCCTTAGCCAATTTCCAGGGTGAATTATTCCCATCCAAGTTGGTGTTTTGAGAGGCCATTTTGGTATTTCATGGAAATTTAATGGATTCATAGGTTCCAGATGCAACATACAAGGAATTCCATGGAAACTTCAATATCATCTTGTTCTTTCATATATTCCAAGTCTTCTCATTAGATTCTTGCTCTATGGATTGAGGCGCACTTAGTGAGCTAATGATCTCTTTGGGAGAGCTTATAATTCCCCATTAATTTTTTTTATGATGTAAATTATATTTATTTAAATTTAAGAATACTATGAGGTATAAATACCAAAATATTTCATGTAAAAATGTGAAACAATGAAGAAACAGGGCCATTTCCCCACTACCTTGTTGTGAACCAATGTAATGTTGATCGATTCGAATGGATAAGTAAAATAATGATGTTTTATGGATGAATATAATATTATTGATTTATTATATGAGTTTAATTTTCAGTACATAATAATTTGGAGTCATTTTTTTGAGTTTCATAGCATTTGGAGAATATTTCTTATCATTTCCCCCAAGGTTGAAACTAGTCTTTTTGCATCTGATTTAAGGGAGTTATAGTAGACTTTAAAATTTAAATGGTGATTAATATGAGTTAATTTTGATGTAATTTATATTTACCCTACCTCCATAAATAAATTTGATTTTTATTTAGTTCCTTTGGAAAGTCTTTTTCATCATCTACCCCTAGGGGATTTGAACCACAAGTTGCTCGTAAAACTCCATATATTTAATAGATTTACAAAGTGAGTTATATGAGTCATTTGATGGCTTAAATACACATATAAAACCATTTTCATGTATTAAAATAATTCATACACCTTATGGTACAATTTTAAATCATTTGGAGCTATTCGGAGCCATCTACCATTGGGGGTTGGAGCCTCAAAATTACTAATAAATTCCCTGAGTTTTCTTGGATACCTATTCGACCATAAAACAAAATATAATGCTGAAAATATAATTTAATTAATGTATAATAATATATCCAATTCTCATACCAACCATTAATGGAGTTTGTGCAGTGTTTCGAAGAGATTTGTTCTGGGACCCGAGGGGGATTTCCACCTCCCAAATTGACTAGTATTGTCCTGAAACTTATTCCCTCTCAAATAATAGACCATAGTTGGGTATATAAGTTGAATATATGTCTGATATAATATTTAATGTTTCCCCTCACCCCTTATGACCTTCTTCACCAAGATGAATGTAATTGGAGGAGTTTGGAATTAGTCGTATCCATATACCTAGAGTTGAAATTTGGTGAATTTAAGAACTTGGGAAAATTATCCACAAGGGAAAATATAGTGGTATCATAACATGATATTGGAACCTGATGTGCTGTAATATTTATGAGGACAATAATTTGGGGACCACCATTAGATATTGAAACCAAAAGTGTTTTTTTTGTAGAGAAAACTAGGACCAGGGATAAAAAGAGAACCTCATATGATGGTTAGAAGCATATAAAAATCATGGAACCTATATTTGAACACATGAAAAAGAATATTATGGAAGGATTCAAATTGTTTTCTATCCAAATTTGGAGAAAATATATTGATCTTAAGAAGACCAAGGGTAAAAATGCATCAGTTTGCTTGAAGGAGCAAAAGGAGGAGACCCATGAACCACCTAGTTCTAAAATAGGTGAAGTAGAACAAGTAGTACATGAAGAGGATCGAAAGTCACTCTCAGGTGACTCTAAGAAATATGAAGAGACATAATAGTAGTATGAATAATTTTCTATTGAAATTATTGATGATCATTTCAAGACGCATCCTACCTTGGAAATGAAACAAAGAGAATCTACTGACGGATGCTTGAACTATGAAGTAGTACCTACTGATTGGTGCTCGCACCTCTATGTTGGTGACATAGAGATCACTTTTGAAAGTGTTTCTGCAAGGAAAAATTCCATTAAATATGAAAATGGAAACCTTGTAGCAGTTGAATAAGAAACAATATCAACTTCCCCATCACCACTTGAGCTTCATGAAGTTGGTTAGAAAATGAAGGAAGAAGATGGCGAGGTTCATTTGCAAGAGCCTAATTTTCTTGAAGGGTCCTTAAATATTAATGAATAGAATATCAAATAGTCCCTTATAATACTCCATGACACTCAATCATTAGTGTTAAATTCTTGTTGGAGAGCTAATTCATTGGAGGAAACCTCCTTCCTTGAAGACATGGAGAAAATTCAAAGATAAATGTGCCACATGAACGGTAATTTCATGTCTTTGATTTTTGATAGAAACCACTTGTTTGAGCTGAATTAATTTTTACATGATGCATAGTTGAATAATAATTAGGATAATCATAAGCTCACAATTCAAAATGAGCAACTTCTTCAAAAGTTGCAAGATACTTTTTTTCCTCCTATGTTTCATATTGTCAAATGGTATATTGTTTGGAAGATTCTCATGACATGGTGGATCATGAGAAAGGTGGAAATTTGAATTTTCTTGATGCGTTTGAATATTAACTTGAAGAGATCCAAACACTTGATGTGGTGGAAGAGGAACTTGATTTGTCTCTTGATGGAGGTTATGCAATTTTTAAAGAAGAGCATGATTCTTCTACATTGGAACCAATCTATGACAAAGTTTCACACTTTTGAAGGGGCTGCATGATAATACCAATATGGATCCTTCCCGTGATGAAACTTCTGCACTTTTTGCTCATTTGAGTGAGTTAGTTCATTCTCCTACATCCTACAATTCCGTGTTTTGCAGCATTAGTCTCAATAAGTATGGGTGAAAAGGTTATTTTTCATGGTGCCACATGAGGAGTATGGAACTCCTAGATTTACATTTTATGATGACATGGTTGGAGCACATTATTATTCACATTTTAAGCAGCATCATTTGTTACTTTATTATGACGCAAATCTACATGGATGCACCTATGATATGCATTTGAGTCACTAGAAAACCCATGGTTTTTCTTGCTCAACACTTGGTTCATTTGATGTTGGAGGAACTTTATCCAAAACTGGGGTGAATAGATTTATTATTGGAGAACATTTTTGTTTCCAGCGACATAATTTTTTATATCTCTATGATTCTATCATTCATGGATGTATGGGTGAGACTTCTTTGAGTCATTTGAAGTCTCCCTGTTTTTTTCCTCATTATTTGATTTAGATTTGAGTGGATATTATTCATTCACTTCTTGGATGAAAGAATACATGGATGAATATTTTGATGCATATCACATCCTTTGGAGAAGCATTATAGGACATGGGATCCTCACCTATATCATTGGAGCAGATTTGATTGGACACTTGAAGCTTGTATGCACTTGGAAAATGGTGCTCTACTTACTTGGAGGTATAAGCAGTTTCATGATTTTTTGATGAGGCACCTCATTGATGTACATTTTTATTATGTTGTTATCTACTTTGATTATATATATTATGTACTCATGATGTTTGAAAGAATGCATACAAGAAAATGGGATCCCTAAATTCTCTTTCCTAATGACATAGGCTGGAGAGCACTCATAATCGTTGGAGTGCAATACAAGCAATGGGACCCTCAGATAGCTTTTAGTCCCATTGATTTCAATATTTTTGGGAAACAAGAATTATGGGATATGTATTCCCCAATTAATAAACCATTTTTAATCATATTATTGCAGCAGCAAGCATTGTTTTTCCTCTCTAAAATATTCATGGAATCTCAAAGACTCAAAGTTGGAAAACTCAGTGGTAAGTTCAAGGAATCATACAGAAAGCAGGTTCTTCAACACCCATGTTTGAAATTGCTTGAGGAAAAGCAATATTGGGAAGCGAGGATTTTTCATGTCCCAAATTTTGCATTGGGTCACGATGGCTGAATCAAATTTCCCATATTCATGAGAGTTTTTCAAATTCATGCTAAGGGTCAAATAATTGACAAGGAGGAAAATTACTAGTTTCCTAGGTTGGGGTGGAAGCTTTGGGATTTGGAATAAGGAGGACAATAAAATATGTTTGAACATTAGAATGGAATAAATGTTTAATAAACGAGATAAATAAATAAATACAAAGAAAAATCAAAGTGTCAATTAATCATTAAGAGACATGAAGGATGTGGGACCCACACAAGCTAGATTTTCTATGCCATCTGGCATCCTCCTCTTGTTATTTTGAATCCATATGAAGACAAAGGGTCTTGGGATGAGTTGGAGTGGAATAGTAACTCCCATGGAAGAGAAAGAGGCATTTTGGAGCTAGTGAGAGAGTTGGACTAGATTCCCTAGCTCTATGAATACAATGATGAATATACTATGAAACCTATGAAAGAAATCAAATATGAAGGATGAAATCTGACATATATGAAATGTGAGGGCTAAGAATATCTCCAAGAGGTCGCTCAAGGGAGTTAGGTAAGCTAAGATGCTTCCACGTGTGATTTGGTGGAAGTGGGAGACTAGGAATTGTTGTACAAGTGGCATTGTTTGGAATCACTTCCCAACTAGAGTTGGAATGCATCTCTTGGAATTATTTAGACCTATAGAGATCTTGAAAATTTTATAAATGTGGATGACTAGTTTCTTGCCTTAGCCAATTTCAAGGGTGAAAGATTCTTATCCAAGTTGGTGTCTAGAGAGGCCATTTAGGTATTTCATGAAGATTTAATGGAGTCATAAGTTACTGGTTAAAACTATAGTTTAGCTTGTGGAAACTTCAAAATCAGATTGTTCTTTCAACTATTCCAAGTTTTCTTATCATATTCTTGCTCTATGGATTGAGGCGCACTTTGTGAGATATTGATCTATTTGGGGTAGCTTATAATGCCCCATTATTTTATGTTATGATTTAAATGATATTTATTTCAATTTGATAAGACTCTCAGGTCTAAATACCAAAATATTTCATGTAAACATGTTAAACAATGATGAAACAGTGGCATTTCCCCACTACCTTGTTGTGAACCAATGTAATGTTGATGGATTCGAATGGATAAGTAAAATATTGATGGTTTATAGATGAATGTACTATTATTTATGTATTATATGAGTTTAATTTTCAGTACATAAGCATTTGGAGTGATTTTTTTGAGTTTCATAGAATTTGGAGAAGATTGCCTAGCATTTCCCCCAAGTTTGAAACTAGCGTTTTTGCATCTGATTTAAGGGAGTTATAGAAGACATTAAAAGTTGAATGGTGATAAATATGAGTTAATGTTAATTTTAATATGTCCCATGCCTCCATTAATAAATTTTATTTGGATTGAGTGTCTTTGGAAATTCATTTTCATCATCTGCCCATATGGAATTTGAATCACAAGTTTCTCGTAAAACTCCATACATAAACCAGATTTCCAAAGTGTTTTTAGAAGTAATTTTATGGTTTAAAGAAACCTATAAAAAACAATTTTATCTATTAACATAATTAATGCACATTATGTTACAATTTGAGAGCATTTGGAGCTATTTGGAGCCATCTACGATTGGGGGTTGGAGCCTCAAAATTACTAATAAATTACCTGAGTTCTCTTAGATACCTATTCGACCCAAAAAACACATATAATGCTGAAAATATAATTTAATTAATGTATTATAACATATACAAGTCTTGTACCAACCATTAGTTGATTTTGTACAATGTTTGGAATAGATTTGTTCCAGGGCCCAGGGGGGATTTCCACCTCCCAAATTGACTAGTCTTGTCCCAAAAATTATTCCCTTGAAAATTGTAGACCATGGTTAGGTATATAAATTTATTATATGTTTTATAGATGTGTTAATGTGTACCCTCACCCTTCATAACCTTCCTCACCAAGTTGAAATTAATTGGAGGAGTTTGGAACTAGTTGTATTCATATACCTAGAGTTGAAATTTGGTGAATTTGAGCACATTGGGAAAATCATCCACAAGGGAAATTACACAAGAGGCCCATGATTTTATTTAAGAGTGGAATATATAGGTAAATAAATATTTCAATGATTATATTCAAGCATTAGCTAGGGGTATCGAAAGACACATGTCATCTTATTTCCAAGAATTAGTAATTTTAGACATGAAATTGAGAACATTAGAATAGTGAGAGATGGAAGAGAACACTTGGATATAGGATTAAATAGCTCAAGAATACACTACAAAATGTATTGGGACCATTCATTTTTCAAAATTAGCTACAGTTGAATTCTACTCCAAGGGTACCTAGGTAAACCAACATACGTAGTCTAGATCATTTTACTATATTTTAGACATAATATGAAATAAAGAGACATAAGAGGAACCAAATGGAGCTTCTTATTATTAGAAGGGGCCAGAATGTGTCATTAAAATTAGTAGGGTTGTGATAAGAATAGAAATGAGAGCCAGAATGGTCCATTACATTCAGTTAAAAAGAAGTTTGAATGGTTCAAAATTTCAACCGTTATATGACTACAAGACAGAGAGACAATTTTTCGTAGTCAAGTCAATCATCGGTGTCAACGATACATGTCGATATATTGAACCTGTCGAGGTTTTGTCAAGGTTTGGAATTTTCTAATTCGATGTTGAACTTGTCAAAGTCAAAAAAACAATTCCAATTATTTGGTGGATCACTCCTTCTTCCTTAAAAAACAATTGTCCCTATTGTTTTCTCATACGTGTGAGGAAACTTGTTGGTGATTTAAGTAGAAGAGTACCACTTTCCTTGTGTTGGAAGTTGGATAGCTTTAGCCACCTTGAAAAAGGGAATTATGTTCATCCTTGTATTCCGTATGCATTGTCCCGTGATGGAGTCATAAGGAAGATTATCCTTAATATATGAATGGATGTATTTGGGTTCTATTGTCTACAATTCATTCTTCTCCAATAGTGGTGCATGGTATGGTCGAAGTAGAACCACATTAAATACTGGATGCAGACCCAAGCATGAAGGAATGTCATGTTCAAAAGTGTTTTCTCCAATATTCTTAAGGATATTGTATGGACCATATCACAAAGGCTTCAGCTTTCTGAATGCACCAGTGAATCATTCCTTATTGAGATGAAACAAAACCTGATCCCCAATTTTGAAATGAATGAGGAATATGATGCTTATCGTGTTCGAACTGTCATCTTGGTCACAAAGTGTTATTTTCCTTTCTACTTATATTCAAGCTTATTGGAGTATTGGAATGCATCTACAAGCATACTGATAGTAAGAAAATCCATCTATCGTCGAATGTAAGGGGAAAAAATGTTGGTGTACTTAAGAACAAGCAATTTCTCTTCTTCTTGAACGCCAATTCTCGCCATGAGTCGATAGAACTCATCGGTGTAAATCTGCATGGACTAGTCTTTCCATTGCCTTAGTTGCTTCCACTTCTTATACTATTGTTTAATGAATTTGGGTGGGTAAAACTCCTTCCAGACATATTCAAAAAGGTTCTCCCATGTTTCTATGGGGTCTCCTTATTTTTCCATCTTTGTCGATAGATTCTCCCAGCAGCAGTGCACAAAGGTCGATATAATTAGGGATCCAATCATGAGGTATTCACTAAGTGAAACTATGGCATTGCACCTTTGTTCATGGGATATTAAATAATACCATTAATTTCACTATATATTGATAAATACCTACACAAAACCTTTTTTGATCCCCCTCCCAATACATATTTCCAATTAAAAATACCTTATTTTTCCAAGATATTTCATATTTCTATGGGAAGCCAATTTTTATACCCCCCAATGCCTATAACACCCCTATACCCTAATCCTCACCCCCCCCCCCCCAATACCTACAATATATTGACCTTATTTTTAACAATTTATAAACTCCACTCTATGAGTGAATGTGATAAGATATTGGTCAATAAGGTGAATCCCCCATGGATGCAATGGTGATCTTTTCAGCTTTTGAGAGTTGATTCACATAGTAATAGGATTCTAGTTGTTGTACCAAACTGTATATGGATTCCGTGTCAATCTAAGCTTCTATATTCAATATGTCCCAAGTGCATTTTCACTTTGAATGGATTGATTTTGTTGGAGTTAGATCTCGTCGAGGATCCTCCTGAGTTTGGGGTGAATCACATGAGAATCTCACTCAATTGGGGGAATATTTAGGTTCCATGTTGAGCCAATTCTTTCTCTATGATTTTCTCTGTCTCGTCAATTGCATGTCTAATTTTTGTTTCTTCGACCATCTTCAATCTAGTGGTGTGCTTAGGTGGATACTATGAATTCGGAGGTAGTGTCTACTTGTATTACTTGGTTTTCGAGCATGTTTGAACATGCATAAGTTAGGTAACCTTGATAGAAGAATCTACACACAAATTAAGCACGAACAAGCTCTGAATATGCTATGATACCAATGATCCGAATGCCTAGGCGCATGATGGGGACAACAGTTCAATTGAATGAATTGAGTACTATTACGACAAAAGCATATTAAGAATGAGAAAAGCAGAAAATACACTACACACACAGAAATATATACGCACAGACAAAATTCAAGAGTTCAAACCAATATTTGTTATTTCCTTACTGTTGTAAGATGCATGTTACTCTGCTTGTATATTACAATAGTATACATGTTTATATAGAGTGTTGATAACAATTGGGTTGTTTTCTTGTTACGTTCATTTACAAAGAAGTTGGAATGGTTTGAAAGTTCAACCATTATAGATGACTGGAAAACAGAGAAAAAATCTGTCATAGTCATGTTGATCACCAGTGTCGATGATACATGTCGAGATGTTTAACCTGTCTAGGTTCAAACTTGTCGAATTCGATGTTGAACCTATCAAAGTCGACAAACAATGCCAATTGCTTGGTAGATCAATGGAAATTTTCCCTTTGTTTGAATACCTACATAAAGAGTTGATGGATTAACATTGTTAGTTATAATTGTATAAAACGAATGGATTATTTAAAATTACATGCATGCATATAGAGTATATCAACTTCATAAAATTAAATACTATTAAATTCAACATTATAATTACATACCACAGAAATGTGTTAACGTTGGGGCATCATGCACTTTCCATTGCATGGAATTAAAATTTCCTTTGGCGTATTGGTCCAGATGCATCATACATAGTGATTCCATTCCATAGCTTTAGTAGTTCATCAACAATAGGTTCGATATATACATTCGTATATTTAACTAGGTACTTACATAATTAATTTGAAGATATAAATTATATAATTATTACAACCATTAAGACATATAAATAATACACAACAATAAAATACAAAAAATATATGACATTATACAACAAATGAGATTCCACTATATTAAAAAAATATTGTTGTAGACACATACCTTGAATAACCATTGCCAACATTATGTTCTCCCTCTTTATTGAAAACCATGGAGGAATGTTATTGTCAATAACAAAAATAGGCCACACCGAGTAAATAGATCTCTTCTCTACATATAGTTTGACACCATCTACTGCTAAATAAATCCCAACATTACGAGGTTCTTCTTTAAAGTGTGGTCATTTTTCCTCCATATCTCTAAATGCAGAACCATCTGTAGTCATTCAAAGAGTGTCATCTTGACTTATATTATGAGCATGGTAATCCATAAATTCTATTATTTTTTTGCACATGAATAGTCATTGCAAATGTGGAATAATGGGAATATAACGAAGAACCTTGCGAGGACCTTTTTTGTTAGATGATCTGTTCGATATCTACTAATATGCATTTGGGACATTCTGCTTCAAAATCATGTTGTTTATTATATATAGTATGGTCATTGAGGCATACATCAATTGTTTCATGCTACATTCCAATTTCTTTCATGATGACAGATAAATCTTGATATGTTCAAGGTAAAATATTTGACGGTGGTAAAAAAATTCAGCTATCAAGATTCAACAAATTAAAGTAAAAAACTAGTTAATATAATATATAAATAATATTAATGAAACATGTTTCACCCATATTAAATTTACTTCTGAATTAACAATGGAATTATCATAGGAACAAAGATAACCTTTATCACGATCATATATATGTGATGGAATATATTACATACCTTAACATCTGTGTGACTGGTATGTTTGAAAGACCATTCATAACCTCCAATTTCATTATAAACAATATAACATAGAGAATATTTGTGTCGGATCCTTCATAAAGGGGTTTGTATGCCTTCTCAAAAAGAGGTAAATCATGAACATCATCAAAGTCATCATTTTTATGATCATCATCATCATCATCCATTATAATATTGATGTATCATGGATCAATGTATTTGTAATATCTTTAACTATGTTATCAATATTAGCATCTTCTTCAATATGATCATTATCTTGTTCTTCATTATTCATAGCTCCATGTTCCATCGGTTCTTGTTATGAAATCACATCCTCTAAACGATATGTGGTAGGAGATATTTCATTTATATTTACATGAAACCATAAAAAGATATTAGTTAACATAAGAAATATTAAAATTATATCAACATTTACAAAACCAATCAATATAAAGACATATATAATGGAAAAATTACCAATGGATGATAGTGATGTCCCGCCTCAGCATGTCCAAACTCCCTACAATGTCTTTTGTCTATTGTGATCTTTAATATTTTCCTTTTAAATCCCGTGCATTGACAACATGGACAATAGTATTTCCCATCACACTTTATTTTCAGTCCATCCCACAATCTAGCAAGCAATTCATGATTTTGATCGTGTGGATTAGGAATATTGTTATCTTCCGACATTTTCTAATATCAAACTTGATTTATGATTATCGATCTCAAAAAATCAAGGTACACACACCCTTTTTAATCACAGTAACAATTGAATTAATTGTGGATTTTTGTAAGTAAAACAACCCGCACGAAGATTATAATTTCTGCAAACCATCGCTTATATAGAAAACATGTTGAAATACTCATATTATATAGTTTTTAAAAATAAACTATCCCCGGATATTGGAGGAAAGTATGATATTAATCGTTGTAATCTTGTCATCGGAAATTTGATGACAGTAGTCAGATTTTTTTACTGTTATCATTGGATATCCAATGACATTTTTCAGTGTTTCAACGGTTGTTGGATATACAATGAAAGTAGTAGAAAATTTATAATAATATAAAACAAAAAACTATGATTAAGAAGGTGAAATTCGACGGCAGGGTCAATTTCGTCGGATTTGCTTGTCAGATTTTGAGTTGAAATCTTGTTGCGATCACTTTATTAGTAAACTCTATGAAGTTAGAGTTGTTTTCTTTCCTTAAATACAAAAGGTTCCACTCATAAACTGGGAATTCTCTACCCAAGGATTCTTTAGTCATCCTTAATATCAAGGCTTGAAAACACTTAAAGTTCTGATATATAAGAAAAGAAAGAAAATGAAGGATGGGTATCTAAATATCTCAAGGGAAGGGAATTCAGTCAACTGCTTGTTCAAATCTTGGGCTAGGAAACCACAGATGCCCCATTTTGGTATTTCTTGGGCATTAGGATGTAAGTGTGCTAGGAAACGTAATATTGTTTCGTTGACTTCATCATTTTTGTAACCTAAGATTGTGGATAGGAGTGATATAGATTTTCTATATTCACCATTTGAAGAATACAATTTTGAATGGAGGTTTTTATCTTTGTGTGATGATATCGTATTCCATATGATGTGTTAAGACCTTGGTTTTATCATTAGGGGTTGGGTTTTGGTACTTTAGGGCCATTTATATTTATCCTAAAGGTTGAAGGCATTCTTTATCATGGATAACAAACATCTTCCTAATATTCTTAGCTTCAATTTGGCAGATAATTCTATATCTTTCTGAGGACATGGTTTTTTTTACTTGAGGA
>LPNX011202222.1:0-21509 GCA_001517045.1 Pseudotsuga menziesii | reverse complement strand
ATCATAAATTAAATCAATCTTATATAATATATTTTTTTATTTACAAATAAATTTATATATTAGTTCTCAATCTAATATATTATTATTCATTATCATAATTATACTGTATATTACTGTTAACGGATCCATGATGTTTAAATAACATTGAAATACTTTTTATCTTTATATTTTATTATTATCTTTATATTCTGTTATGGGTAATTATAAAGTTTCATTCTATTATAAGTAACTATTAAGTTTTTATAATTATTAAAATAAATACATGCAGCTGTCTATGTATGATAATCAAAATTTGTAACACAAAAATGAATATTAAGCAAAAACATAATATTAGGTTTCTTCGTACCATTTCCTTGCTGTTTAGAATACTGAATGGCAATGAAAAATCCATTTCCTTTTCCATTTAAGTGTGACTTAAAAGGGCTTGATGAGGAGGCCTTCAAGAATTTCCTCAGTGTCCCGTAAATCCTCTTATTATGACGTCCCATATACAAGATTTTCTCCGTAAATTTTGATTTTGATTATGACGTGTTTAATAATTTTTTTTGAAATTATAGGTTACAAGTTATTAAATACATTACTAGTCAATATTTTATTATTTTTATAATTATTAAAAATATTTAAATTAATATATTATTATTCTAATAACCAATGCCTTAGCTTTAAGATTAATAATAAAATAAAATAACTTTAAGAATAAGAATAAATTTACATTAAGACAGTTTTTCGTCTTTTCAATTTCCAAAAGATAATCTTAACATCTTTTCAATTTCCAAAAAATAATCTTAATTTTGTTAAAGAAAGATTTTTTAGAAATTTTAATATCACTCTGTTATTAATTTTTTTTTAATTATTAATTTATTTTGTTTCATTTTTTATTTTATTTTTTTAAATTCAATTATTAATAAAGATTCTGACAAAAAAATTCAATATCACTTTGCTATTAATTTTTTTTCTTTTTTATTATTAATTTTTTTTATGTTTATTTGTTTTTTTATTTTCTTTTTTAAATTCAATTATTAATAAAAATTGTGAAAAAAACTTTTTAAGAATTTTTTAATATAATATTTTATTATTAATTTTTATATTTTTGGTTGGTTTTTTATCATTAACCTTTTATTTATAATTTCTATTTTTATTTTATTTTATTAAATTTTTTAATTAATAACAATATATTCAAAGTATTCGTTAAATCTTTAATGACTTAATTCATTAAACCAATCTTTATAGGAGTAACTTAATTACCCAGTCTCAGTTAATTCTGCGATCAATTTACAACTTTTACCATATAATCTTCAGTTTCCAACTCGTAAATTTCTTAAGAGAGGATTTGGTCAAAGTAATCATTTCCAGAACATGGTAGAACAATTGACAAAGTGGTAAACCCATTATTTATTTGTAAACCCAGCTTTAAGAGGATTACATTTTTATGTTTTACATCTCATAATCGACATTCATTCATTTTCTATATTGTAAACCCAACTTTAAAAGGATTGCATTTTTATGTTTTACATCTCATAATCGACATTCATTCATTTTCTATATTGTAGTATTTATCGTTTTTCATGTTCATTCATTTTTCATTTACAATTAATTAATATCTCAAGTGAATTGGTACTTTTTTAATTGGTATTTATTTATTTTTATTGTATTATATTATTTGGAAAATACTTTTTTATTGTAATTTTTTTATGATTATATATATATTTTTTATATTTATATATAAAATTGAAAAAACCTTAATAATTTTAATTTTACAAATAAAATAAATACTACTACCATAACTAATTTGTTATCCATGTTATGAGACTCCATGACTAATTTGTTATCCATGTTGTGAGACTCCATGACTAGTAATTAAGGTTGCCTTACCTTGATTGTTGAGTTCTCAACTCGAAATTGGTTTGTTAGATTGTGGTTTTTATTTAGATATTATGATAGATTATTTATTTAAAAAATAGTTTTTTATTGTAATTATATTTATTTATTTTATATTTTAAAAAGATTTAATTAATAAGCTTTTAATTATTTATTTTCCTAATTATACTATGGATATTTAAATATTAATATTTTTCTTAATGTAATAGTATGAACTTACTATCTTTTTAAAATAACACAAACCCTTAACTATAAAAAAAACGTTCTCATAATTTTATTGTAAATGACACATGGTAATTTATTTTATTTTATTTTTTTATTAGTTTTTAATTAATTATCTAGTTACCCATAATTCCAATTCCACCTCCATGTACCAACCTCAAATTTATTCTATCACCTAAATGGCAAACACACTAAACCATGCAAAATCCTCATGATTCATTATTTTTTATATAATGGCAACAGTACCTTATAACATATGGCAAGATTAATTAAAACTAGTTCTAATTCGGAATACCAAGGGTAAAAAAATGTGGAAAATTCAGCAAGGTAGGAAGCCATGTATCCGCCCAGTTGAATAACGTGCCTTCTTCTCTAACCAAATTAGATTCAGACTATGACCAGATGTAACCGGTCAATTTTAACACAACACAGGTAACCGTTTAGCAATTTTAACAAAGGTAAGAATTTATGATTTTTTAAAGATATTAGATAAAATCTGTGCTAGTTTAAAATTTCACATATATAATTTTAATACACGCAACCGTTTAGCTATTTTAACAAAGGTAAGAATTTATGATTTTTTAAAGATATTAGATAAAACTTGTGTTAGTATATATGTAATTTTAACATAGCTAATAGTTTAGCAATTTTAATAAAAGTAAGACTTTATGATTTTTTTTAAGACCGTAGTTAAAACCTGTGTTACTTTAAAACTTTATAAATGCAATTTTACATTGCTAACTATTTAGCAATTTTAACCAAAGTAAGAATTGATGATTTTTTAAGAGAGTAGTTCAAACCTCTGTTAGTTTAAAACTTCACAAGCTTTTATCACATAAAGTTTGATTTTAATATGGTCATTCAATCGTTATAACTATACTAGTGCAGTGTATGGTATATGGATTTATATTTCTAGTTTTAATAGATTTTAAACTTATTATTTTTTCTTTAATATTTTCATTTTTTTCCTTTGCTGCTTATGAGTGTAGAATTAAATTTTCATCTATACTTTTGGATCCAATACATTTTGTTTATATTAATGTATTTCATAGATTTTGTATGTATACTTTTAATATTTTCCTGTAATTTTGTTAATATTATTGTAATTTTGTTAATGTTATTGTTTTATAGAGTCAATCACATTTTATATAATACCTACATTTAGGTTTACAATTTATATTTATTTTAGTCCATCTAAAATTATTTATGCAATCCTTAATTTTATAAATTGTTATTAATTGACTTTGCAAAATATTAGTATATTGAAATTAGTTTTTATGCATATTTTATGATATGATAGTGTTTTTATTTTTTGCAAAATAGTTTAGTTACTATTGTTATTTTCTTTACTTTAATGATTGTAAAATACAATCTAATTGTTTTTTAATATTTAATGAGTAAATTTAATAGAATATTTAAATGAGAATAAGATTGTATATATTTTTTTGTTATGGATATTAAATTGTATACATTTTTTCTTAGTGTTTGCATTAGTATGTTGACCATAGGTTTCTATTAAAGTCTTGTGTAGAGTGTTTTCAAAGGACCATTTTGGGAAATTGCCTGGAAACAATTTCCTAACTCGGTATCTTGACACATGTTCCTTTTGTTGTAGCTGGGAACTAGGACGCCATTGCGCTAGTAATAGGTGGAGGGAGGTAACTTCCAGAGAAGCCCTCCCAGTACGCCCCAAGCTGGGTGGTCGACCATGTATACACGAGGTTTTTAAAGTGGTCTAACGAGGGACCCCCCTTTGTTGACACTCTATTCATGCAACCTAGGAGTTAGGATATCTTTACTTGGTAATTATAACATATGTGTATACCTTATTATAACACCTATACTTTATAACCATAATCTATATTAACCCACATCAACCCTAACTCTATCTAGTAGCTACTTTATCCATTATATCATACAAACCATATAAGCTGTAATCAATAAATTTTAAAACATAACAACTCTAAATTCTACGAATTTTAATATTTATAAGTCCTAAAACCTTGTAAATTTATAATCTCTTAACCATTAACTCTTAACATGCATAAAACCAAAATAGCTTAACGATTATAACCCTTGAAAATTATCATTAACATATATAACTCTCTTCTAATATTTCTCTACCCCAGATGACAACCCTTATAACACTTTTCACTTTGAGCTCATATAATTGTTATCCCAACTTATATACATAGCCTATAACTACTATATCCATATAGTCACTTTCACTATTAACCATGTAACTCTCAAAATATATAACTTTATAACATTTAACGCTCAAATTCTTGTAAAAAAAAATTAAACCTTATCCCTAAATCATTTATCCCCTTAACCCCCAAGACCTTAAAAACTTAACTCACATTTATTTATGTCATTAACCCTTAAACCCAATAACTTGTAATTCCTTAAACCATAATCCCTGAACCCTTGACCCCTAATCCTTTAAGTAGATAATCCTATAACCCATAAATCCCCTAAAACTTATTATCTTAACCCACTAACACTAATTCCATAAACATTATCCCCTAACCCCTTATTTAATAATCCCTAACCCATTAATTTAAAATCATTAATCCCTAAATCCCTAAACTTTTAACACCTAACCCATTAAACCATAACCCTATACTATCATAACCCCTATATTCCCTAATCCATAATCCCCCAATCCCTAAACCCCTAAATCCCTTAACCCATAATATCTCTAACAACTAACCCCTTATGCCTTAACCGATAATTCTTAGTCCCTTAATATATAGACTCCTTAACCCCTAAGCCCTTAAACTTAAATCTCTTAACACCTAATCACTAGTCACTAATTAACCACTAAATTCCCTATAATCCCAAAATCCTTTATTTTGTTAATCCCCAAGTCCTTAACACGGTAACCCCTTAATAAATCACATTTCTTTATCACCCTGAGCAGTAAACACTCAATAACTTAACCCTCTAACCCATAAATTACCTAAACCAAATTCTATTAACCCCCTAACACTCAACACATCAACCACTAAATCCTTAAGCCTTGTTATTTAAACCCCCTAACCCCTAATCCCCTAATCCTTAACCCCTTAATTGTTAATCCATAAGCTCTTAAACCTTAAACCCATAGATTTTATATCCTTTATAACTAATCCTTTAAACCATAACCTGCTACCCTTAATCCATAAAAATCAAGGCTCTTATCCCCTAAACCCCTTAACACCTAATCCCTTACACTGAAATGCCTAATCCATTATCCTTTAAAATACCTAATTCCTACGCTCATAATCCCTAATCCATTGAAACTTAATCCCTTAACCCCTAATCCTTAATCCCTAATTATAACCTGAATCCCCTAAACTCTAAATGAATCATCCCCATAAACCCCCATGACCTTAATACCTTAATATATTAATCCCTTAACTAATATTCCCTTATCCCCATAATCCTTAAACCCCCCTAAATCCCAATTCCTTAAATTCTAACACCTTAGACCCTAACCCCTAAACCCTTAGAAAATTAACCCTCTATCCCATAAATCACCTAATCCTTGAACTCTTAACTACCTAACCCTTAATCTCCTCAACCCAAAAGTGCTTTACCTGTATTCCCTGAGACTTCTAAACCCTAATCCCCTATTACCTAATCCCTTAACCATTATACCCTTAAATGCTCATCTTCACTCCCTTAACCAATAAATCCCTAATCCCTTAACCCTTAACACCTAACCCCTTAAACCATAAGTATTTAGATTGTAATCCATAATAATTTAACCTTTAAATTCCATTACCCATAATCTCCTAATCCCTAATATATTGACTCTTCATCCCTTAACCCTTCATCAATAATCCCTACTTAACCCCCAAATCCCATAATCATTGAAGCCTATATTAGGCTTAACCCCCAAGGCCTTAACACCTTAATCCATTAACCACTTAACCCATGATCCCTTACCCCCTAACCCTTAAACCCCCTAGATCCTAATTCCTTAAATCGTAACCTTTTAACCCTTGACCACAAAACCCCCAACCACATAACTATCTATAATCTCCTAAACCTTATTATCTTAACCCCTAACCCTAAATTCCTTAACCCTTAACACAGTAAAAATTATATCTTGAGCCACCTAATCCCTAACCCCTTAGCGCCAAAATGCTTCTCCCTTAACCCCTTATGAGCTAGTCCCTAATTCCTTAACCCATGAACACCTAAACCAAAAACAATTAACACCCAACCAATTGAAAAATAACCCCTTAATTGTATAACCCATAAATTACCTAATTCATAAACTACCTACCCTTAATCCCTAAACCCCTAAAGTACTTAAACCATAAACCATCTAACCCCTTACCCTTCATCCCTTAACCTATGATCACTAGTACATTAACCTTTAAACACTCTAACCCATAAGCCCCTAATCCTTAATACCTTGATATTTATTCCCTTAACCATTAATCCCAATTAATTGATTATTCCATTTATCCCTTAATCCTTAAATCATATATCCCCTTAACCGCCAATACCTTAAAACACCTTACCCACATTTATTTACCCCCCTAACTTTAAACCTCCCTAACACCTAACTCCTTAAATCATAATCCCTTAATCCATGAACACTAAAACCTTGCTTAGTTAAACCTCTAACCCATAAATCCCCTTTAAAACTTATTATATTAATGTTGTAACACTTAGTGCCTCAACCCCTATGTCCTTAACCACTTATCCCTATTCCCTTAGTCCCTAAACCATTAAACCCTTAAATACAAATCCATATGCCCTTAACCTATAAACCCTTAAATCATAAAACCTTAACCCCTAACCCATTAAACCATTACCCTCTAATTCTCTAACCCCTAAATGATATAATCCACAATCCCCCTACACTTATAGCCTAAACCCATAATTCCCTTAACCCCTAAACACCTTGTCCCATAACCCTGAATCCCTTAAATTGTAATCCATATCTAGTTAACCTTTAAATTCCCTAACCATGAATCCCCTGAACCTTAATCTATTAATCCCTAATCCTTAATCCTTGATTAAAACATAAATCCACTAGTCCCTAAAGCCTCTATCCCCTTAACCCCAAATACCTTAACACATTAACCAATTAACAAATTAACCCTAATACTTAAACCCCTTAATCCTTAAACACCCTAAATCATTATTCTTTAAACCAAAAGACATCAACTCTTGACCCTTAAAACCTTAATAACTTAATCCTTAACCCATAAATCCCCTAAATTGTACTCTCTTAACCCCTATCCCTAAATGCCTTAAACCCTAATTCCTTAACCCTTATCCCTTGAAACCTTTAACTCTCAATCCCCTAACCTCTAACCTCTTAACCCCTAAAAACCTAACTTCTAATACATAATCCCTTACATTGACCTTTAAAATCCTTAACACATAATCCCTAATGCCATATTCCCTTGACATTTAATCCTTAAACCCCTTATCCCGTGTCCATATTTAACACCTAAATACCCTAATCCATGAATCCTTTAGAATCTTAATCAAGCCCATGACCAAAACCCCATAACCAGTTAACCCATATTTCTTTACCCGCCTAACTTTGAAATCCCCTAACTCCTAAATCCTTAAATTGTCAGACTTTAACCGTTGAGCCCTAAACCCCTAAGATCTTAAACATATGATTGATAAATCCCCTAAACTCTATTATAAAACCCCATAACCCTAAATATTTCAACCACTAAGTCCTTAACCCTTACCCCTTCAATGCCTAACCCCTAATCACCGAATATGTAAATATTTAACCCCTAACTACATAACTTCTAATCCCTAAACCCTTAACCCCTAATCCCATAAAACCTAAACCATTTATACCCAAGCCCTTAAATCATAACCTCCTAATCCATTATTCCCTAAATCCCCCAATCCATAAAATCTCTACCCCGATGTCCTAAACTTCTAATCCCCTTAACCCTTAAACACCCTAAACCCTAATCCATTAACCATTAAACACCCTAAACCTAATCCCATAAGCCTTAAATACCTTATTCCCTAATCTCTTAACACATAATCCCTAGTCCATTAACCTTCAAATGCCAAAACCCCTAATCCCCTAAGACTTGAGCCCTTGACCATTATTACCTTAACCCCTAATTCCTAAATCATCTATCTCCTTAACCCCAAAGAACCTAACACTTTAACCTCTTAACCCCTTAATCCACACTCCTTTATTCCCTTAACCCTTAAACTCCCTAACTCTAAATTTTTTAAACCACAAGCCATTAACCCTTGACCTATAAATCTTTAAGAAATTAACTCTCTAACACATGAATTCCTTAAACCATATTCCATTAACCTTCTAACATTTGATGACCAAAACCTTATGTCCTTAAACATTATTGCCTTAACCACCTAACCCCTAACCCCTAATCCCTAGCCTCTTAATCACCGATACCTAATCTGTTGACATGAAAGACACTAAAACCTCAAACCTTTACACATAACCCATTAAATCATAACCACCAAATCCCCTAACATTGAAATCCCCTAATCCATAAACTCACTACCCTTAATCCCTAAACCTATAAATCCATTTACCCCTTAGCGCTCTAACTCCTAAACCTTGAGCCCTTGACCCATAATTCTTATTCTATTAACATTTAAATTCCCTAACCCTTAATCCCTTAGTACTTAATCCACTGATCCTTAATCCCTTCAGAACTAATCTCTAATCCCTCATTAACTCCTAAATCCCCTAGTCCTTTAATTTCTTATAATGTTAACACCCATGGCCTTACCACATAAACATATTAATTGATTAACCCATATTACGTTACCCCCCTAATCCTTCAACCCCTATAACATCCGATTAAATCTACCCTAACCCATTAACCCTAGACCCCTAAACCCCTGTAACCTCCAAACCAAAAATTTCATAACCTGTAAGTCCTTAACCCTCGATTCTCAATCCCTTGAACCCTAAGTCATAATTCCCAATTAATCCCTAAATCCTCTAATGCATAAATCCTATATCACCTTAACCCCTAAAACATTAACGTGTTAATCACTTAACCTCTAAAATCCTAAACCACCTACCTCTAACACATAAATTGCATAACCCCTAAGTCCTTATCCCTTCAACCCTAATCCCATCAACCCTAAGGCCTTGAACCTTAATACATTGACCAATAACTATTAATCCATAATTAACCCCTAAATACTCTAATCCAAAAGTCATATATCACCTTAACCCCTAAAAATTAATGTCTTAAACCTTTAACCACCTAACGCTTGTTCCTTTAGCCCCTTAACACTTAAACCTCCTAAATCCTCATTCCCTAATTTATAACCCCTTAACCCCATACCAATAAATCCATAAATTCTTAACCCACCAAATGACAAATCCCATGAATCCTATTCTCTTAACCCTATATCATTAAATGCATCAACCCCTAATTCCTTAATCCTTATCCCTTCCCTAACCCCTAATCCCCAATCCCTAATTCGTTGAACCCTAACTCCTAACAACTAGTCTTTGAGACCTTACCTCTAAAAACCTAAGCCTCTAAACCCTTATCCTTTAACACCTAGCCCATTAAAATATAACACCCTAATCCCTTAAACCTTAAATACCTTGATCTATAAACCCCTTATCCCTAAGCCCTAAGCCCTAAACTCCTTAAGACCTAAATATACTAGCTCTTAATCCTTTAACCCACAATCCCTTATACTTCAACATTTAAATGCCTCAACCATTAATCCCGTAAGACCTAATCCCGTAATTGTTAATACCTTAACCCCTAATCCATAAGCCCTAATTTACCTCATATTCATTAAACCCATAACTCATAATTCATTAACCCTAAACCCTTAAGAACTAAATCACCTAATCCATATATCCCCTAAACTATAATCCCTTAAATCATAACACCTTAATCCCTTAACCCTTAACCCATAACACCTTAATCCCTTAACCCATAAATACCCTAATTTGTAAACCCCCACCACAAACCCATAAAACCCTGAATTCATTAATCCATATATCCCATAAATACTAAGCCCTAGTCTCTTAGCCCATAATCCCTAGTCCGTTAAACTTTAAAAACCTAAACATGTAATCCGTAATCCCTTGACCCTTCACTCTTACTTTCATGACCCCTAATCCTTGATCCCTAAATAACACCTAAATCCTCTAAGCCTTAAAGCCTCTATGTCATTAACCTGTAATACCTTGAAAACTTAATCCCTTAACAACTTAACATGTATTCCGTCATCCCGCTAACCATTAAAAACCCTAACTTTGCATTCCTTGTGTTGAAACCTCTTATCCCTTGACCTCTAAATGCCAAAGAACTTAAACCTCTAGCCCCTAAATCCCTTGAATCTTACTCTCTCAATGCCTCAAATCCTATGTCCTTTATCCTTATCCAATGAATCTTGTAACCCCAAATTCCCTAATCCCTAACCACTTAACTACTAGCCTATTATCCTCTAATGTCTAGGTGAAACCTCTAAACCCATTCAACCCTTAATACTTAACCTCTTTAACCATAAACCATTAATCCCTTAACTTCTAGGTTCTCTAACTCATAAACCACCTATCACTAAGCCCTAACTCCTTAATCCTTTAACCCCTAACCCCTATAACCATTGACCCCTTTGACCACTTATCCATATTCCCTTAGTCCCCAAACCATTAAACCCTTAAATACTAATCCATATGCCCTTAACCTATAAACCCTTAAATCATAAAACCTTAACCCCTAACCTTTTAAACCATTACCCCCTAATTCTCTAACCCATAAATGATATAATCCCTAATCCCCCTACACTCATAGCCTAAACCCATAATTCCCTTAACCCCTAAATAGCCTGTCCCATAACACCGGATCCCTTAAATTGTAATCCATATCTAGTTAACCTTTAAATTCCCTAACCATGAATCCCTTGAACCTTAAATCTCTTAATCCCCAATCCTTAATCCTTGATTAAAACATAAATCCCCTAGTCCCTAAAGCCTCTATCCCCTTAACCCAAAATACCTTAACACACTAACCAATTAACAACTTAACCCTAATACTTAAACCCATTAGGCCTTAAACACCCTAAATCATAATTCCTTAAACTAGAAGACATCAAATCCTGACCCTTAAATCCTTAACCCATAAATCCCCTAAATTGTACTCTCTTAACCCCTGTCCCTAAATGCCTCAAACCCTAATTCCTTAACCCTTATCCATTGAAGCCTTTAACTTTCAATCCCCTAACCGCTAACCCGTTAACCCGTAACAACCTAACCTCTAATACATAATCCCTTACATTGATCTTTAAACGCCTTAACACATAATCCCTAATGCCATATTCCCTTGCCATTTAATCCTTAAACCCCTTATCCCATGTCCGTGTTTAACACCTAAATACCCTAATCCATGAATCCTCTAGAATCTTAATCGAGCCAATGACCAAAACCCCATAATCAGTTAACCCATATTTCTTTACCCCACTAACTTTGAAATCCTGTAACTCCTAAATCCTTAAATTGTAAGACTTTAACTGTTGAGCCCTAAATCCCTAAGATCTTAAACATATAATTGATAAATCCCCTAAACTCTATTATAAGACCCCATAACCCTAAATATTTCAACCACTGACTCCTTAACCCCTTACCTCTTAAACGCCTAACCACTAATCACCCAATATGTAAAGATTTAACCCCTAACTACTTAACTTCTAATCCCTAAACCCTTAACCCCTAATCCCCTAAAACCTAAACCATTTATACCCAAGCCCTTAAATCATAACCTCCTAATCCATTATTCCCTAAATCCCCCAATCCATAAACTCTCTACCCCTAATTCCTAAACTTGTAATCCCCTTAACCCTTAAGCACCCTAAACCCTAATCCATAAGCCCTTAACATGTGATCCCCAATCCATTAACCATTAAACACCCTAAACCTAATCCCATAATTCTTAATCCCATGGCCCTTAATCACTTAACCCCTAGTACCTAATCCTACACTAACACCTAAATCCCCTAATAACTAAATCCTCTATACCCTAAATACCATATTCCCTATTCTCTTAACACTTAATCCCTAGTCCATTAACCTTCAAATGCCAAAACCCCTAAGCCCCTAAGACTTGAACCCTTTACCATTAATACCTTAACCCCTAATCCTTGAACCATAATTATCCCTTAATATCCTAATCCCTAAATCAACTATCCCCTTAACCCCAAAGAACCTAACACTTTAACCTCTTAACCCTTAAACTCCCTAACTCTGAATTTTTTAAACCACAACCCATTAACCCTTGACCTATAAACCTTTCAGAAATTAACCCTCTAACACATGAATCCCTTAAACCCTATTCCATTAACCTACTAACATTCGATGACCAAAACCTTATGTCGTTAAACATTATTGCCTTAACCACCTAACCCCTAACCCCTAATCCCTAGCCCCTTAATCACCAATACCTAATTTGTTGACATGAAAAACACTAAAACCTAAAACCTTTACACATAACCCATTAAACCATAACCACCAAATCCCCTAATCCATAAACTCACTAACCTTAATCCCTAAACCTATAAATCCCTTTACACCTTAGCGCTCTAACTCCTAAACCTTGAGCCCTTGACCCATAATTCTTATTCTATTAACGTTTAAATTCCCTAACCCTTAATCCCTTAATACTTAATCCACTGATCCTTAGTCCCTTAAGAACTAATCCCTAATCCTTGAATTTCTTATAATGTTAACCAGCATGGCCTAACCACCTAAACATATTAATCGATTAACTCGTATTACATTTCCCCCTAATCCTTCAACCCCTATAACATCTAATTAATTATTCCCTAACCCATTAACCCTAGACCCCTAAAACCCCTAACCTCCAAACAAAAAATTTCATAACCTGTAAGTCCTTAACCCTCAACTCTCAATCCCTTGAACCCTAAGTCATAATCCTAATTAACCCCTAAATCCTCTAATGCATAAATCCGATATCACCTTAACCCCTAAAACATTAACGTTTTAATCCCTTAATCTCTAAAATCCTAAACCACCTACCTCTAACACATAAATTGCGTAACCCCTAAGTCCTTATCCCTTCAACCCTAATCCCATCAACCCTAAGCCCTTGAACCTTAATACCTTGACCAATAACTATTAATCCATAATTAACCCCTAAATACTCTAATCCAAAATTCATATATCACCTTAACCCCTAAAAATTAATGTCTTAAACCTTTAACCACCTAACGCTTGTTCCTTTAGCCCCTTAACGCTTAAACCTCCTAACTCCTCATTCCCTAAGTTATAATCCCTTAACCCCATATCAATAAATCTGTAAATTCTTAACCCTCCAAATCATAACTCCCATGCACCCTATTCTCTTAACCCTATATCATTAAATGCATCAACCCCTAATTCCTTAATCCTTATCCCTTGAACACCTTAACCCCTAATCCCCAATCCCTAATCCATTGAACCCTAACTCCTAACAACTAGTTTTTGAGACCTTACCTCTAAAACCTAAGCCTCTAAACCCTTATCCTTTAACACCTAACCCATTAAACTATAACACCATAATCCCCTAAACCTTAAATACCTTAATCTATAAACCCCTATCCCTAAGCCCTAAACCCCTAAATCCCTTAATCCCTAAATATACTAACTCCTAATCCATTAACCCACAATCCCTTATACTTTAACATTGAAATGCCTCAACCATTAATCTCGTAAGACCTAATCTCATAATTGTTAATCACTTAACCCCTAATCCCTAATTTACCTCGTAGTCATTAAACCCCTAACTCATAATCCATTAACCCTAAACCCTTAAGAACTAAACCGCCTAATCCATATATCCCCTAAACTATAATCCCTTATATCATAACACCTTAATCCCTTAACCCTTAACCTGTAACACCTTAATCCCTTAACCAGTAAATACCCTAATTTGTAAACCCCCACCACAAACCCATAAACCTTGAATTCATTAATCCATATATCCCATAAATACTAAGCCCTAATCCCTTAGCCAATAATCTCTAGTCCGTTAAACTTTAAAAGCCTAAACATGTTATCCCTAATCCCTTAGCCCTTCACTCTTACTCTCATGACCCCTAATCCTTGATCCCTAAATAACACATAAATCCTCTAATCCTTAAATCCTCTATGTCATTAACCTGTAATACCTTGAAAACTTAATCCCTTAACGACTTAACCCGTATTTGTTCATCCCGCTAACCATTAAAAAACCTAACTTTGCATTCCTTGTGTTGTAACCTCTTATCCCTTGACCTCTAAATACCAAAGAACTTAAACCTCTAGCCCATAAATCCCTTAAATCTTACTCTCTCAATGCCTCAAATCCTATGTCCTTTATCCTTATCCAATGAACCCTGTAACCCACAATTCCCTAATCCCTAAGCACTTAACTACTGGCCTATTATCCTCTAATGGCTAGGTGAAACCTCTAAACCCACTTAACCCTTAATACTTAACCCCTTTGACCATAAATCATTAATCCATTAACTTCTAGTTTCTCTAACCCATAAACCACCTATCACTAATCCCTATCTCCTTAATCCTTTAACCTCTAACCCGTATAACAATTGACCTCTTAGACCACTTATCCCTATTCCCTTAGTCCCTAAACCATTAAACCCTTAAATACTAATCCATATGCCCTTAACCTATAAACAATTAAATCATAAGACCTTAACCCCTAACCTATTAAACCATTACCCCATAATTCTCTAACCCCTAAATTATATAATCCATAACCCCCTACACTTATAGCCTAAACCCATAATTCCCTTAACCCCTAAACACCCTGTCCCATAACCCCGGATCCCTTAAATTGTAATCCATATCTAGTTAACCTTTAAATTCCCTAACCATGAATCCCTTGAACCTTAATCTCTTAATACCTGATCCTTAATCCTTGATTAAAACATAAATCCCCTAGTCCCTAAATCCTCTATCCCCTTAACCCCAAATACCTTAACACACTAACCAATTAACAACTTAACCCTAATACTTAAACCCCTTAATCCTTTAACACCCTAAATAATAATTCCTTAAACTAGAAGACATCAACTCTTGACCCTTAAATCCTTAATAACTTAAGTCTTAACCCATAAATCCCCTAACCCATAAATCCCCTAAATTGTACTCTCTTAACCCCTATCCCTAAATGCCTCAAACCCTAAGTCGTTAAACCTTATCCCTTGAAACCTTTAACTCTCAATCCCCTAACCTCTAACCCCTTAACTCCTAACAACCTAACCTCTAATACATAATCCCTTACATTGACCTTTAAAAGGCCTAACACATAATCCCTAATGCCATATTCCCTTGACATTTAATCCTTAAACCCCTTATCCTGTGTCCCTATTTAACACCTAAATACCCTAATCCATGAATCCTTTAGAATCTTAATCGAGCCCATGACCAAAACCCCATAACCAGTTAACCCATATTTCTTTACCCCCCTAACCTTGAAATCCCCTAACTCCTAAACCCTTAAATTGTAAGAGTTTAACCACTGAGCCCTAAACCCCTAAGATCTTAAACATATAATTGATAAATACCCTAAACTCTATTATAAAACCTCATAACCCTAAATATTTCAACCGCTGAGTCCTTAACCCTTACCCCTTGAACACCTAACCCCTAATCACCCAATATGTAAATATTTAACCCTCAACTACTTAACTTCTAATCCCTAAACCCTTAACCCCTAATCCCCTAAATCCTAAACGATTTATACCCAAGGCCTTAAGTCATAACCTCCTAATCCATTATTCCCTAAATCCCCCAATCCATAAACTCTCTAACCCTAATTCCTAAACTTGTAATCCCCTTAACCCTTAAACACCCTAAACCCTAATCCATAACCCCTTAACTTGTGATCCCTAACCCATTAACCATTAAACACCCTAAACCTAATCCCATAAGCCTTAATCCCATGCCCTTAATCACATAACCCCTAGTACCTAATCCTACACTAACACCTAAATCCCCTAATAACTAAATCCTCTATACCGTAAATACCATATTTTGTAATCTCTTAACACTTAATCCCTAGTCCATTAACCTTCAAATGCCAAAGCCCCTGAGCATCTAAGACTTGAGCCCTTGACCATTAATACCTTAACCCCTAATCCCTAAACCCTAATTATCCCCTTAATATCCTAATCCCTAAATCATCTATCAGTTTAACCCCAAAGAACCTAACACTTGAACCTCTTAACCCTTTAATCCACACTCCTTTATTCCCTTAACCCTTAAACTCCCTAACTCTGAATTTTTTAAACCACAAGCCATTAACTCTTGACTTATAAACCTTTAAGAAATTAACCGTCTAACACATGAATCCCTTAAACCCTATTCCATTAACCTACTAACATTTGATGACCAAAACCTTATGTCCTTAAACATTATTCCCTTAACCACTTGACCCCTAACCCCTAATCCCTAGCCCCTTAATCACCAATACCTAATTTGTTGACATGAAAAAGACTAAAACCTGAAATTTTTACATATAACCCATTAAATCATAACCACCAAATCCCCTAACACCGAAATCCCCTAATCCATAAAATCACTACCCTTAATCCCTAAACCTATAAATCCCTTTACCCCTTAGCACTCTAACTCCTAAACCTTGAGCCCTTGACCCATAATTATTATTTTATTAACCTTGAAATTACCTAACCCTTAATCCTTTAATACTTAATCGACTAATCCCTAATCCCTTAAGAACTAATCCTTAATCCCTTAAAATTAACACGTTAATCCCTTAACCTCTAAAATCCTAAACCACCTACCTCTAACACATAAATTGTGTAACCCCTAAGTCCTTATCCCTTCAACCCTAATCCCATCAAACCTAAGCCCTTGAACCTTAATACCTTGAGAAATAACTATTAATCCATAATTAACACCTAAATACTCTAATCCAAAAGTCATATATCACCTTAACCCCTAAAACTTAATGTCTTAAACCTTTAACCACCTAACGCTTGTTCCTTTAGCCCCTTAGCACTTAAACCTCCTAACTCTTCATTCCCTAAGTTATAACCCCTAACCCCATACCAATAAATCCGTAAATTCTTAACCCTCCAAATCATAAATCCCATGAACCCTATTCTCTTAACCATGTATCATTAAAGGCATCAACCCACAATCCCTTATACTTTAACATTTAAATGCCTCAACCATTAATCTCGTAAGAACTAATCCCATAATTGTTAATACCTTAACCCCTAATCCCTAAGCCCTAATTTACCTCATAGTCATTAAAAACATAACTCATAATTCATTAACCCTAAACCATTAAGAACTAACCCTCAACCCTTACCCCCTAATTCTCTAACCCCTAAATGATATAATCCATAATCCCCCTACACTTATAGCCTAAACCCATAATTCCCTTAACCCCTAAACACCTTGTCCCATAACCTCGGATCCCTTAAATTGTAATCCATATCTAGTTAACCTTTAAATTCCATAACCATGAATCCCTTGAACCTTAATCTCTTAATCCCTAGTCCTTAATCCTTGATTAAAACATAAATTCCCTAGTTCCTAAGGCCTCTATCCCCTTAACCCCAAAAACCTTAACACATTACCCAATTAACAACTTAACCCTAATACTTAAACCCCTTAATCCTTAAACACCCTAAATCATAATTCCTTAAACCCTTAACCCTTAACCCTTCAGCTTGAATCCCTTCACACCTAATCCCTAATCACTACTTAACCCATAAATACACTGGTCATTTTAACTACTGATACCTTAACACCTTAAATCCTTAAAGAGTTAATCAATATTCCTTTATTCCATAAAACTTAAATCTCCTTAACCCCTCATTCCTTAAACAATAATCCCCTAAACCTTGACCCTTAATCCCCTAAGAACACAACCCTCTAAGCCATAAATCCTCAACCTATAAGTACTTAACCCTTATCCAAAAAGTACCCTATCCCCCTAATCTCACAATCCTTAACCCCTTAAAACCCAACTCATTCACCTCTAACCCATATTCCCTTAGCCAATAAACCCCTAAACCCTAAGCAATTGACAACTAAGCTCTTAAACCATCACCCCTAAATCCCTTAATTCATAAATTTCATACCACTAAGCCCTAAACTTATGAGGCATTTAACCCCCAAACCCCCTATCCCCTAGCCCTTGATCCCTTAACCTATAATAACAAATCCCTAAGCGATTGACCCTTAACCACTAATCCTTAGTACCTAACTAGAACTAAATCCCCAAATATGTAAAATCCTTATCCCTTATCACATTAATCTTCTTAACCTTAACACCTTAACCCATATTCCTTTATTCCCCAAATCCTTAAACCCACCTTACTCATATTTCCTTAAACCTTAATCCATTAACTCCTGACCCCTAACCACAAAATATCTTAACCAAATACCAAAGCCCCTAACCATTGATCCCTTAACCAATAATTCATATCCCATTAGTATTTAATCTCTTTAACAACTAATTCCTTAACATATAAACCCATTTTGTTAATATTAACCTTTATCCCTAAATCCTTTCATGGAAGAATTATCCGTCAATTTATTGCATGGAAAAATTAATTGTTTTCCCTAAATCCTTTATCTACTTAACAACCGAGAAATTAACCTCTTAACCCACATTTTTTATGCCATTAACCCTTAAATCACCTAAATTGTAATTCCTTAGACCATAAGCCCTTAGTCCCTTAACCCTAAACCTCTAAGTAGTTAACCCTATAACCCATAAATCCCCCTTAACCATTAACTGCTAATAACTAATCCCTTAATCCCTAAATACCAAATCCCTTAACCCTTTAAACCATAACCTGAATACTCCCTTAACCTATAACTATCCTAACCTATAAATCTCCCACCTTTGAGCCATAAACACTTAAATAAATTAACTCCTAAACCCCCTAACCTTTAAACCCTAAGGATTTATATCATAATCTATAATAAGTTAACCTTTAAACTCCCTAACCCCTAATTACTAATACTTTGACTGTTCATCCCTTAACCCTTTATCACTAATTCCTACCTAACCCCTAAATCCCATAATCCTCGAATCCTTTATCCCCTTAACCACCAAGACCCTAACACCTTAACCCATTAACCACTTAACCTTCTATCCCATAAATATCTCAAACATTAGTCTATTAAAACCTAACCTTAAATACCTTAACCCCTAACACATTAACCATTACATCTTGAAGCACCTTAACTCCAAATCCCTTCACCCTTAACCCCTGATCAGCTAGTCCCTAATTCCTCTACTCATGAACACCTAAACCAAAAACCCTTAACACCTAACCAATTGAACAATAACCCCTTAATCATGTAACTCATAAATAACCTAATATATAAAGTCCCTACCCATAATCCCCAAGCCTAATGTCCTTAACCCATAAACCCTCTAATCCCCAAGTCTAGATTTGAGAGATTTGGGTTTCTGTTGGAAGCAGTACATTGCTATGCCGGATGGGGGAACCAACTCCTGCCACCACTGTTGCACGAGGTCTTTGAAGTCTTTATTCTCCATCCAGAATTGTTCAAACTGAAAGGGTTTCCCCATCTTGGTGCATGACCCATCCCAGTGAAGGCAGATGGGCCAGTGGTCAGATCCAGCCGCTGGGAGGATCTCAGTCATAACTTCTCCTATTTCCTGAAGCAGGAGCTCCGAGACCAAAAACCTGTCGAGGCGGGAAGCAACCAGGTTTTCACCCCCCGCTTTTTGTTCCAAGTGTACCACCCGTTACTAGTTTCCAGGTCCACGAAGGAACTATCGGCCTAGAAGGCCCCAAAGGCCTCTAGATATCTGTCCAAAGATCTTCGACCTCCCTTTTTTCCCCCAAGGTTGGCGATGAGGTTGAAATCTCCTCCCATTACCCATCTAGATCCCTCCGCTTGTCTGTTGACCCATTCCAGAAAGTCGAGGAAGGCCTGTTTTTTAGGGAAGCTGCTAGGGCCATAGGTGTTTACCAAAGTTCCCTTCATCCCTGTAACAAGATGGCGGAAATCCACTATAAGAGAAAACTTATTGGGTCTCCAGTTCGAGAGCTCCACCACTTGAGGATTCCAGAGGATTGCTACACCTCCAGACTGTCCCGATGCATCTAGGGCCATCACCAGGCTACCTTTCTAGATTTTACTGCTTATTTTATCCATACCCTCAGAACTGCATTTCGTTTCCTAGATGAAGAGGATATCAAGGCTCTCCTGCTTAATCTTTCTGTTGATAGTCTTCCACTTCCTGGGGTTACCACACCCTCTGATATTCCAGGAGATTACCTTCATTGGGAAACTTTGGACACTTCAGAAAAGGCCACCCTAATCGTAGGATACTGGCCTGATTCGATTAGTTTAAATCCTATCTCTGCAATGCATTTCTTGTTCGACTTCCTTCCTCTACGTTGTTCCTCCTCTGGAGGCTTCCGCTTATGCCCTGTAAGGGGATCAGGGTAAACCCCCAGGTTCAGGTGGGCCCCTACCTTGATAATAGCTTCTTGAAGGAGTTCAATCTACCGTTTGGACACATAACCCTTCCCCTTCTTTCCACACTCTGCTTCTATCGCATCCAGTTCTAGTTCTCCTAACTCCATTTCCTCATCGTCATCTTCCTCGACTATATCCATCTGATGGGCTTCAACCCCCTCCAAAGGGTTTGGGGCTTTGGTGGGCTAAGCATCACATTCTTTCCCCTTAGGCGAGCCTTCCTCCTCCAAGCCTTCCAAGGTCTCGAAAGCATTCCTAGACCGAGACTCCCGCGCCGGTGCATTTATTTTGGATTTAGAGTGGCCTGAGGCCTTGTTCCTTCTTCGGTTCTTAACCTGGGTAAAGCCATCCTGCGTTGTCCTGGGTTTTTCTTGGCTAGGGTCAGTTGGAGCTGTCTTGACCTCCAACTGTGGGCAGTTCTGTCCCAAGTGACCATACTCATGGCATTGCCTACATCTAAAAGGTATTTGCACATAGTCAATGGGTTGGAGCCACTCTTCATTCTCCCAACTTAGGTTTATGGCTTCTGGCAATTGCTTGGAAAGATCCAGGTAAACACAAATCCTGGCAAAGGAGGTGTACCTTCGGTCTTTCGTCTACTCCGATACCTTAATGAACTCACCCAGGGCATTCCCTATGTCCCTCAAGGTATCCAGATCCCAGTATTCCCCAGGAAGAGAGAAAAGGCAGATCCAAACTGGGGCCACTGTCATGTCCTCTGTTTCAGGGTTGAAATGCTCCTTCCATGGCCGGAGGTACAGCCCAGCAGAAAAAAAGAAGTAAGGGCCACCCTCTAGGATCCGATCGCGGTCCTCTTGATTGAAAAAGATGATCGTGAAGAAACCCTTTGAGCCAAGCTGCAAATCATAGTGGCCCTTAGGGTTCCAGACGCCGCTGATCCATTTAATCAGATCCT
>LPNX011202213.1:14844-46321 GCA_001517045.1 Pseudotsuga menziesii | reverse complement strand
CAATTTCAATATTATGTTTCCCTTGTGGTTTGAATTTTGTACTTTGGTGGCGTGTTTTAGAATAATCCCACTTGTTATGCATGTTGTAAATGGTAAACATACCCCATATGCTTTAAATGATGATGATGATGAATTAGATGAAAATGACAGTGATGATGTTTTTAATGAAGACGATGACGGAAATGATGATCATCATCATCATCATCGTCACCGTCTTTGTCGTTGTCATCATGATTATCACAATAGTCACCATCATTGGCATAATCATCATCCATGTCATCATCATCACCATTGTCCTTGACATCATCATCATGATTATTGACATTTTCATCAGTTATTCATCATTACCTTTGGCATAAGAAATAACATCTACCCAAAAGATGTGATTAGTGGAAAAGGGTCATGGAGGACACACACGATTTATGCATGACAAATAACAACTTATTTTTTAAGATGATCAACATCATCATTCTGATTGTACTCATCATCATTGTCATTGTCATCATCACCATCATCACCATTCATTGCATTGCCATCATAATCATCGGCAATGTCGTCATTGTCATTATCCTCCTCCTCCTCCTCATCATCATAATCGTCATCATCATCATCATTGTCATCATTCACCTCATTATCAACAACATTATCATCATCATCATAACCATCCTCAAGATCATAATCATTATCCTCATTTTCATCTTCAACATCTAGGTGTAAAACTGGATGCAAAAGTGGATAAAAACATGGATGCAATAAATGATGCAAACATGGATGCAACAAAAGTAGGCGCAAAAGTGGGCGCATAATGGGGTGCACCAAAAATGGATGCAAAACGTGATGCAAAAGTGGATGCAAAAAATGATGCAATCATGGAAGCAAAACATGATAAAAAAAGTGGCGCAAAAGTGGATACAACCATGGATGTAAAATTGGATACAAAATTGGATGCGAAAGTGGATGCAACAAAAGTAGATGCAAAACTAGATGCAAAAGTAGTCGTAACACCCAACGCAAAACCCGATGCAAAAGTGGATGCAAAAAGGGATGCAATAACTAATGTAAAATTGGATGCAAAAAAAGATGCAAACGCAGATGCAAAAGTTGAAGCAAAAGTGGGTGTAAAAGTAAGCGCAAAAATGGGTATGAATTGGGACGCGAAAAAAGTGGATGCAAACGTGGATGCAATAGTAGATGCAAAAAAAGACGTAAACGTGGATGCAAAATGGGATGCAAAATGGGATGAAAACGTGGGTGCAAAAGTGGATGAAAAAATGGATGCAAAAGTGGATGCAAAAATTGCTGAAACAAAACGAGATGCTAAACTAGACTCAAAACAGGATGTAAACTTTGATGCAAAACTTGGCGCATGAAGGGATGCAAAAAAAGAAGCAGAAGTCGATGCAAAAGTGGATGTAAAAAATGATGCAAAGTGGATGAAAACAAGGGCGTAAAAGTTGAGGCAAACATGGTTGTAAAAGGGGGCGCAACAAGAGTACATGTACAAACTAGGCGCAAAATTAGGTGCAAAACTAGGCTCAAAACTTGTCGCAAAACCTAATGCAAAACCTGGCGCATAACTAGGTGCAAAACCCGGTGCAAATTACGCCGCAATTTGCGTCAGATTTAGAAAAAAGACGCAAAAAATGCCTAAAATAGCACCAACCCATGAAATTGCGCCATTTTGTCCAAAAAATGAAGAAAAATACACAGAAAGATAGTCTAGACGTAAAAAAGGATGCAAAAAGAGATGCTAAATCCAGTTTTTGTTGTAGTGCTTTCAAACATATCAATCACACGAATGCTAAGGTATGTAAAACAATCCATCACATATATACGATCGTGATAAATTTTATTTGTATTCCTATAATAATTGTATTGTTAATTCATTATTGATCATCATACGGATGAAGTGTGTTTCATTAATATTATTTATTTATAACATTAACTATAATTTGTTTTTTGATGTAGCTTGATAGCTGAATTTTTGTTACCACCATCAAATATTTTACCTCGCACATATTGAGATTTATCTTCCATCATGAAAGAGATTGGAATGCATTATGAAGCAATTCATGCATGCCCCAATGACCATGTTATATATTATAATCAACATGAATTTGCAACAGAATTTTCGGAATGTCATATAAGTAGATATCAAACAGATCAAGAAACAAAAAACATAGCGCAATTTGACTGTATATTCTTCGTTAACACAAGGTTCTTCGTTATATTCCCATCATTCCACATTTGCAATGACTGTTCAGGATAAAAAAACATAGCGCAATTTATGGATTACCATGCCAGGAAAAGAATTCAAGATGGTGTTATCCAAATTCCTGCAGATGGTTTTGCTTTTAGAGATATGGAGGAAAAGTGGCCTCACTTTAAAGAAGAACCACGTAATCTTAGGATTTATTTGGCAGTAGATGTTGTTAATCCATCTTCATAGGTGAAATCCATTTACACGATGTGGCCTATTTTTGTTATCAACAATAACATTCCTCCATGTTTGTCAATAAAGAGGGAGCACATAATATTGTCGATGATTATTCCAGGTATTTTGTGTCTACAACTGTTTTATTTCTAATGTAGTTGTGGCATCTCATTTGTCGCATTATGTTTCCTAATTTCATTTGTATATTTTTGTATTTTCCTCTTGTGCATGGTTTATATATCTTAATGGTTCTCATAATGATATATTTTATATGTACTTCAAATCAATTAGTTAAGTTCCAAGTCAAAGATATGAATGTATATATCGAACCTATTATAGATGAACTATTGAAGTTATGGAATGGCATCACTATGTAGGATGCATCTAGACCAATACGACAAAGGTGATTTCAATTCCATGCAATGGTTGTATGGACAATACACGATGCCCCTGGGTTAACCCAATTTTGTGGTTTGTATTTTTAAGTTCCACTTTAATTGCATTTAATTATATGAAGTAGTTAATATAGTTTATATATAATTATAATTGACATAGATATTCCATATCTATATATTGTAGGTATTCAGACAAAGGGTAAATTTGCATGTCCAGTTTGTGGTCCTAGGATAAAATCTCATCGCTCAAAAAGCTTAAGAAAGGAGGTGTTTGATGAGTATAGGCATTTCCTCTCTAAGAATCACAGGTATAGAATAACTGAAAAAAATATTTTCAATGGGAAGCAAGAGACTACATTAAAACCATGGAGAATGACACGTCACCCTTGGAAGATGCAATACAATAGAAATCGTCATCGTGGTACGTATGGATCATCGTATATGAATTGTTACGTATTTTAATTTTTATTGTGAGTTGTTTACTGTAGTGGCCATATTTGATTTATGATGTAATTTATTTATAAACTAATATTCATGATGTCCATCATGATCATGAAGGCATTAATGGGCTTCCACAAGGAATGAAAAGTTATCCTATACAATTCAGCAGGTTGCCCTACTATGAGCACCTACAAATTGCTCATTTGTTTGATACAATGCATATTGGAAAGAAAGTGACTGAAACATTATGGTGACTACTGGAGCTAAGGAGGGAGAAAGATAAAATTGTGAAATCTTGCAAAGACATTCAAGAAAGAAACCATGCAATGAAAGACGTCATCCAATTTTATTGCAACGAAGACCAAGTTAATATAAACTCAATTCCATGGATGTTTATGGAGCAACAAAGCAATGTTGTCAAAGAAGTAATGCAGAAAATTAAATTTCCCAGTAGATTTTGTGTGAACTTGAAGAATATCATAACAAAAAAGGTGATTTTGTGGGGGTCAAAACACATGATTGGCACGTCTTCATCAAGGTAATTATTATTGTTATGTCCATATAATTTATTTATTTTTTCATTTTATTGCATACATTTTTTTTCTTGTTTGTATACTCTTTGTTTAATAAATGGCATAGTTTGTATATTGATACAGTATGTTCTACCTCTCTCTCTCCCAGACAACTTCGAAAACAATGTCAAACAAGTTGTATATAATCTTGGTAAATACATGAGGTAACTAGCGATTAGTTGCTTGTGCTTAGTGTTTCTTTAATTCTCTGTATAATTTATATTTGTTTTTTGTGCACTATTTCATGATATGTAATTTAATGTTTTTTTGTTAATTATCGTTATTGGTTTGCGTCACTTGTAGATGGTTGACATCTAAAGAAATCCATAAAGAAGATATAAAGTATTGGAGGAGAGAAATTCATCGTCTCATGTGTGAAATGCAGAAGCATCTACCTTCAACATTTTTCAATGCACAGGAACACTACCTCATACACCAAGTTGAGTAGATTGAGTTGTGTGGACCTGTGCACTCAAGGTCCATGTGGATGGTTGAGAGGCACTTGAAATTTATGAAGGGTTTGGTGAGACAACAAGCACATGCTGAGGGTTCTATGATGGAAGGATATATGGTATACCAAAAAATGTTGTATGTCAGTGAATATCTTCCTTTTTTAGCGTCAAATCTCAATTTACGTCGCATTTGTGATCCGGACTCCAATAACAAATTTGAAGGGGAGCAACAGAAGGGGAAAGGTAGATCGGGGAAGGTGAAAGGTAATTATTAGCTAGTGGATGTTTATTATATCGTTCATATTCTAATTGCATTTTCTAGTTATTGCATCAATTGAGAGCATATACTTTGTTCAGGAAATTTACACCTGTCTTTCATTTTAATGATAATTGTCATCAAGTAGTTGGTCAAGAATGGGATGCAATTATAGAAACTAGCATCATGATTTGTCGACCTCTTGTGCCTATGGAAATTTCCATTACAACGTTTTGTATGTCCTTCGGCCCTCTGGCGAGTATTGTTGACCTCTTGTGCCTGCGGAAATTTCCATTAATACAGTGTTTTGCCCATCCTTCGTCGGATGAAAAATAGACACCAGTATCACGATTTGTCGACCTCACGTGCCTGCAGAAATTTCCATTTCAGCGTTTTGTATGTCCTTCGGCCCTCCGACGAGTATTGTCGACCTCTCGCGCTTGTGGAAATTTCCATTACAACATTTTTCCCATCCTTCGGGCCTCCGACGAGTAAGGTTTTATAGGAGATCACTGCAAGTTTCTTTACAGTTACCAAGGGCCAACGATTTGGAGAGAGCCATTACCCTGACTATGAAGGGCCAACGACTAGTAAGTCGCTTACCAACCTTTCTTTTGATGCCTTGTATAATTAGGTGTTTAATTGAGTAAGCTTTAGGTGTTTTCTTGAGTGTTGGTCTATGGTTATTGGAACCAGGCCATGACTATTTGAAGGTTTCTAGATATGGCTTCTGACTGTTTCAAGGCTGCCAGGAATGGGTTGTGATAGTTTGAGTGATCCGGATTTATGCGTGAACGAAATGAAAGAACATATACAGAGTCATAATAATAGACATTTTGCAAAGATAACAAAGATATAGTAAACACATATTCTATTAAATGGCGGAAATAGAACAGACTGTAATACAATTGCTAGAATGGTGGTAGCTATCTCTAAGAAGAGATGTGGCTGCTACGCTCATTCGTGCCAAGATTAATCCAAAATGAGGCCAAACGGGCCTATTTATAATAATAATGAGCCAAAAAGTCCCAAAACGTAACCCTAGAATATGAATCGTCATAAAGTTTGCAGCCCCACGGTGGTAAGTTGAACAGTCAATTTCCCGGGGTCATAACTTTTGCATATGATCTCCGATTTGGGCGTTCGATAGCTCGTTAGAAAGGTATGTCTAAGCTTTACAACTTTTGGTCGGCCAAATGCATGCCGATGGCAGCCATTTGGCCCCGAATCTCCAAAAAACATCGTTTAAGGCCTCAAAACGGCCCCGAAAGTTTAGGACTCGAAAAACTGCCGAAAAATAACTAGGAAACTGCCACAATGGACAATTGTTTTGAGCCAGTGGAATAGGTGGGTGGCCACCGATCTCCATCTGGATCAATCCTCCCTCGTTAGGAAGAAATGGTCTCCATTGCGTCGAATCCCGTATCATATCTCGAACTGTGTATTGAGTTGATCTTTTGGTGCGACATTTGTTGAAGTGAAGAGGCTTCTTTTCTTTGGCACCCCGAGAGGGTTGTAATTGTTGTCTAGATGGTTTGTTTCTGGATGAGCACCTTGAATGCGTGGCCTTGCATTGTAGAGGTACTCGGATAGATGAGGAAACAATGGCTCTGTCTTCTTCTTGTGTCTGATGGGCAGAGACACCCTGTGCAGAGGGTGTGGAGGTCGCTGTGATCTTATGTTCTCCTTCAAACGCAATTGTGAAGAGGAATACTTTTCTGATGTGGGAGCTTATCTTCCTACCCTGCAAGACTGTAGTAGGTGCAACTGTCTCTGGGATCCGGTAGAGTTGTCCTCCCAAAGTGACAATGACACTGCGAGGCCGTGACTCATATACAGCATGACGCTTCCACATATATGGTTGTCCTAAAAGAACATCACAGACTTCAAGTGGGGCCACATCACACAGTACCTCATCTTGGAAAGGCTTGATGCCGTATGGTAGGAGGCATTGTTGAGTAATGCGGATACCACGTCCTTGGCTTAGCCAACCGATTTTGTAAGGTTGCGGGTGTGGTGTTGTTGGAAGCTCCAATCTCTTGACGAATTCTGCTGAGATCAGGTTCTTTTGGCTGCCGTTGTCAACAACAAAATGTAGAGGCATTCCCTTCACCCACATCTGCGAGTGGAATAGGTGCTCCTCTGCCTCTGAATCTTCAGGATCCTTTAGTTGAATCTGTGCAGTAGCAACAGTGGCAGTGGGGTCTGCATCAATGATCTCCTTCCCATTGTCTGCGGCTGTGGCATTGGGTTCAGAATCAGAATCAAGATCTGATTCTGAAGATTTGATCTCGGCCACTAATGACTGCTTTGAGCGACATTCATCAGTGTTGTGCCAAGGGATTTTATGAAATTCGCACCACTTACCAGTGTCCTTCTTTTTCTTTCGATCTCCCTTATTTGCTTGTGGTGGGGACTGGTTGTCATTTTCTTTTGTTGTGTTTTGCGGGCTAGGGTTTCCCTTGCCTTGCTTCTGCAATGGATTCACAGGTTCAGAGTCTCGCTTGTTCTTTTGTCGAAATTTCTCCTCAATTTTGACAGCATACCGATAGGCGGATCCAAGTGAAGAGATGTCGAGGAAGTCCATCTCAGTTCGGATGTACCGATGTAGACCACTGCGATATTTTAGGATTAGGTACCACTCGGAGTCTTTGATACTCAGCTTTGTCCGCAGAGTATGAAAATTGTTGGTGTACTCTGACACCGTCTGGTCCCTTTCTTGATGCAGAATGGTCCATTTTGTGTATTGGTCATCATAGTTTCCCACAGGGTAATACTGTTCCTTGACGGCATCTATGAAAGAGGCCCAAGTGGGAATTGTTTCAAACATTTCAGACTCGTCTGATAAGTTTTGCTCACAATAAGTACCCCACCAATTTTGGACATGGGGGACTGCCTTAAGGAGCGCAAAGGTGATCTTTTCTCTGTCGGAAAAATTGTGAACAGAGAAATACCCTTCTAGAACATTCACCCAATTATCCATGGCATCTGCATCAATATTACCTTCAAATAAAGGAACATCAAAGTTAACTTGTACCTTAAAGGGAGTTGCATCCCCGAACCGGCTGCTTATTGAAGATGCACTTGCCGCGGCCGGCATTCGCTGAAGGATTTGGGCGAAACTATTCATCATCTCGTTCCTCTGTCGGTCGAGGGTTTCCTCGAGCAGTGACTTGATAGGATCTCCTGCTCCATCGTCTCTCTTTTCTTCCGCCATGGGATGTCGTTTGGGACGGCGAGAATGATCGAGTGAAAATAGTTCAAGACCAAACTCTCTGTACCCGGACCTTGTCGGGGACATGCGCTGAGAAACAATCAAAGAGCAGATTGCTCTGATACCACTGATCCGGATTTATGCGTGAACGAAATGAAAGAACATATACAGAGTCATAATAATAGACATTTTGCAAAGATAACAAAGATACAGTAAACACATATTCTATTAATTGGTGGAAATAGAACAGAATGTAATACAATTGCTAGAATGGTGGTAGCTATCTCTGAGAAGAGATGTGGCTGCTACGCTCATTCGTGCCAAGCTTAATCCAAAATGAGGCCAAATGGGCGTATTTATAATAATAATGAGATGAGAACCCGAAAAGTCCCAAAACGTAACCCTAGAAGATGAACCGTCATAAAGTTTGCGGCCCCACGGTGGTAAGTTGAACAGTCAACTTCCCGGGGTCATAAATTTTGCATACGATCTCCGATTTAGGCGTTTGATAGCTCATTAGAAAGGTCTGTCTAAGCTTTACAACTTTTGGTCGGCCAAATGCATGCCAATGGCAACCATTTGGCCCCAAATCTCCAAAAAATTCGTTTAAGGCCTCAAAACGGCCCCGGAAGTTTAGGACTCGAAAAACTGCCGAAAAATAACTAGGAAACTGCCACAATGGACAATTGTTTTGAGCCAGTGGAATAGGTGGGTGGCCACCGATCTCCATCTGGATCATTGAGCCTACCCATTTCCCATTTTGTGCAACTTAGAATCTAACCATAACCCTAAATTGTTTCCATAATTCCTCAATGAGTCATCATGTCATTCACTTCTTTAATAGTGACCAGGAATTTCATTAAGAATTACGACTGCGAGTTTAGATGTACATGTCCAGCAACCTGTGTGTGCACAAAGGAGAAGATGTAACTATGATTTTTAGAGTCTAGGATAACTAGATCGACCTCTGTAACTTCAAAATCATGGTGTTTTTCAAAGACCAAACCAATCTCTGTGATTTCTTCGTGGAGAGATAAAGAAAGTGTGCCCTATGATATTAGTGCCCAAATACATTTGACTAGCATTTTTGGAATTCAATACGAATACTCATAGATGCGATCTTCAAAGCACATTATACCTAGAAAATATTTCTTTTACTGATTTCATCCTTTTATTTCTTCTTCGTGTTTCAAATCACACCTTATAAATATCAGACATCAATCCTTCAATCCTTTCCTACAATGCTTCTCTATGAACTAATCTCATCTCATCCATAATTTCTCTTTTTAATATCCAACTCAATTGATCATATTTATAGATCAATTGTAATCTTGATTGACTTGTTCCTTTGGTAATCTTGAATTCAATTTTATGCCATCTTCCATTACATTAGGATTTCAATTTCATTATGTTTCCTCGACTTGCCTCAAGTGGAATTGTGTGCTCATAGATTATACATTTTTTCTATAAACCACAAAACCAACGCTTTGCCCATTGAAGAGAAATCTTATGTGGACCCATTATGATGATGTCACTTCAGCCTTGTTACATAATGAGTGGGGGGGTTATATTTGCTTGAGGTGGACCAATTGAAACTTGTTCATGCCAATATATTATGTCCAATGCTTCCATTAGTTTAATCATACCTCTGCAATTATGGTAGTTGAAGCATGCATATGTAACATTGTTAGGTTACTCGAGTAGCAAATTTTGTTAATTGAAGTTAGAGCATGATAGAATGAATCAACTACCAGAGTAGTGAGTCTTACAATTGACCTGTTAGATTATTGTAATCCTGACATAAGTAATCATTCAATTGTACCTTTCATTGGGGATTTGCAAAAGGAAATTCAAGATGTTGGGGTAGGAATGTTTACGAACGCTTCCCTTATGGGAACTTTTACAAATCCTCCACCAATTCTCACCATGCAGGCTACTCTAGTTTTCACCATATTATGTGGCCATGTTCCCATTATCCGTTTCCCTAACCCATTATGGAAGATGACTCTATGTCATTGCATGCAGTCTCATTAGAATTTTTATTGGTTGAAGAAGAAGATGAACTAGGTCCCAATTCTTCAGAATGTGGTGCATATGATACGATCTTACCATTATTTATTGTAAAAGATTTATACTAAGCTATTCCAATGGCTTTGATAGATCTATATCAAAGTCTTCCCTTGCAAGAGGAATACGACTTCGTCACTTTTTCCAACTGCGCTGTTAAACTCCCAGTTCGCATGATTTCTTGGATGATGTTGTATCTTCAGATGAATATAACCTCAAAGTTATGAATATTCAGTTACACCCACACAAGGAAATATTTTGTGGGGTCAATGGGGGATTACTTGGTTTAATTATACCTAAGTATAGGAGCATGCTTTGCATGTTCCTCGATTTGATTAGGTATATTTGGAAACATTCATATAGGTAAAATTTATCCCTCTATTATGATGCATTTGAACCTTTTTCCATCCAAATTTTCCCTATGGTCAAACCTGTTGGAAGTTGGTACATCATCCAAACCTATGTACATTTCCCACCAGTCTCATTTAAGAGCCTACTCGGCATGGGACATTATAGTCAACGCCCTATTTCTCATAGGCTTAGGATCTCTATTAGTACCATCGTGACTTGGAGTTTGAGACAACATATTTCCCTCTTGTATTTTTCTGGATAGTTCTTGATGGGATCCCTATTTTTTGTTAGTTTACATCGGTATTTGTTAAAATAACCGCTTGTGAATATGTTCCTATTTCTTCACTGCTTATTGCTATTGTTCAAATAACCTTTTATCCTGGAGGGAACATCATGATGAGTGTACATAGCTAGCTCATATCCTGTTTGCAACTTTATTCTTACCTTGGCATGACTTGTTCCCTTGAGAAACTTGTTTCCTCTATTGCATTATAGCATTCTTTATTCCATTTCAAGCTTATAAATGAAAAAGGAAAATACATGGAAAAATATAAAATGCAAAAAGGAGATTAGCGAATTCATTTTTATTTTATCATGCATAGAAATGGAAATGGTTGAATCTTGTCATCCTCGGACATGACACATCTTACCATCAGTTATAAGTACACCCAGTTCATATGTATTTTCCTTAGGAAACTGTACCATAGTTTTGAATAGCACTCCACCAATGGGTTATCCTTCCCGACATTATGGGGCATTCGTCAATGCAACTAGAGTATTGTGTATTGTTTGTGTCCATGCTTGTTTACTATTGAGCATGTGTATGCCCTCTTTAGGAAGTTATTACATAATTGGGAAATCATCTTGTTTTGCTTGCATGTTCCTATCGAGTTTTGCATCTATGGTTCTCCTCCTTAGTCTTTCAACCACAATTACTTATTATTGAGTTAATGTATTTTAGCCATAATCTTTAATTCTGACCTCACACATTGGGGCATTCATTATAATAATATTTTGACCTCATTTCTATAAACATTTGTGTATGATACATATCCTTGCTAGCATAACCAATAATTCCTCTCCCTTTGGTCAAGCATTATTTTGCATCCTTAATAAGCTAGAAACCCTAATGATGGAAATGCAAAGAGAAGAATGGAAAATCACATGGAATTTACCATTGTAGGTGATGCGTCCCCTTGGGTTGAAGAATAGATTTGTGAAAGGTCTTCAAGAGTGATCCACTTATTGGAGGATTCTACATACATAGCTACAATTCCTTGCAAGCTAAGACGTTGACATGATCTCCAATCAAATATATGTATCAATATATACTCAATTAACATTAGATCAACTACTTTAAATAAAATTACTGACAATGAAGAGTTTATAAACCATATTCGATCAAGGGTATGAGACCTCCCTTGAGGTTGTAGGGTTTACAGGCCCAAGGTATGAGTGGAACTAAGACAATGAAGATGACCTAGGACGAATAAAGAAGCCTGCAAGGTTGTAGCCAAGCTAGTAATGAGAGATCCCTGTATAGGTTATAGAGATCAAGAATGAATTTAAGGCATAGGTGTACACTAGGTTATACATTGGAGAATTCAAGTCTTAAAGAACAATTGTATTGTGCTTGTTGACTCAATATCATGGGTTTTGTAAGACTCTTCCTTGAGTTTTAGGACCTAAAATGACGCTATATTTTTCACATTGTGGATCGCATAAGGAACATCCTTAATAATTTATGTTGTAATGTCCCATTAAAGACCCTCTATAATAAAGTAGCATATAATTATGTAAAATGTTTTTCTTTACAACACTTTTATTACATTTAAAGTGATACACCATGAGACAGTTATAACTACGGTATATTTTAACATATGTAAATATTTTCTTTTTTGCTTTTAATGAAAGATATCCAGGGCTTATTGGGAAAAGAGAAACTTAGAGAGACGAATGGGGGTGATCTGAAGAAGCTAATGAAATATCCATGTGTCAAGACAATCTTATCCTATTCGAAAAATGAAGGAAGTGGAGGAAACTATTCTCTAAATTTGAGCCAACATCTCCTAATTTTTAGCTACATGTGTTCTCCCAAAATACTAGAACTAAGGTAAGTTGTTTAGGACTCTATTATTTCCAATATCTTTATAAAAATGAAAAGGAGGAAAGGGGTAGGGGTTGGGCGTTGGCTGGGTTACGAATAGTAATGTTGTTGGATTTTAGTTATGTGTTGTTGGCTGGGGTTACAAAACAAGCCCAAGTCTGTTTCTCTCACTCTGTCTCTGCCCACAGACCTAATATTAATTCAATTTAATCTCATTTCAACTGCTGGAGTATGCTCGGAATTAATGTTACTGGTTGTTAGATGGCTGGTATAAACCCAGATTGAGGTTTTATCACTCTGTTTACCCACACACTTGCCCATAACAGCTCAGATATTGAGGTTTTATAATTTTGATATTTTTTTATCATTTTGATAGTCTTTTTAGATCTAGACTGCAGTGAATCATTTTCAAGTCACATGTTAGATGATGCTTAGACAGTTGCACATGAAATGATGCGTAAAGGATGCCCATAATTGAAAATAAGGCTACCTCTAATAGAGTCATTATGCTATATCCATGATATTGAGAAATAGTATTGGGTTGATTCCTAACACTTTTTATTACGTAAATATAACATACTCTTTTATGGAACATAATCATGGTAAATATAGCATACTCTTTTATGGAACATAATCATGGTCAATACGGTATACTCTTTTATTGGTGATAGGGTAGTGTACTTACAAGGGATTCACTTATGACATAATCATGGTAACCCAACAGCCTTATACTTAGTTTATACGTAACATGATAGATAGAGTTGAACAAGCTCATTATTATGTATACATGGTGTTAGCTACTTACAAACTCAATACTCTGCTTACTTGTACATTAATATATAGTATATATTATGGAAACATAGGTACCATTCATCATAAGTAGTGAGCTTAGAGCTTATATATGGAACTACTTGACCCATTTAAGGTGAAGTAAGGTGAAGAGTAACATTATGGATATCGTACTTGATTCCTAGGTATGTATGTCCATATTAGCCTTATCTATTTAATTGGGTGGTGTATGATTCAGTATTCCTATGGATACCGTAGGAATATAATAACTTTAACATTAGACATATTAGGAGGATATACTATCTGTTTATATTAGCGAAACAACGTATATAATGTATAGAACATGGTATCCTTATATTAGAGTCATTACACGTGTAACCATAACCAGTAGCTTGAATAAGCTTACACATATACTAAAAAGTAATGAAGCTCACTCAACCCAGAATTAGGTATGAATGCTGTCTTTTCCCACATTCAACCCAGAATTAGAAATGAATAGCACTGGAGGGATGGAATTATGAGGTATTGATGTCTAGATAAGGAATGTTTTCTCCTTTTGTTGCATAAGTAAGTATTGTGGTTTTCAAACAATTGATCCAACATAAAATTTCAATAGTGGTATACTTTGAAAATCCTACCCTTTCCTTTCAGTTATAGAAATTGTCCTGATAATTCTATACATCCTTTTTCACCTTAGTGGTGCCATAGGCTAGCTAGGGTGTGGAATGGACATTGTAGTATAAACGAAACAATTATTCCATGACCTTTTAGGTCTACGTTTCCTTTTTCTATCCTCTATGTTTCCTCATTTCTGGCATATCCTTACACCTTAGATCTGCAAACTCAAGACTGCATTATTCATTTTTTCCAAAACCTGCAAACCCTAATTTCCCTATTGTTTGTCTATTGTTATCTCTCATATACCTCTCAACGTTTGGTTGTAACGCTAAATGATGGAAGTTTTCCATTCCATCCATGAAGAATTCCATTCAATTCAACCCTAAACGATGGATCCAGATGCAACTGATACAACCTCAAAACCATAATGGCTATCGGGACAAGATTCGGATGGGAGTTTGTTGTGATGAGTTGGAAGTTTTTCTAAGTTATATGTAAGCCTACAGGTGTAGAGTAAGGAGAGAGGAGTGGCCAAGAAAATGAATAATCAAACCAATGTATACTGGAGAACTAACCTAGAAGTTGTGTGATCAGGTTGGTGTAGTGTTAGAATCTCTTAGAATGTGAACTCATCTAAAGAGGTTGGAGAAAGTGATGCATTTCGTCAGATATCTGACATATATGCTATACCACCGACATCATAATTTTTTTTATATGACTTTAGCCATGTCTATGGGGAGCACAATATGAGTGCAGACCATTTATCCAATGAAGCATTGAATATGAAAGCTGGCCTCCTCTCCTTCTCGTAACTTTCAGAAGGAGAAATCATTGAGGAAATCATAATAGAGTTAATTTAAGAGCCTTTTAGTTTGTGCGGAATAGTATTTTTTGTTCTTTCTACTATGGGATACATCAACATCTTTCTTGTTTTAGCTGGGGATATAGAGTTTGTTTTCATCTCCTCAGGGGTGTGTTTTCTCCACCCTCGATTCTTCCTTAGATAAGCTGTTTGGGCTCCTTATGTTCTCCGTGTTGTATTGCTACTTCAGTCATCTTGGGATTGTGGGTTCTGTCCCTCCCGACGAGGTTTTTTTTATACTTATGATCTCCACTCGTTAATGGACAATGTAAAAGTTACATTTTATTCACTATTGAATATCAAGCTAGAACACCTCTTTTTCTTTTGAAAAAAAGATACAGAATATTTGCAGATGCTTTTATCACATATATTGAGATCGGTAAAATGGGTCTTTTATATTTTTGGGTGAGGAAACAAACTAAATTAAAATAGGTACATGAATCTATATTGTAAAAACCATAGTTTGTATTTTGAGATTAATTGGATGAAGCATTTGATATGGAACGACTTGATATCTATATCATCTTAAAGGACTATGTGTTGAATTGTTATACTAGGGATTTATTGATATTATTCAGGATAATTATATCAACATTATGTCATGCTTATAAGCCTTTCCAAGTTTTTTGCTGGTATTTTTCTATGTTTTTGCCAAAAAAAAATTCGTCCATGGTGCAGGTAGAACCAAACAGGTATTTTTCAGACCTGTCTTCCTCCAGGGAGGGGAGTTTGGGAAGGCTAGAGGAAAGTGAGACATCCAGTAGGTCTATAAGGACCAGATCAACCAGATGTCATAAGATCAAAAGAAATTCAATAAACGCATGGAATTTTTTCTCAAATGAGGGCGGTCATGTTCCTATGATGATGAGACAGTGGGAGACATCGAGGTGCCCTTAAGGTACAAACACCTAGTGAAACAATGGGTTCCTAGGGATCTTCCTCAAGTAAACAATTATTTTTGTGTGAATGAGAGGATATATAGAATTGCATCATCGTCATTACATGGATTGGGGTTGTTTTGCATGGATGGCATAAAGGTTGGATACAACAGATGTGTACAAAATTGATGGAGTATGTTGGACCCTCTTACAACTACAATGATTGGATGCGCCTGGTCCAATATACATGAAGTATGCGTAGATATGGGTTGTCAGAAATTATATACAACTGAAAGACAAAGATAAAAATAAAGGAGCAATGTTGTACATGGATGGAAGGCCAAAAACAACTGGTAATATTGCAGGGTTTATAAACAGTACACAACCGGGGTCTACACTTAAGCAAACCAACTGCATATTTGAGTCTCGTGAAGGAAAATGTGTCTTTGTATGTGCCATCAAATCAATTATTGTTGGCAAATAACTGATTATTAATTACAATTTGAATCGTGTATATAAAAACATGGTTAGTATGGTTGTGGTACATCCAACAATTTACCCGGCCTTTTATTAATTATTTTAACATCTATAGGATTTTTCGTTAGCATATAATTATAATTTTATAATAAATTTTCTATGTTGACTTCGTAGGGAGGTGATGGGGGGCTCAACACCCCAGCAGAAGGTGAGAGGAGTACATAGCCCACAAGTAAACAAGTATACATCAAAATGTTATGTTTTAAAATTGTTTTAGTGAATATTTTGGTTTCGTTAGATAATTTTTAGTATGTTTTTTATGCAGGGTTCTCTCAGGGTAACCTCCCTCTCTGTAGATTTTCGTATACCTGAATCAGGGTAGCAGGTATACATCGATATTGCCAAAGTAATAAATTTAGGAAGGACAAGTAGATTTTTTGTTATGTATTTTCATTAGTATATTCGGTTCGTTTATATAATCATATCTATTTCCCATGTAGAGTGTTGATCAGGGAAGTGAACCGACTATTGATCATCTGACTGCAGCATCATAGCAACAGGTAAACATGAATGCAATTCTCCATTTGAAATACTTTAAAATTGTACATATGTACATCGTGTAGCATAATTTTTATTTTTTATGTATTTTTTCATTTTTATGTTTGCGTTCATGATGATAATGTTGTCTACTTTTTTGGAAGGTTAGTGACCGGGGAAAGTCCCCAAATGTTTATCAGAGGACTGGAGCCTCGAGGAAACCTGTAAACCTAAATGTAATTCCACATTCTAAATAATTCAAAATTGTACGCATATAAAACATGTAGCATAATGTTTATTTTTGTTATGTCTTTGTTAGCTTTTACATATTGTGTTCATTGTGATAATTTTCTCTACTTTTTTTGCAGGTGGTTGATCGAGGTAAGTCCCCAGCTATTGATCAGACCACACCCTTTTTTAGGCATCAGGTAAACCTAGATGTAATCCTATGAATCTATCATGATAGATAATTTTTGTTAACATAATTTTTTGCGCACACTATTGCTTCAAAGACTAAGAAATGTTTTATATATTTATGTTGCAGACAAGGGATTCCGTTTATGAAACACCATCTCAACACTCTTTATATTTTGAGGTCTCCTAGTTAATGAAATAAAATAAAATTAGTGGGTCCGCAGACTCGTTGAGGGAGCTACAGAAGACCATGAAAAAACAAAATGAGGAACTAGTTCGTCTGAATTCGACAGTTCCACAAACACAAGAGACCGAATCAAAGATTCAATTGTTGTTACAGAGATGTCGACAATTGCAAGTAAGTTCTTGAATAATAAAGTAAACTCATTTAGAACTTTATAATATTTAACTTTATATGCTATTGAACTTATAATACAATGGTTTGAATTTACATCAAGTTCTGCATATTTACAGTGGTGTTCAAGGCGTTGTTGGTCCCAGTGACCAAACCCAACCACATACACCACATACTACTCCCTTATTGTCCATTGAACAGTTGACAACATGCTCTGCGACATCCTCAAGGCCAGCAGAGGGTGCAGCCAATGTTGACCGACCCACAATAGATGTTGCAGAAGAAGGTTGGAAGTAGGGTTAGATAGAGAGGTGGATGCATTTCCTGGATCTTCTCGTGTCACTAGCACTGGTTTAGTAGTGACGACATTTTTGGTGAACGAAGAATTGGTTCCAATAAAGATAGAGAAGATTCCAGGTGATTATAGATTGTTCAATTTAGTTTTTATAATTTGTGTCTAATATACCGATAATATTTTTAATGTTGACTAATGATGGCATTAATGTTTTGTAGGAAATGATACATTTTATAAACATCTGAATGATTTTTCCTTGGATATCTTTGGGCCCACCGTCTGCACAAGGTGGGATAAGCAGGCAAAAGCTTTAAAGGATGAGCTGACTAACTGCTTGGTTGGTCTATTCAGAAAATTCGATACATCGAAGGTCCTACAGAAGGTTGGACAACATCTGAAGATTGTCCGATACCAGTATAAGGTTCACCTACAAAAGAACCCTAGGTATGAGCACCCTCCAATGATTCCATCTATGGAGTGGAAAGCCCTGGTGGAAGATGGAAAAGAGAAGGGTCTGAGAAAAGCAGGAAAGATACCACCAGGAACAGGGAGTTATGCAATACATTCCAAAATGTAATGGTAAGCCTTATTATTATTAGTTTTTATATCAAATTTGGAACATCGACTAACGTATTTCAACACTTGATTAGGCTCTCGAACAGATCTAAGGACACCAAGGAAAGAATGGAAAAAATTGGTCAACACAAGCTTGGGCCTAGTGGTTACTCTAACTTGGCGGGCCGATATGTAAGTATCGAAAACCCGAAACTGAATCCAAATATCATACAGAAAATTATTTTCATTTTGTTCTGGAAAAAAATGTAAAATTAATGACATCATGCAAATATGCAGGCCGACCGGTTCAAAGAATTGCCCATTGCGGAAGACATGAAGCTTGGCTTCGAACTGGGGTTTGACGCCATTGTTGAACACCGGAGAATATTTTTTGGGCATACTGCATGATCTTCTGCTGATCCATCTAGTGCGCAGGTATATAAAAACTATATAGTTTAATGATAATTTATTAATTCTCATGCAATTTATTCGCTATAAAAAATTAACATAAATTATTTATTCATTTTTTAGGAGGAAAGTAATGATCTCATTCATGTCAAGGATGTACACCAACAAGACAAAGATCGGGATTCGATTCTTGTTTTGTATAGATAATTGCAGATGATGAAAATTAATTATAATTCTACATAATTCAACTACAGAGCATGTAGATACAGATAACACTGGCCAAGTTGATCCTGTACAGGATAATGATGAACATGTTGATGTGCCCATGCCAGGTAAAAAAGCACCTTCTTAATGTTTTTTAAATGAATTACTTGTATTTATAAAAATAAAAATATATTAATGAAATATTTTGACATTATTGCAGAAATTCATCGCCCCTCGCCGCAAGTTCAACCTTGCGAGCAGTCTAGTAGGGAGACTGAGGATCAGATTCTGGAAGATGTTACTCTGACTAAATATTTAAAGAGAAGAAAAGTAAAAAGATGTGACTAAATAAATTTTGAGTATTTATTATTTATAATAAAAAACATTACATGGTTTTTTCCTCTGTTTCATGAATGCTTTAATGAGTGGTTTACTATTTTTTTTATCTGCTATTTACTAAATGAATGGTTTAATGATTTTTTTTTCAGCTATTGAATGATTGAATGGTTTAATGAATGATTTAAAGAATGGTTTAATGAATGATTTAAAGAATGATTTAATGAAAGCTTCTTTCAGTTATTGAGTGAAATAATTTGCATTAAATTGTTATTTGCAAGTAGATGCATTGGGTTTGGGGAATTGTGAGTGAAGTGAGGGGGCAGGGAGGGGCCATAAGAGCTTCCACCGTCACATGGTTGGTCCTGTTTAGTAGAGAATATTAAATTATTCTCGAAACAGAGAGGAGCTCAATGAATGGTAAGGAAGAACACATTAAAAACAACTATTTCTATAATTTTAGTGTTTAATTTTCACTATTGCTATTTGACTCCCCCATTGGAACTTGTTACAGATAGCGTTGAGAAAAAATTTCATAGTTAAGAGGCAAGAAATGGCATTTTTATGTGATCGATGGCCTTATATACATAGTGTTTTTGGTTCTCCATGTTTTATCAGGTGATCTATTATTAACAATTAATTTCCTTGAGTAGTTGAATAGTATTGTAATTTACATTGTAATAGAATTGTATTTATTTATATTGGGTTTGTTATTTTTGTAAACAAACAAAAATTTATTTGATGGGTCCTAACATGAAACTATTGCAACAGGACAAAATTTGAAGTATGTTGAATGATGTTTTGAAAGGTAAAGCATAAGAAGACAGTGCGAAGCTCCACAAATCAAGGTATAATTATGATTTCTTTTGTTTGATTGAACTGTGTATTGGGTATTTATGCATGTGTACACACACACATTTAGTTGATGATGGTGATTACCATATAACATTCAGGTGAACTTTGTTCTGTTTGATGTAAAAACTTACCTTAAATGGTTTGACTTATGTGGTTGTTTCTATAATTGAATAACTTGGAAAAGAAACTTCTGATCTTTATGAGTTAGTAAGTTGTAGAATCCAGTCTTTTCACAAATATTTTTAAAAATATTCCCAATTCTGAGCACCCATGCAGCAGTGTGTGAAAGTTTTGGGCACATTGGGAGCATTTATGAACAGCAAAAAATAGTAAAACACCTTACGAAAGATAAAGATGACATAATCCATTGATTCATTTGATGTCTTATTATATACCTAGATACATACACCATTATTATAATCAAAAGAGACAGAGAGAGTTCTTAGAAAACAATGTGTTTAAACAACCCATTATATTGCTATACAGGATTTCATATTTGTATAAGGACACGATCGCACAAGCTTACTAAGATGGAAGTAGTTTAGGTTTGTAAAACAGACACTATTGGTTTTATAAAAAATGCATACATTTGGAACACTAGCATTTTATATGCAATACTGGGGAATTTGTTTCCCATAACCTAGAATTTGTCTAGGTTCAATAGTTAGGCTTGTTTCATGTTATTTTAAGGTCAACGCAGGTAGATGCATGCCAAAATTTTGCATAGATGCTACCCATGTTTGTATGTGAGGCATATTATTGTTCAATGTTCAGAAGATGGCTAAAAGTGTCATAAAATATGAATGAGGTTTATCAATATGAAAAAAAGCTTTTCATTGTTATAGCTTGTTGTTATAAGGACCATAATTTTCCTATGCATAAGAAGCAAACCTGGGCATGTTTTGAGGCAAAAAAATAGTGACAAGAACATGTCTAGGAATGAAAACAACCTCAATCCTCAATTTTGCGCATGTTTTGAGGCAAAAAGAAGTGACAAGAACATGTCTGGGACTGAAAAAAAGAGTCAATCCTCAACTTTGTTAATATTTTAGGCCTAAATCAGTAGCAAAAGAAACTCGTATGTAGTGTTTTCCAAGTATATGGGATAAACCAACAGTTATGGTCATAAACCCAACCTTTGAAAGGAAGATATGGGTGCTTCTAGGAACTTTGTATGGTGTTTTTTATGGAAGCATCCATAAACCATTAATTATGGGATTGAAACTCAGCCTCAACCGTTAGATATAGGTATAATTGCGGACTCTTTCCACTATGAAATCACATCATTTTCAATATGATGTAACTATGGGGAAATTTGAAATAAATTTGGTCAATTATATGCATTAAATTAGTAAATATGGGAATTTCGTTAATCATGGTTTGATGCAATTACCTGAAGTAGCAGAGTTTTGAGGTTTGTTTAGGTTTGGTGCAACATGTCATCCCTTTTAGGGCTATTCCTTAAGCAATGACCAACATGAATGTTGTTTGAGTAACTGTCCCCTCTAGGGGTCACTTTACAGTGTGATCGTAATCAATATGTAGAGCATTTATTCGTGTAACATCACATACTCTAGCATGGAATGAAGCTTCCGGGATTGGAGCCTTCAAGGTGAAGCATTCAAGTCCCATGAGTAGGTTGTTCCTTTAGATAGGTTTCCTATATTTTGATGCATCACTTATAGGTTGCTTCTTTGAAAAGAATTGGATGAAATCTAGGGTTAAAATTCTAGGTTTAAGGGCCGCATATTCCTTAAGATTGTTTCGATAAGTTGTTCTATTAATTAATAAAAGTAGTTTGCATCTTGGAGGAACTTCTCATGGATCCATCACTCACATTTGGGGAAGATATCTTTCTACTTGGAAACTTCTAGGTTCTAGTGGAGAGATTCAAGAGTCTCTGAACAGTCAGTACTTTGTTTTTCCTTTCTATGGTAACTTTTTCATATCAGAATAATGAGTAGTAAAGAATTAGTTTGAATTGTAGTTTACCTAGTAACATTGACTTTATGCAGCATCATCAATTTACAGATATAAATTATTTAATGAATGGCCTAATGATCAATATAATATTTTATAATATGTCTAAGCGAGCAATTTAAATAGAAACAAGAAACAATACTTGATATATTAATTCCTACAATATCTTTGCATTTGAAATCATGTTTGTGCTATGCAAGTTGAGTGTATTTGTCATATCTTCATACAAATCTTGTATCAAAGATTTTTCGTTCTTGGACCCTCTATTATTGCTCATATTTCGACCTTATAGATTTAAATCCTTTACTTTTTTATAATTTTTGTTGAACTTTCACTATCACACTTTACATAGTTTGGTATGTTTAATATTCTACCACTTTGTTGATGTCACCCAAGACATGCATTTGGATTCATTTGTAACCGTGTCATAACGATGATATCTCGTCTGAGTTTAGTGATTGTCACAATGCTTTATCTGTCATCTTGGGTGATATGCATTAGTATCAAGGCTGACAAGTAACATCCCACTCTTCCAATGATGTGGAGTTTTCTTGAAAATAGTCACTTTGTGCTGCTAGGAAAGTATATGAATACAATCTCTTGCAAAAAAATTAAAATCTACTCAATGGAACCCAAGATAATCACTTTCTGCAATGTGTAGAATTCACGACTGAACAAACATTAGCTATGACATATGAGAAGAAATCAAAATTGACGAATACCCAAGTTGGAGGGTTAGGCTTTCTGATATAAGGTATAACTTATTGTTGTTTGTTATAATACCAAAAAAAATTTACAACCCACCCTTTCTGAAAATATTTACCTGTGACAACACCGAATTTCAATGCATCATTTTCAAGCTCATCTGATATCTCTTTGGGAGTCTAAGAGATGAGGAGTGCAACTTCTAGTGATAGAATGAGGAGGAGGTATCACACTTCACGGTCCAGTTACTTGCTCCACACAATATTCATTCAAATGTCAAGGTTAATATCCACACACACAAAGGTATACATCAAATATCTCCACAAAAGTCACACTCTCCAACGTAAATCCACTCAAAATGTTTGATGATGCTTCTAAGTGTCCAGATCTTATGAAAAACTTTGGAAATTCAAGCAACACAAAACATATTTATTTATTTGATACAATGGTTTGTAAAGTTATGTTTACTCTTGAATCGGTACTAGATTGGATGGTGATATGACTCTTCTCAAATGCACTCAACTTTTAATGACTACTTTTACAAGGACATAACTACATTGTCTCTGAAAGTAAACTTCAAAGCATTATATTGAAGTGAAGGTCTGTTTGAAGATATCTATAATGCTAATCATTCACAATGGATAATTGCCCAAGTAACACACTTGCCTCAAGATGGACCGAGGACATTTAGTTGTTACACCATAAATCCTTTTCCTATGTTTATATGTTTTATGATTTTATCAATCATATTGAGTTGAAACTTAGTTCTCTAATTAACTAGGCAATAGGTTTTTTGAGTTTTGTAATAGAGATTCTGTTAAAGTAGACTACTCTTAAGCAGTGGACCCAGAGCTACCAGTTGTTCCAATTGGGCCAGACATTGCATATCCAATTTGGTTTGGGTATTTCACTTCATCAACATACTAAACTAATTGATTATCAATATGGAATATACTGCTACCTGGAGGATGGGCCTATCTAAGATGCTAAATAGAATGCATGAATGTAGTCAAATAATTTTATTTCACAATTATTTTTGTTCTTTGTTTAGGCATTTGATGTTTGTTCTTTGTTGAAATTTGTGAAATATTCCATCATCCTGGCGCAACCACTAAAAATATATTTTTTTAACTATACAAACCCCCATAGAATTTTCGATGCCTTGTGGCCACGTCCAACAAGGTTGCCAAAGATCCGACAAGAGCACTTGTCGAACAATTTGTGAGAACTCGTTGCAAATTCTACAACATCCCATCTATTTTCTGACGACATGTGGCCTCATCCAATGAGGTAGCCATAGCTCCGACAAGCGAGACCATTGGAATTTTGACAAGAAAGCATTGAAAACTCGACAAACCATTCCTCTAATTCGACGCCATAATCCTGATTTTTTTAGAGAAGAACCATCTGACACTCGACAAGGAGAATTTGGAGTTTCAACGAGGGTCAATTGGATTTTTGACGAGGAGGAAGTCAAAGTTTCGACAAGAAGGATTCGGAAATTCAACGACTTAGTGGTGAAATATTTTGGCTTAGTACGTTGAAAAATCGACGGGTATTGGCATTTCGTTGAATATCCGACGTTATGCCATCGATGATAAAACAAATTGAGGTTGTCGAATAACCGACAGGTTATTGTCGAATTTCAGACATGGCAGGCATCGGATTTTGGGCTCAAATTCTGTTGTGTTAGTTTTACCTGAGCCATGCAGTGAGTGGTCCTGCCCCAATCATTCCACTGCTTATTACCCTTAAGGAAATGGGTTAGCAGAGTCATCCAATAAAATCCTAGTCATGATTATCAAAAGGCTGTTAGAAGAGAACAAAAGAGCATGGGATAAAAAATTAAAGCATGTCGTGTGGGTGTTGTAGAGGAAAGCGTTCCTATGTTTGGGGGTTAAGATGCCACCAACATACTAGGGTTTAAAGACTGATGTATAATGTTCTACAAGTAAACATAAGAAATGTTTAAAGTCCAGATAGGTGCATACCTTATCTACTAAAGGTTGATCCAAGCTTCCCCTCACTCTTCCTCCTTCTCTTCTTTCTCCAAGAGACTTGCAAAACAAGTTCTATTTTCCTCAATACAAATTAACTATATGAAAGGAGATCATATTCAATAAAAAATGAAACCCTAATCTGATAAGCATCATCATTTAATTATAAGAAGAGATTCAACATCAATAAGACAATGGTTTGGAAAGGAAATAGCATCGCATATTATTATCATGTGGAAGAAGTACAAACTTTAACTTCTCCTCAAGCTAAGCACTTCACAAAACCTTAATCTGGTTCTCCTACTTCTCTTTCTCCAAGGATCTCAGGCTCCAAGCTCTGAAAAACATAAAGATGGCATCTAGGGAAAAGGTGGGGGGAATGAGAGTCCCAATTCCACCAGCATAACAATGGAAAGGTTAAATCTCCCCTCGTGGACCTTTGTCCCTCTCTTATATACTTTTCTGAAGAGTTAGGGTTGAATAGGGATCAGTTACAATTGCAAGGTCATTTCCAAAACTACCCAAACCACACCTAATTCGAGAATTATCATAGTTTATATTTTTTGTGGACAATTAAGGGGAAATTTGTGGGTTTTATGAAGCAGATTCGTGAGTGTCAAGGAAAAGTCATAGGTTTTCTTAAGAAAACTCATGAATGGGTCCAAAAATATTTTTTTTAGGGTACTTCCATGCATTTCAGGGTTTGGTGTCTTCTGGAAAGTTCTTACTTAATTAGATACCTTTTTGATAGTCTAGCAAAGAGGTCAAATGGAGTTACGGAACTCTAGATATAGCCCCTCCAATGAAGGTATTTTTTCAGTGACTAATAGTGACTTTTCATGAAGTGTTGACATGTGACAAAAACATGTGAAAGTGGTCACAGGCATAGATGTGTCATTTTAGGATATAACAGATGCCCCCTAATGTATGAGGTTAGAGGGGAAGAAAATAGAACAAATACATAATAAAAAGGGAACAACTGATCCATGGAGTCAAAGAAAGTGGAGAATCTAAGATCGCAGGCTCGAACAGAGGTACCTGAAAGAGAGATAAATGTCAGTCAAAACTGATCTCTGGGACATACATGTCCATATACAAATGATCGCCATAAAGATGCAGGTGGATACAACATGTGTATAACTGATGCAACTATCATGGTCGCACGATATGAAAAAAGGAACCATATCAAATCTAAAGGATTCTGGCCACAAGTGAACAAGGTCGATGCATGCTCAATAATCAATCATAGCCATAAGAATACACGGTGGATCTATGTCTCAACAAATGTCATATGAAGTGTGACAAGTTGTTGCACAACTTGGGCAATAAAAATGATGACAATGCTACTATTGGCCCAAGTTCTTCAATCCAAACTACCCAAAGGTACGAATCCTAACCATGTGTATCAAGGAGCTAAAGTTGAACATGGAGGAAGCCATTCGATTATCGATCATTGATGAGGACTATTAACAAACGGAAGGGAAACCACCATTAACGGAAATGGTCCCCAAGGTACCTAGTACATTCTAACAAGTGTGAATAAAAGGTCTTGAAGTTGGGCACCTGAAGAATCCATCGAGTAGGAGACATTAAGGTATTCTTGCTACCCAATAGTGAGGGAAATTTCTGCTGATGACTGCAATCCCCAAGGTATTTTCATAAACTATAAATCTCATTCCCAGAGCAAGATGTGTTTACGTTAATAGGAATAGATCCATTGTAAGGAAGGAATTAAGGTATCCTCCATCTTCCAACGTAAGGTAAGTCAAATACTGATTGGATCTGGAACTGGAACAAATTTTGCAACAAGGACCACTGAAAACTGGATGTAACAAACTGATACCAGGGAGTGGCTGACAGGTCAAGGCAATTGCAGAATGGATGACAAAGGTTTATCCTTGAACAATGAGCACAGCACAAAAGTGACTTAGGAATATTTTGACACGAAAGGACTAATGATGCAAATATGCAATGTAGGAGGCATTGACAGATTCCCCATATAATTAGAAAAGAGCCAACCAGAGGAGTAAAAAATTTGATTCGGGTTAAGGTCAAAAACTAGGAACCAACTATTGATAGACTCAAAATTGGTGCTTTGTTCAAGGAGACAAGACTCGATGCCATGATGTAAAATATGTGTTAATGAAATTCCCATTCCCTCTTTCTTGTAAAGGTTTCACGAGTCCAAGAAAGCAAACTTGGGACCTTCTTCATCATTGGCAAGCTCAAAGGAGAGATAGAAGAATGCTTAATAAATCACTAATTCGTGGATTTTACGAGCCCGAATTAATGGATGCTCAGCGGTGTTTTCATTGTTTTGAGAGTATGAAAATGCCAAAGAAGACTCTAGGGGGGGAATTTTTTGTAAATTTAGTCTCCTAATTCCGAAAAATTATAAAGCAATCCAAACGAGCTCTCTTAGCTCAGGAGAACTAAGGTATGCCTTTTTTTATTTATTCGGTAAGGTCCGAAAAAAGAGGTAAACTATCACCAAACCAACGCTCCTTCAAAATCAAGAAGAAAGATTTAGTTTTAATAAGTGTGAAGGTAAACAAGATCGCTCGATGCATTTGTCCTAAAGTTTTAGCGAGCATGACAATGGTATAAAGAACGCTTGGAATATTTTTCATGTTTAGGTCCAGAGCACAAAAAAGAGAAAAGTAAGCTCGACCAGGTTGCTTTTCCGTAAGGTTAGTCTTCCAGGCCCGGAAAAGAGATAAATCTATACCTGAAGATACTCTTCTAGATTCTGAAGAAAATCGAGTATTCATTTTTCCTAATTAATCCACATGGCCGGAAAAAGGGGTAAACTTATACCTATGTGGAGGTTCCTTCACATCCTTTAACAATTTTTAAGGGACAAGCGAACTCGACAATCTAGTCATATTTAGGGAGTCGAAACAGAGCTTAAAGGTAACTCCATACCTTTCCCATGAATTTTTAACGAGCCCGAAAAGGTCAAATCTTGACCTCCTTACTGTTTTTCAACGAGCTCAAAGGAGAGCAGAAAAAATGCTCTAAATGTGAGGAGCAAGTATCAGAGATAGCCGAAACAAGTTCTAAGCACAAGGAACAAACCTAAGCATAATGAAAGGAACATGAGTAGGATAAGGACACTCAGGGGACGTCTCCTCAAGGTAAAGGGTGTCAATTTGTACTGGAAAAAAGGTACAACTTGACACCCAAAACCACATCACATCTAACTAAGGGCAAGGAAATCATGTCAGAGCTCAAGTTATAATCTCCAATAGAGATACGCACATTGTGACACTTCCCCTTGCAAGGTAAGGTTCCCCCTTTGGAAATCATGAATTCAAAACTGAAGTAAAGATGGATAAAACAATCATCCTATTTAGAAATTCAAGGGTCAATGAAGTTATGAGTGCTATCAGAATCAATGAGTGTACAAGTGATCAATTTTTCCATGGAAAAACGTGGCAATATCCACGGAAAAGTGTGGATATTGCCACGTCTAAGTGTTTTTTTTTTCCGTGGAAACAATTCCGTCGCAATAGAGACGACCCTTAATTTGCGTTGCAAGAGAGACAACGTTCTATATTTCGTTAGATGTCTAAGCCATCGCTATATCCACGCCTGGCCGTCTCTGTATCCACGCCTGGCCGTCGCTATATCCACGCTCTGTATAAGGTTTTTTTTTTAAAATGCAAACCCAGGAATAAGACATCACTATAGCCACGCCTTGCCGTCGCTATAGCCACGCATTGCCGTCTCTGTATCCATGCCTGGCCATCGCTGTATCCACGCTTTGTATAATTTTTTTTTTTTTTAAATGCAAACCCCAGGAATAGCAACGGGGATGCTATACCTGTGACGGGCAGACTAGGCAAAGTTCCACGTCATGCCGTTGCTATAGCGACACTCTGTATAGGTTTTAAAAATATATATATATAGCGACGCCCTGTTAGAATTTCGACCCGTCTTGCTACTGCTACAGCCCTACCATTCTACTTGAACTACCCCTAAATACTAACCCCTCACCATTTCCTACCCTACCATTTATCTCCTAGGATAGAACCCTCTCATCCTAGCCTAAAAACTCCCTAATGCTAGCACTCTAACACACTATCATTTTCAAATGTCATTACCCCTTGCTAAATGTACTGAGCATGCTTAGTGCTATCATTATCTCTACATGTGCAATGTATGATGCAGATTGAAGTACTGTAAATATCGTATATCTGGCAGGTTAACATAGCAGGGCAAAGACATCAGTGCCAATAGTGTAGAATGTAATACAGACGGAATGCATCACCACTCAAAAACACCGTTATAGACTTACATACCTGTTTGATCGAAAGTCCTCATTGTCTCTGACTGTTAATCCATCCTCTGAGTGCTGTAAAAGATACAACCATATGAAAATTACAAGAGCTCCAACATTCTATTATATGATACATCAAAAAAACTCCAGACCACAAAATTCTTAAAATATCTCTTTACAAAGAATCCATTATGCTCTATCCTATAAATAAGAAAAGCCAGCAAATAATACAAGTATATCAGATCAGTTGCAAACTTACTTGATTTGAAGGTATGGCGCTTATATAGTACTCTTTATCCTTGAAACTCTTCTTAACCAAAGTTTCAATATCTGGACTATGTTGATATGTTAGCAGTGATATAAATAGTAATAATTAAAAAAATCAAACAGCTGTTATCAATATCAGACGAGACAACTACAACTATAGGAGTGATGAAAAGAAACTATAACAGTAAACTCGTAAACAAAATAGAAAACAAAGCAGGTCATTAAAGGATCAAAGGGAAACGAGAAATTAACAAAAATATGTGAGTCATGGTGAATTTAGCATCACTGCTGCACATATCCCCGGTCCCTAACAAATGTTTCAATCCTAACGTCAAAAACAAATTTTTCAACGAAAAATAACTGACATAAGCAAACAGAAATTACACCAAGAACAGGCAAAAAACTGCTTCTGTCTTGAACCTGCAGTACAACTACTGGAAAACAAAGTCACCCTTCAATCTTATTACTGCTAGTACATTTGAGTTAATGACTGCCCAAACTGGTGCCTCCGTGCCATAAATAGAGGTTCCCCCAAATATAGACAATGATGCATATATCATCAAAATAAACCCTATAGAAGCCATGGCAGGTACTACTAAATCAACAGGAATGATGGATTACCATTTGGAATCAATTAATGATGGTTGGCTGGAAAGATAGGCTGGTGTACTAAGTATATTAAAAGTTGAAACATGGATCATTTTCCAGGGAAACTATACAGATTAACAAACTAAAAATCCTTGCATATGAACTTTTCAAAAGAGTTGGTTTTATGGTCAGCATGCATACTTTCTAATCCCAGTATAAGACTCGCAAAATATATTAACAAGGAAACACACCTTTCATCAATAAATAACTCGACAGCCTTCTCATTTGCTGCACTAAGGACTCCAGTCATGGTTCCTCCTGCTCTACCAGCAGAATAAGCAAGATCCATTGAAGGATATTTCACACAATCTAGAGCTTTGAAGGTTAATGAGCCCAACTTGCATAAAAACATATAATGCTTGACTAATCCATGACACATCGAACCAGTATGTGTGTACAGATTTACAGGCCACTCAGCAAAAGAGACAATAGAAGACAATTGTAACTATGTTAAATCATTAACAATTCAAATTTCCAGAAAAACAGTTTCTCATAACCAGTCCTTTCCATTCTAATCCGAAATACAAGCAAACTAGCTTATTAGTAAGAATACATACTTGCAAAGATCAAGCCATGGCCAGGTTATCTCCGAGCATGATATTCTTTCAGGCCATGACATTGTATACAGTATTGGCAATCGCAAATCTGGCAAACCCAGTTGAGCCAAAACAGAGGAATTCGGGTAAATAAAAGCAGCCAAAACTCCATCAGAAAAGCATTTGGTGTTGACAAAAACAAGAAGCAGATCCTGAACACAAGTACATTTTCTAGACAACATATCCTACCTATGTCTCAACCATTGAATGAATTATCGATTGTAGGTGGATCATAATCTCAATATTGTCATAGTCAACTCCATAAAGGTAGTGTGCTTCTATTACCTCAAGACCCTGAGAACAAATAACATTTCTGATACCAGATATTCAGATTTGCAAAGGAAAACAACTCAATAAAGCATTAAGGTTAATAAAGAGAAATAAAACAATGACAAATTACAAAGCAATGATGCCATACCTTATTAAACAAGGTGGCAGAGTCAGCAGTGATTTTTTTCTCCATATTCCAGTTAGGGTGCTTTAGAGCATCAGCAACTTTTACCTCCTTCAATTTCTCCACCAGCCAATCCCTAAAGACAGAAAATTCCACTAAAGCATCAACTCACTTGCCTTTGGATACATTCTATGACAACCGGTTCCTAAAATGTCTTAGCTTCCTTTCTCAGAGACAAAGTCACAATTAGAGCCATACACAACAGGTAAAGTCAATCATAGCCGATTCTACATCCCAGCTGCAGTCTAAATCAGAGGATATCAACTCAGTTCTTGCAAATTACTGAAGGCAACTTTCTGAAAGTTGAAATATTACAATAATTTTAGTCAATCGTTTTATCACTTCCCTTCAATATATGCGATTAAAAATGCAGGTATCCTAGAAGGCTGGCAGCTAGTTTTGTAATGTTTTTCAATAATTCAAGCAGCTCGTGGCTTGGAAGATTTAGACATCTTTGCAATGTTTACACTCTGGCATATTATAAGTATGTACTAAAAAACAATATTAGTGATATTGCAAATTATAGCAGAATAAGCATTGCTAAGAACCTTGTAAATTCAAAAGAATAATACAATGATATATCAATCCATGTTTTAGCATGTAGAAATCTTCCATAGTAAAATAAGTCAAAACTTGTGAAACTTGACAATCTATGCAAACATGACAAGCTATAACG
>LPNX011202204.1:252272-398214 GCA_001517045.1 Pseudotsuga menziesii | reverse complement strand
GTTAGATTGTTTATTTCTATTGCATATTGGGAAAGATTGATTTCTGGAGTCTAGCTGTCTGTTGTGGTACCCCAAGCCATAGGAATTTCTCTCCATAACACCAAGAGCGCAATAAGAAATGGAGAAGACCCATGTATTGATGACCCCATTCAACTATTTCAAATGCAAGAAAAAAATGGTGATCTAGATGAGGTCAAAAGGCCTGTACAGGGTCACCATGGGGACCAAGGTCGAACCAAACTCTGCTGTGGAGAAATCGAAGTTCTTCAATAGGCTTGATGAATCATTTGGAATGGTTTATCTCAACATTTTGAGAGACTTACTCTTCCATGTAGACAGTATATCAACTCCCAACTAAGTATGGCTTAAGCTTCAAGCATTGTTCGGGAAGACTAATGAAATGAGAGGTCACCAGCTCGAAAATGAGCTAATCTCACCGAGTCCATCTCATTTTGAGACAATCCATAACTTCTTCACCAAGTTCAAATCATTGGTTCTTCAGTTGAAATAGTGTGACATACAAAAGAAGGAGGATCAACTCATAGTGTCCATACTTTTGAATCTAGGGCCAGAGTACTCAGTATTTGTGTCTACATTCCACTCTAGCAAGCTTAAAGCTCGAAACTGGTGCATGCCTTCACTGGATGACTTCATGGATTCACTAACTCAAGAGAAAGACAAGCTAGTGTAAATGGGCACCCTCAAATCTAGTAAGGATCAAGCCCTTGCTGTATGATTTTTGAATCCAACCAAAGGAAATAAGAGGTCCAAGTATTAGAAGCAGCAAGACAAGAAGAAAATGGAGAAACCCAAATGATTAGATGGGGGTTCAAATCCTAGAAAGGATATGGACAAGAAGAAGCAAGAGAAGACCAAATGCACCTACTATCACAAAGGGTGGCATCCAGAGATTGCATGCATGAAGAATACCATAAACTTGATGGTGTAGCTTCTTGAGAAGAAGAACATCACACTGCCTGAGGGTGCAAGGAAGAAAGATGGTGGTTCGGGCATAGACAACAAAGAAAGGTGACATGCATTGGTTGTTGGTTCTTCACACCCTTCTTCCTTCATCATAGATTCAAGATCTTCCAGGCATATGGCCTCTATAGAATATTCTTATTGTCCATGTATTCGAAAAGTGGTCCAACTGTTCGAATGGGTGATGATTCAAAGATCCAAGCAAAAGGGTTTGCATTATCGATATTGATGATGGCTACTTCAATAATGTTTTTTTTGTACTTGATTTGGAAACAAACATACTCTTAGTGTACCAAATGAATCACACTGGTGAATCCAAGAGACTATCATTTACTCTAGACACAATGGAGACAACATAAATCTCTACAAACAAGGTGGTGTCATTGGGATTTGTTGATCACATGCAAGAATGTAAAAATTCTCCCATTTTCTTCCCTACTCTAGAGGGAATGTGATTATGTCACAGGCCAATGAGACAAGCAGGTTGTGGAATGAGAGATATGTCCATCTCAACTACAGGTACTTCCAAGAATTGAACAAAGAAGGAAGGGTGGAAGGGATTCCTTCTATCAAGTTCTCAAGTAGCACATGCAAAGGATGTGTAGTGGGAAAGCATGTAGAGCATAACTATGAGAAAGGGAAATCAAGGAGATATACAAGTGCTTGATTTGGTGAATTCATATCTTATTGGGCCTCTTCCCACACCCTCTTATGGGGGATCAAGATATTTTTTGACTTTCATATATGATTTCTCAAGGTATTGTTGGGTGTATTTCCTCAAAGTAAAATCTAAAGTCTTTGAGACTCCCAAATTTTGGAAATCCCTAGTTGAGAAAGCATGTGGGAACAATATCAAGGTCCTTAGGAGTGAAAATGGAAAGGAGTATATGAACAAAAGTTTGCAGCAGATTTGTGAAGAATGTGGCATCCAGATGCAACATTCGATGCCCTACACACCACAACAAAACGGTGTTGCAGAGCGCAAGAAAGAGGCTCTCAAGGAGATGGAAACCTATATGATTAAAAAAAAGTATTTGAATCCTAAGCTACAATATGAAGCCATTAATTGTGTTGCATACATAAAAGTAGATCTCCTCACAAATATTTGGATAGAAAAACACCATATGAGGCTTGTTTTGGTCACAAGCCAAGTGTTCTTCATTTCAGGGTCTTTGGCTCAAAGGATTGGGCTAGGATTCCTCCAGAGAAAAGAAAAGCGTTGAAACCTCAAAGAAATGATTCCATCATGGTTGGATATGTTGAATATGCAAAAGGATACAAGCTCTTTCATCCCTCATCTCATATTACGTTCATATAAAGGAGTGTACATTTTGAATAGGAGCTCATGCAAGAGGTCGAACTAGCTCATGGGCAATGCTGACATCCTCCACTCCATGATGATGTAAGCGATGGATATATTTCTAATTTTTGTGATTCTAATATTTCTAAAGATGATGATGACATACATTTAGATCTTGAGTCACCAATTCCTCCCAAACGGGTTGAGAAAACTATTGAAGCTACTGAAAATCTACCTGGTAATCCAGTAGCGTTGATGTATATGTGAATTCGGAATGTATTTCACTTGTATTTATTATATATTGTAACCCAATGTTTATTATGGGATGTACTTGAGTCATGTCATTCCTAGATGTTCCTATCGAGAAGATCTATAATGTAAACAAGTCATGTCAAGTCATTGTGGGTAACCCTCCTATTAGTTAAGGGTTAAAGTCCCACAGTTCTGGGGCACTAGGGTTATTAGACTCTCCTAGAGAGGTCGGCCCTAGTAGGGTTTAGTCAAGTCAAGAATTAGTATAAATAGAGAGTTGGCCTCTCTATTTATCACACATCTCATACACACTCAAGTGTAGCGCATAGTTGAGGAAGGAGAAGACACTGGGGCTAGACAGAAAGAGGTTACTGTTGTCGAGAGATCACCTTACTATTTTGGGTTCTACTTTTGGTTCTGATTCTATCTCTGAGGAAGTTTTGGGGTTTTCACCATTTATAGTTTCCCTGAGGATAAACACTGCGTTCATTGTCTCTTGTGTTTGATTGTTGTGCTTGTTATTCTCTCAGTTAAAGATCCTAATGTATTGCTAGCTTAATGATAAAAATATAACATGGGATCAGAGCTAACCTAAGAAGAAGACACTCTGCAGCTGTGGGAACTAGGGCTTCCTACTTTGTGGATCTTCCTCCACAGATTTTCAGAAAAAGAAGGTTGGATTAACTCTCCTCCTTAGGGTGCATCTTTCTATCGAAGCAGAATCCAATTCTGAGGTTTTTTAGTTTTGGACCCAACACTACTACCAGAAATTAGGGATTTTCACAGGAGAGGAATTTTTTAGTGAGCCCAGGCCTGGATTGATCTCCTCCACAAAATCGAAGTTAGGGATCAAATTCAAAGCATTTGGTTGGACAAAACTCCGGAAAAGCAAAACCATAATCTGCTCCTGATCCAACACTGTAGGATTTCAGCTCCAAATTCAGATCCGACATCTTGACCTGGTAAGATCTAAATATTTTGTATTTCCATTTGAGGTTCTCAGTTAAGATATCTCATCATACCAAGCTTGATGAAAAGCTTGAGGGAGCTGATAACTTCTGATCCTGGAAGTATAGGATCTCCCTGGTCCTGGAAGAAAATGAGTTGGACTCCTATATCAATGAGGAGGTTCCAATTCCAAAGGGAGATGAGGCTAAGGTCTTACATAAGAAGAAGTTGGTTATGGAAAAGAGGATTATTGTTGATTCAATTAAGGATCACCTCATACCACAGGTGTCCTCCCTCAAGACACCCAAAGATATGCTTGATTCCCTAACCAAATTGTTTGAAGGGAAGAACATAAACCGGAAGATGACTCTGAGAAACCAATTGAAGAATGTAAAGATACAGAATGCTGAGACCATCCAGTATTACTTTACAAGGGTATCTCAGATCAAGGAACAGCTGGAAGTAGTAGATGAAGAAGTGGAAAATGCAGAGATTGTGATGACCACCTTGAATGGTCTCCCTAGATCATGGGACTCTTTCATTCAAGGGATCTGTGCCAGAAAGAAGTTAGTCAAGTTCAGCAGACTATGGGAAGAATTCTCTCAAGAAGAAGTTCGAATAGAAGCTTGAGAAGAGAAGATGGGAAATGAAGATCAAGCTCTCACAGTTCACTCTAAGAAAACTAGAAGGAACCATCATCGCTCCAAAGGTAAGATCTCACACCCTAGAAAAATCTGTCTACCATTAGATGTTACACATGTGATGAGAAAGGTCACATATCCAGATTCTTCCCTAATAAAGGGAACTTAAAGAAGAAGAAGGAAAACAAGAGAAGACATCATGCTCATGCTGCAGAGGATGATGAACCTTCCACAAAGAGAGTCAGACAAGAAAGTGATTCTTCAAGTGATGAAGAATATTATGTGCTGACCTCCGCTCTTACGGGAACTGTTTCACATGGAAGCAATGATTGGCTCATAGACAGTGGTGCCTCCAAACACATGACGGGATTCAAATAATCATTTGTGAAGCTATTTGAACATGATTCACCTCACAAGGTGAAACTTGGGGATGACTACCAGTATCCAATAAAAGGTAGTGGTGAATCCTCCTATAAACTAGACTCTGAAAAGTCTATGAAGATGAAGAATTTATTATTTGTTCCAGGACTAAAGAAGAACCTCCTCTCCATATCTACATTGGATGCAAAAGGAATGAGGGTTTCTTTTGTAGATGGCCAAGTTCTTATGTGGCCAAAGGGAAAAACTTTTGACGATGCAATAGTGATTGGGGAACAAGAAGGAGGTCTATACAAGTTGAAGGGTCAACCAGAACAATATTTGGTTCATGACACAGTAGAGCCAAATGAACTTTGGCATAGAAGGATTGCACATGTGCATTACAGAGCACTACCACTTGCAAGCAAAGCTGTTGAAGGTCTTCAAGAAATTCAAGAAAAACATAATGGGGTATGCAATGGTTGTGCGAAAGGAAAGAATACAAAGAAGACATTTCCAAGTAGTGAGAGCAAGGAAAATGGAAATCATCCACTCCGATGTATGCAAACCAATGTCATCAAGTTCTCTAAGAAGGTATGCATACTATGTTTCTTTTATTGATGACGTTTATAGGAAGACGTGGATTTACTTCATGAATAACAAAGACAAAGTATTCAGCAAGTTCAAGGAATTCAAAGCATTGATCGAGAACCACACTGAAAAGAAAATCAAGAATTTTCGATCAGACAATGGCAGAGAATTCACTTCGAATGAGTTCAAAGAACTATGTAAAGACTCAAGGATTAAGACGGAGTTGTCCACTCCTTATAATCCACAACAGAATGGGATTGCAGAAAGGAATAATAGAACTATCATGGAATCTGCAAGAGATATGCTTCATGATAAAGATCTTCCTATGCATATTTGGGTAGAAGCAGACAGAACAATGGTGTATGTATAGAACCATACTCCACATAGAGTACTCGAGAACAAGACTCCTGAAGAATTCTTCTCTGGAAAGAAACCAGAAGTCAGCCGTCTTAGAATATTCGGTTGTCCAGTGTACATACACATTCCAAAAGAGAAGAGGACAAAATTAGATCCTTCAGGAAAGAAGGGTATATTTGTGGGATACTCTGAAAGCTCGAAGGCTTACAGAATATACTTCCCAGGGTTGAAGAATATTGACATCAGCAAGGATGTAACATTTGACGAAAATTCATCCTACATCAAATCTAGAAAGGAACCTGCTGAAGAACCTGAAGACGCAGAAGCTCCCAGAATCCATGATACAATCATGAACGAAGAAACTTAAGAAGAAGATCAAGAATTTGAAGAACCACAAAGACCTGTAGATCCACCTTAGGGGAATAATCCTCACAAGAGGAAACCTGCTTGGGTATGAGAAATTATCCCATGTACGGAAAGATATGGGGTTCCAGAAGAGAATCTCAGAGAAAGAAAGAGGACCAGATCCTATTCCAGTTATGTAGAATTACTATGTGATTTCATTAATAAAGAACCTTCCAATTATGAAGAAGCGGCAGAATGGAAAGAATGGAAGGATGCTATGATCGAAGAGTATCAATAAATCATGAAGAATGATGTTTGGGATGTTGTCCCAAGACCAGAAGGGAAGTTAGTTGTAACTTCCAAATGGATCTACAAGATTAAGCATGCTGCAGACGGTAGCATAGAGAAATATAAAGCAAGATTTGTTACTCGTGGTTTCTCCCAAAAAGAAAGAATAGACTATGAAGAAACCTTTGCACCTGTAGCTAGATACACTTCCATCAGATCGGTACTTGCTTTGGCTGTAGTGATGAAATGGAAGATACACCAAATGGATGTCAATACTGCTTTCTTGAATGGTGTAGTGGAAGATGAAGTGTATGTTGTGCAGCCACTCAGTTGTGAGACACATGATAGGGAGTCTCATGTGTGCAGATTGAAGAAAGCCCTGTACGGCTTGAAACAGGCACCCAGGACATGGTACGGTAGAATTGACATCTTTCTATCTAGTTTGGGATTTACCAAAATTAACGCAGATTCCAACCTTTACTACAAGGTTGAAGATGACAACCCAGTGATGCTTCTAATATATGTAGATGATCTATTTGTGATAGGTATGGATGGATTGATTGCTGATACGAAGAGAAATATTGCTGTCGAGTTCGAAATGAAGGACTTGGGTATGATGCATTATTTTCTAGGTATGGAGGTGTGGTAGAATACAGATGGAATCTTCCTTGGACAAGGGAAGTATGCAGTAGATATTCTAAAGAGATTTGGGATGATGGAATGCAAGGCATTAACCACACCTATGCCATCAATCCTAAAGCTATTGAGTGATGCTTCATCAAATTTGATTGATTCCACAATGTATCGTCAGATGATTGGGTCCTTGATGTACCCGATGAACACAAGACCAGATATTTGCTTTGTTGTGAACACCTTGAGCCAATACTTGACAGATCCGAGACATGTTCACTTGACTGCCATAAAGCACATTATGAGGTACCTAAAGGGTACGGTTGATTATGGGCTCAAGTATAAGACTGATCAAAGGATTAACCTGGATGGTTATTGTTATCTCCCAAAATAATTTATTTTCGTATGAAGAATTTAATTCATGCAATGAGGGATATGAATGTCACTTACAATTGAAAGCCTTTGTTGTTGATAAAAATTTCACAAAGTTGTAGATTTGGTGGCTTGGGAAAGGATTAGAACATCTCATTAGCCACCGACAGACTTACAGACTACGGCTTCCGCGATCAGATGAACTCTTCAGCGATTGGAAGAACTAAAGACAATGTAGCGGCGAGGCAAAGCTGAAAGGTTCTGCAATGTCGGTGATATGAAGAACTAAATTCCGCTGAAGTTAAGTATCAAAAATTAGAACCACTACTTGATAAGGAGTTGAAACATGAAAACAATAACCATCGGTGAGATAGTCCACTAAGGAGCCGAAATGACAGAAGACAGACTGACTACGGGTTCTGCGGCAATAGAAAATCATCAGCGATCAGAATAACTAAGGACTACAGATCGGTGAGGTTAAATCTAAGCATATCCGTAGTGTCAGTGACATAGAGAACTAAATATCCTATTCAAACTTCTACTGACCTCCGATAGCGATGAAATTAGTTCGAAACTTGAAAACACTAAACCATCGGCAAGCTAGTTCACTGAGGAGTCGCAACAGTGGGAGAGAGACTGACTAAGGCTTCCGATCAATGACAAAAATCATTTCGATAGCATAGTAATAGGAAATCATCAGTGATTGAGAGAACTAAGGAATACCGATCGATGAGTTTAAAACTAAGCTCCTCTGCAGTGTCGGCGGCACAGAGAACTAAAGCTCTGATTCCTTCATCAAATGACTTCTAACAGTGATAAGATTAGTTCATTTCACCTCCGACACTGTGGCAGTGTTCAGATAAGAGGTGCCGACGGGCTAGAAGACAGGGCTTCTGATCACCAAGGCTGAGAATATTAGTCGTTGGAACCTCCAACACTGTGGAAACATTCATCTTTGAGGTTCTGACACATTAGTTATTACAACTTTCGATCATCGACAAGCTAGTGATGGAAAGCGCTGATGCATAAACCGTCACGATGATAGTCATTTGAGGCATCGACATTGCGGTAGCATTCAGACCTGGGACACCAATGGGTTAGAGGTTAGAGCTTTTGATCGACGACCACGGAGACAAGGTAGAAAAATCCAGCGGATTAAACAAGAAAAGTCACTTCAATTAACCGCCGAAACACTGGTTTTTGGCGACAGTTTTACACTGAACCAACAGTGGTGATTATTAGCGACCACTTTAGTTGTTAAACATTCGCTCAGTGAACTAGATCTTAACAATAGATAGACAAATAGTTATCAAGGGTTTGAAGCCCTAATCTGGAAAAACTATCACTTTCAAGTATTTTTTGGGTAAGCAGATCGGATTTTAAGGATCTGCCATTTTTGTAGAAGGCTATAAAGCCCATGATTGATTTTATAATCAAGGTTCAAATTCAAGGATTTATGTGCCAATAATGCTTTCAAGATTCTCATTTTACTTGTTCATGATATAAGCTCTTTTGTTGTTATATGTTCAACCATCATCTCTTTCTTTACTGTATTTATGCATAAATGTGTATTTAGGTCATTTTCAGATTGATTACAAAACTGATAGCTGTCATCCTATTGGTTTATTAGTGCTATTTGATTTATAAATACCATCCTCGTCAGGATTTATCCATTTATATGCATATGTTTTGTATGTAAGTATGCCGACCTAGTGAGTTCTCCATCCCTGCACCTTATTGTCGAACTTCTGAGAAAATTGCAACTAAAAGCCTTGTAAACGAGTGAGTTTTATGCATGCCTTGAGAGTGGAAAGGTTACATAGGTCGAATGACTTGATCCATTTTAGAAAAACCCAAAAAACATTGAAAGTTACCAGGCATCCTCGAGCTACAACCTAGAGGAGTTTCCTAGAGTGATAACAAAGTGGCGTCGTTGTCGGGGAGAGGAGATTGAAGCTCAGCTTCCATGGGAGACGACATAGATTCAGGCTTTGATGATAGAAAAATATTGGACATTATTATGGTTTTAATCATCTATTTGGTGACTCCGTTGATATAAGGTGGCTTCAAGAAGACCAAGTACCATAGCAAACCCAAAGGGGCCACCAGCAACACCTGTTTCAGATCCAGAAGAAATTTTGAGGAAAGCTAGGGCTTTACTAAGACAGACCAGCAATGCTGCACAAAAAGCTACATCAGGTATTTCAAGAAATATTTATACTATTATTTCTTCTACTGAAACTCTTAATTCCCAGAAATTTTTAGATACATCAGAAAAATCTAGGGCTTGGGCATCTTCAAGCACTGCTGCTTGTGAAGATCCAATCCTTGGTGACTCCACTGGGATAAGTATACCACCGCCTTCTCAACAAGTAGCTTCATTAGTAATACCTTCCAAAACCCTATCAATACACATTTCCAATATGGCTTCCCCTCAATTGACCAAGATGGAAAGGATCCTGTTAGCTAGGTATGCTCCCCTAATTTTTTCAAATCCCCTTGTAGCCATGCCTACTGGGGATTATCTGAAGTATATGCCTAATTTTACAGGGGAAGGGGATTTTACTGCTGAAGAACATCTAGAGGCTTTTTATAGCTATGCTGAAAATATTAACATAGGACAAGAAGATGTATGGACTAGGGTTTTTGTGCAAAGCCTAGATGGCCAGGCTAGGAAGTGGTTTGAGGAACTTTCTGTTGGGTCAGTGGCAGGGATAGAGGCCCTAGATGACGTTTTCCTAAATCATTGGGGAGAGATGAGAGACCACATCTACTATATCATAGAATTCAACAACCTAAAAATAGAAAATGGGGAGTCTGTCTCCAACTTTACCAAAAGATTCAACAACATGTACAGCAAGATCCCCATTGAGATTAATCCCACTGGTACCTCAGCTATGATAGCTTATGAAAAATGCCTTTGAATATGACTTCTTCCTACTTCTCAGAGAAAGGTGGTTTGCTCCCTTTCAAGATGTTGTATTAGAAGAAGAGCCAGAATTCATTGAAGAAGAAGGAGAAGCTGAAGACAATATCCACTGCATGGAGGATGAGGTGGACTATTCTTTTCTGACACAGGCAGAATATGAGGAAGCCCTGATTTATGAGTAGATCACTAAAGAGGTTGTCTATTAGGTTGAAGGTCAGGGAGGTTACCAACTGAGGTCTAGGTTGGTTTCTTCCCTCAAAAAGAATGTTGTACCTGTCAAGCATCCTGCTGCACCTACTAGAAAGGTTGTTATTTTACCAAAGAAAGTGGATGTTCCATCCAAAGCATTACATAAACCAGCACCTTCATCCACACCTAATAAAGTCCAACTAAAACCTACATCTCATGAGGTAAGGTTTTCAGATAGGCTACATTATTCTTTCAACCTTGAGTGTGAAATTCAAAAATTGAAAATCCCTTTCCCTTTAATTGAGCTAATGAAGAATGATGCATTTAAAAATTCCATTTTGAATTCCCTTCAGCCCAAGGTGCACATCAACACTGACTTTGTGAACCTGCAAGATGACAAGCCTGTTGTAACCCTGGGCCCCATGATCGACCTAAAGGACTCATGCCCACCATTCTATATATCATTGAACATCCATGATAAAATCCTCCATAACTGTCTGTTGGATTCAGGAGCCTCTCATAACCTAATGCCAAAGGCTATGATGGATGAGATTGGCCTCAGCATCACTAATCCATACCATGATTTATTCTCCTTTGACTCCAGCAAGGTCAAGTGCTTGGGCCTCATCAAAGACCTTGTTGTAAACTTAACTCAGCTACCTTTGAAAAGCATAATGATGGACATTGTAGTGGCTGATATTCCTCCAAAACTTGACCTCTTGCTATCTTGGTCATGGAGCAAAAGAATAGGTAGCACCATTCAGATGGATCTCATGTATGCCACCATTCCCATGTTTGGAGGGGAGACTAAGAGGCTATACAGGGAAAATCATCTAGCATACATGATAAGCAAGGAGAGTTGCTCAGTAAATCACCCCATCTACGCGGTGGACATTGATTTTGGGTCTAGCATTTTGTAAATAGATGATAATCAACAGACATTAGTTCAACTCACTAAGCCCACCTATCCGCAGCCCGGATAAGTCACAACAACGATCAAGACCATGTATTTTGATGGGGCTAGCGCTCAAAACTCAGTAGGCATGGGTGTAGTCTTGATCTCCCCATCTAAGGAAAATATTCACCTCTCTTATAAGCTTGATTTCAAAACCACGAACAATGTAGCAGAATATAAAGCCTTGCTGCTAGGAGTTAAGGCTTCCAAGGAGATGGGGATCATGTGGATGAAGATTTTTGGAGACGCAGACCTCATCATACAGCATGTCAATAACACTTTCTAGAAAAAAAAAATATCAGATTTAAGGCCTACAAGGATGAGGTATGGAAACTCAGAGACGTCTTTATGTTTTTTGAACTGTCATATATTTCTAGGGATTTGAATCACCTGGCTGATTCCTTGGTCATCTCTGCAAGTTTTTCCATTCCTCCTTTACCCCCTAAGCTCAGCTATGATGTTCAAGTCAAGTATAGACCCTCTCTACCAGACAATGTAAAATTTTGGAGGGTGTTTGAGAATGATAAGGAGCTTAGTAAATTCCTTCAATTAGTAGATGAATTCTCTTACATACACATAGACCAGGAAAACCTTAACATGGAGGAATCCAAGCAGCTCAAATTAAAAAAATAAAGTGACTAAGCACAATATTGTCCAATTTCCCAGCAACTACATGCCCCGAGGTATAATACCATTGGAATAATTGTTTGATCGCAATGACATCCCTCTCAAGCCTACCAAAAAGGAGCTAGAACCTGCTATCCAAGAGAAAAACATAGGCAGCCAAAACCATCCTAAACTGATAAATATTTCCACTGGGTTGAATGCTGATCAGAAGTCTAAGTTTTGCAGCTTGATAAAAGAGTTTGCTGATGTTTTTTCCTGGGATTATAGTGACCTTAAAAATTATGACACCAATATCATCCAGCACATAATTCATTTGGAGAAGGACACCATTCCTTTCAAACAAAAGCTAAGACCCATCAGCCCTCTCCTCTTACCAGTGATTGAAAAAGAGATCCACAAGCTCCTTAAATCCAAGATCATGAATCCCTTCAGATATTCCAAGTGGATTGCAAACCTAGTAGTGGTAAGAAAGAAAAATGGAGAAATCAGGTTGTGTGTGGATTTTAGAAACTTGAACAAGTGTTCCAAGAAAGACAACTATCCACTGCCCAAGATGGAACACCTATTGCAAAAAGTATCAGGGGCTAGAGTTATGTCCTTCCTTGATGGCTTCTTTGGATACAACCAAGTTTCTGTGCACCCTGATGACCAAGATAAAACTGCCTTTACCACCCCTTGGGGCATCTTCATGTATGCTAAAATGCCATTTGGGATAATGAATGCTGGGGCTACTTTTCAGAAAGCCATGGACCTAGATTTTGTAGGGCTAAAAGATAAATTTGTGCTGATATATTTGGATGACTTAACAGTTTACTCTCACAGCCATCATGACCACTTGCAGCATTTAAGGAAGGTATTTCTGAAGTGCAAAAGGTACGAAATATCACTGAACCCCAAGAAGTCCCAGTTTGCACTCAATGAAGGAAAGCTCCCAGGCCACATAGTCTCAGCAGAAGGTGTAAAGATCGATCCGGTAAGGGTGGAAGCAATTCAGCAGCTGTCAATACCAAGGTCAAAAAGAGACATTCACTCCTTTTTAGGCAAGATAAACTTCGTCAAGAGATTCATTCCTAATTTCTTCGAGCTGCTAAAGCACATAACAACCATGATAAAAAGGGATGCAGAAATCAAGTGGACCAACCAGGTAAGAAATTATTTTGAAGACACTAAGAAAGCCATCATGGAGGCCCCAACCCTGATTAGTCCCAACTACACCAAGGGTTTTTACATTTTCTCTTTTGCATCTTATGACACGGTGGCAGTTGTATTATTACAAAAGAATGATGAAGGTCTTGATCATCCAATTTCTTTCTTTAGCATAACCCTGAGAGATGTTGAGCTGAAGTATGACCCAATTGAGAAGTAAGCTTATGCTCTCATAAAATCTTTGAAGACTTTCAGAATCTACATTCTCCATGCAAAGGTCATTGCATATGTCCCTTTAGGTGCTGTGAAGGATGTTTTGACTCAGCCTGACATTGATGGGAAGAGAGATCTAAGTGGATTGCCAAACTCATTGAGTTTGATGTAGAGGTGAAACCCACCAAGCTAGTAAAGGGATTAGGTCTGGACAAACTCATGGCCAAAGAAAACTGTGAACTAATGGGAATAAATTTCACATGTGTTAGATCAGAAAAGGTGCAGACTATGGTAGCAGCTGAAACAGAAGTAAATCAAGATAAAAATAATAGTCCATCAGTAGCTGAGAACATATCTTCATGTGAGTGGTACTGAGGTATCAGTCAATTTTTGCTAAAATTATAAGTTTCTCCTGATCTCACTCCTAACCAAGCATGAGCTCTTAAGTTGAAATCTGTTAAAGTTTTGCATAATTGACAAACTATTGTACTGGAGGGACCAGTCTGGAATTTTGTTAAGATGTCTAGATAAAGAGGAAGCAGAGCAGGTCATGCATCACTTTCATTCCAATACATGTGGAGGCCACCACTACTAGAAAAAAATAGCCCACAAGTCAATAAGAGCAGGATACTATTGGCCAATCCTCTTTGCTGATGTGTGCACTTTTGTAAGGGCCTGTGACCAATGTCAAAGATTTATAGAGAAGCAGCAGATCAAATCCTTACCCCTTAGGCCTGTTACAGTGAATGGGCCTTTCCATCAATGGGGTTTGGATTTCATAGGTGAAATAAATCCATATTCCAGTGGACAACATAAATGGATCTTAGTAGCCACTGACTACTTTACCAAATGGATAGAAGCAGTACCCACCAGAAATGCCACTCATCAAGTCATCATGAGATTTTTATATGAGAACATCTTTAGCAGGTTCGGTTTCCCAGTAAGGTTAGTAATTGATAATTCACCATCTTTTAAGGCTGGGGAATTAGTTAAAATGTGTGAATCAATGGGTATTCAACTGGTGCACTCCACATCCTATTACCCACAAGGCAATGGCCTGGCTGAGTCATCCAACAAAAGCTTAGTCAGAATCATAAGGAAACTACTAGAGACAAATCAGAAAAGTTGGGATTCAAAGCTTAAGTTTGCTTTATGGGCTGATAGGGTGAGAGACAAAAGATCCATAGGGACTTCTCCATTCAAACTAGTTTATGGCACTAAGGCCATCTTTCCTATCCATCTCATCCTTCCAATGGTAGATTTCTTTTAGGAAGAGAAGGATGAACGAAATGATATGGTAAGAAGGATGATGGATTTGGTATAATTACAGCAAATAAGGGAGCAGGTTGTAGGAAAATCAGAAGCTCATCAATAGAGAATAAAGGGCATGTTTGACAAAAGAGCAAAGGCAGATAACTTCCAGGTCGAAGATTGGGTCCTGAAGTGGGACGCTATCAGACAGGACAAGGGGAAACATGGAAAATTTGACTCTTTGTGGATTGGCTCATTTCTAATAGCCCAGATACATAATAATAACACCTTCAAATTGCAGAATCTAGAAGGTGAAGAGGTATTTGATGGCCCAGTAAATGGGCAGTTCTTCAAGCTCTATTTTATTTGAGGCTCTGAGGCCATATGATTGTAAATTAGTAGATATTAGGTTGTTTTGTTTTCAGAATAAGAATCCATGCCCAATGGAACAATAAAGGATAGTGTTAAGTTAATTAGTTGCTTTGAGGGAAAGGCATTTTGGTATGGGGTTCTTGGGACCTCATTGGGAGGTTCCCATCCCCAAGTAGGAGCCAGATGTTATCTCCCAAAATAATTTATTTTCGTATGAAGAATTTAATTCACATAATGAGGGATATGAATGTCAATAATAGTTGAAAGCCTTTGTTGTTGATAAAAATTTCACAAAGTTGTAGCTTCAGTGGCTTGGGCGAGGATCAGTGCATCTCATTAGAAACCGACAGACTTACAGACTATGGCTTCCACGTTCAGATGAACTCTTGGGCGATCAGAAGAACTAAACACAACGTAGCGGCGAGGAAAAGCTGAAAGGTTCCGCAATGTCGGTGACATGAAGAACTAAATGCCACCAAAGTTAAGTATCAAAAATTGAAACCACTACTTGATAAGGCCTCGGAACTTGAAAACACTAACCATCGGAGAGATAGTCCACTAAGGAGACAAAACGGCGGAAGATAGACTAACTACGGGTTCCGCGGCAATAGAAAATCATCGACGATAGAAAGAACTAAGGACTACGGATTGGCAAGGTTAAAGCTAAGCATTTCTACAGTGTTGGAGGCATAGAGAACTAAAGCTCCGATTCAAACTTCTACTGACCTATGATAGTGATGAAATTAGTTTGGAACTAGAAAACACTAAACCATCGGCAAGCTAGTTCACTGAGGAGCTGCAAAGGTGGAATATAGACTAACTAAGGCTTCCCCAATAGCGTGACAATAGGAAATCATTGGCAATCAGGAAAACTAGGAAATACGGATTGGTGAGTTTAAAACTAAGCTCCTCTGTAGTGTTGGTGGCACAGAGAACTAAAGCTCTGATTCCTTCATCAAATGACTTTCGACAACGATAAGATTAGTTCATTTCACCTTTGACACTGCGACAGCGTTCAGATAAGAGGTGCCGATGGGCTAGAAGACAAGGCTTCTGATTGCCGAGGCTGAGAAGATTATTCATTGGAACCTCTAACATTGTGACAACATTAATCTTTGAGATTCCAAGGCATTAGTTATTACAACTTTCGATCGCCGACAAGCTAGTGATGGAAAGTGCTGATGCATAAACCGTCACGATGATAGTCATTTGTAGCGCTGACATTGTGGCAACATTCAGGCTTGGCGTGCCAACGAGTTATAGGTTAGAGCTTCCAATCGGCGACCGTGGTGACAAGGTAGAAAAATCCAGCGGATTAAACAAGAAAAGTCCCTTCAGTTAACCACTGAAACACTGGTTTTTGGCGGCAATTTTACATTGAACCAGCAGTGGTGATTATCAGTGACCACTTCAGTTATTAAAAGTTCGCTTAGTGAACTAGATCTTCACAATAGATAGACAAATAGTTAGCAAGGGTTTGAAGCCCTAATCTGGAAAAACTATCACTTTCAAGTATTTTTTGTGTAAACAGATCAAATTTTTAGGATCTGTCATTTTTGTAGAAGGCTATAAAGCCCATGATTGATTTTATAATAAAGGTTCAACTTCGAGGATTTATGAGCCAATAATGCTTTCAAGATTCTCATTTTATTTGTTCATGATATAATCTCTTTTGTTGTGATCTGTTCAGCCATCATCTCTTTCTTTACTATATTTATGCCTAAATGTGTATTTAGGTCATTTTCAGATTGATTAAAAAGCTGATAGTTGTCATCCTATTGGTTTATTAGTGCTATTTGATTTATAAATACCATCCTCATTAGGATTTAGCCATTTATATGCATATGTTTTGTATATAAGTCTGCCAGCCTGGTGAGTTCTCCATCCCTACACCTTATTGTCGAACTTCTGAGAAAATTGCAACTAAAATCCTTGTAACAAGTGAGTTTTATGCATACCTTGAGAGTGGAAAGGTTACATAGGTCGAATGAATTGATCCATTTTAGAAAAACCCAAAAACAATTGTAAGTTACCAGGCATCCTTGAGCTACAACCTAGAGGAGTTTCCTGGAGTGATAACAGTTATATTGATTCAAATTGGGCAGGCAGTGCCATTGATAGGAAGAGCACTTCAGGGTGTTGCTTCAGTATGGGATCAGGTGTGATCTCTTGGTTTATTAGGAAGCAATCCTGTGTGGCACTGAGTATAGCTGAAGCAGAGTATGTAACATCTTGTTTAGCCAGTTGTGAGGTAGTATGGATGAGGAAGCTACTATATGATTTATTTGATCTCCAGTTAGATGCTACTTGTATATATTGTGACAACCAAAGTTGTGTAAAGTTGTCAAAGAATCCAATATTCCATGACAACTCGAAGCATATCGAGATCAAGTATCACTATATCAAGGATATGGTGTAGAGAGGAGTAGTGAAGCTCCAGTATGTTGCAATGGACAAACAAATAGCTGATGTGCTAACTAAGCCATTGGCTAGGGTGAAGTTTGAGTACTTCATGGATAATCTTGGTGTTCTCCAGATCGAGATTTCTCCCAAGAGGAAGTAATATGTCTGTGATGTGCCTTTCTGACATGGTCAGAGGATTGGTTCCTTCCATGGTTAGATGTAAGTGTTGTGCCCTTCCGGCATGGTGAGAGGATTGGTTCCTTCCATGGTCGGATGTAAGAGCTGTGACATGGTGAGAGGATTGGTTCCTTCCATTGTCAGATGTATGTGATGATCCAACATCCAGCATGAAAAAGGGCTAGCTCTGTGAAGACACATCTAGTATGAAAAAAGACTAGCTCTGTGTAGATCCCACATCCAGCATGGAAAAGGGCTATCTCTGTGAAGACACATCTAGTATGAAAAAGGACTAGCTCTGTGAAGACTCATCTAGTATGAAAAAGGAATAGCTCTGTGAAGACTCATCCAGTATGAAAAAGGACTGGCTCTGTGTAGATGCCACATCTAGTATGGAAAAGGACTAGCTCTGTGAAGACTCATCTATTATGAAAAGGACTAGCTCTGTGTAGATGCCACATCTAGTATGAAAAGGACTAGCTCTTTGAAGACTCATCTAGTATGAAAAAGGACTAGCTCTATGTAGATGCCACATCTAGTATGGAAAAGGACTAGCTCTATGAAGACTCATCTAGTATGAAAAAGGACTAGCTCTATGTAGATGCCACATCTAGTATGAAAAAGGACTAGCTCTGTGAAGACTCATCCAGTATGAAAAAGGACTGGCTCTGTGTAGATACCACATCTAGTATGAAAAAAGACTAGCTCTATGATGATACATCTAGTATGAAAAAGGATTGGCTTTGTAGATGTACATCCAGCATGAAAAAGGGATGGCTCTGTAGAAATTCCTATGACAAGAAGAATCAAGAGATAGCACCTGTGATGATGACCCAGTGATGATCCATATCGATTGATGATGATCCAGATCTAGTGATGATGATCCAACAGTGATGATACAGATCGAGTGATGATCCAGATCCAGTGATGATGTCCAGCGATGATCCAGATCTAGTGATTATGTCCAGTGGTGATCCAGATCAAGTGATGATCCAGATCAGATCATGAAGATGGCTTGAAGATGAAGATGACTTGAAGATGACGAGGACTCAATGATGATCCAGAAGATACAGAGAAGAAGACTTGTGCTGAAAATTGTGTCGAAAGAATACCTTCCTAGTTAAGAGGGAGTGTTGATGTATATGTAACATCGAAATGTAGTTCACTTGTATTTCTTATATATTGTAACCCGCTGTTTATTCCGGGATGTACTTGAGTCATGTCATGCCCCGATGTTCCTATTGGGAATATCTATAATGTAAACAATTCATGTCAAGTCATTATGGGTAGCCATCCTATTGGTTAAGGGTTAAAGGCTCCACAGTTCCAGGGCACTAGGGTTATCAGACTCTCCTAGAGAGGTCGGCCCTAGTAGGGTTTAGTCAAGTTGAGAATTAGTATAAATAGAGAGTTGGCCTCTCTATTTATCACACATCTCATGCACACTCAAGTTTAACACATAGTTGCGGAAGGAGAAGACACTGGGGCTAGACAGAAAGAGGTTACTACTGTTGGGAGATCACCTTACTGTTTTGGGTTCTACTTTTGGTGTTGATTCTATATCTGAGAGAGTTGCAGGGTTTTCACCATTTATGGTTTCCCCAAGGATAAAAACTGTCTTCATTGTCTCTTTTGTTTGATTGTTGTGCTTGTTATTCTCTCAGTTAAAGAACCTAATGTATTGCTAGCTTAATGATAAAAATTTAACAAGTAGATCCTAGAAAGACTAGATCTCAATTTCACACTACTTCCTCTGCATGTGAAGTCAATCTTTCTGAGAAAAGATTCATGATAATTGTATCTATTCCTAAAACATATCAGGAAGCATCACTTGACCCAATATGGAAAACAACCATGAAAGAAGATTTCAACTCATTATAGGAAAATGAGACTTGGGAATTGATTCCCTTTCCCTCCAAGAGGAAACTAGTGCAATGCAAGTGAGTCTATAGGACCAAAGTGGATGATGATGGTTCAGATATAAATTATAAGTCTAGGTTGGTTTTCAAATTCTTCTCTCAAGTCCAAGGAGTGGAATATATAGAGACATTTACATTGGTTGCAAAGATGGACTCTATCGATCTAGTTTTAGTCATTGTTGTATCTAAGCGCTGTGAGGTTCACCACATCGATGTGAAGAGTACATTTCTTCATGGTGAAATTCAAGAGGATATATATATATATATTTGCAGAAAACTGAAGGATTCATTGAGTATCATTCACTTGTATGTAGGTTAAAGAAGTCTATTTATGGCCTCAAGCAAGCCCCGAAGGCTTGGTATGCCAAGATGGACAATTTTATGATCTCGCTTGGATTTGAAAGATGTAAATATGATCCTAATATGTATTTGCATAATGTTGGTCACTTATTTCAGGTAATAGTGTTGTATTTTGATGATATTTTCATTACAGGAAGCTACAATAAATAAATTGGATTGATTAAGTCTTCTTCACGCGGTGAATTCACCATGAGTGTTCTTAGATTGTTGAAGCAATTTCTTGGTTTGGAAATTGAGAAATATGAAGTAGGGATCAAGGTCAGCAAAAAAAATTATGTTTCAGACATATTATTGAAGTTTAAAATGGATGAATGTAAGGCAGCCAAGTTCCCATTCCTTTTAGGTATAAAACTAGGTGAATTTGATGAGTCTCTATTGGTGGACAACTCGTTGTATAGATAGCTAGTTGGGAGTCTACTATATATTTAACACTCTCAACCAGATTTGGAATATGCTATATGTGTTGTAGCAAGATATATGCATCAGCCTCATGAGATCCATTGGAAGGAATCCAAGAGGATCATGCACTTTGTGCAAGGAACCAGACACTTCGAGGTACACTGTGTTGCTAGTTCTCCACTAGAACTGGTTGGATTTACTGATTCTGATTGGGATGGAAACCCCAATGACAGGAATTCCACTTCAGGTTATGTATTCATGCTTGAATATCGTACCATATGTTTCCCAATCAAGAAACAACACACCATATCCCTCTCTTCATCTGAGGCCGAGTACATAGGAGCAATGAACACAACTACACAATGTGTGTGGTTGCAAGGTATTCTTTGGGAACTTGGAGGTGCATTTGATGCACCCATAGTAATTTGGTGTGAAAATCAAAGTGCAATAAGGAATTCCACTGATCCAGTGTAGAGATAGAGGACCAAACACACTGAGATACACATCCACTACATGTAGAGCTTGGTGCATGATTAGGTTATACCCTTGTAGTATTGCCCATTTGTAGAGAAAACTGTTGACATTTTCACCAAGAGATTCATAGAGAAGACATTCACCTATATGATATCCCTTCTTGGAGTGAGTGATACATGGTGATGGATAGCATTCACTTTCCTTTTTTTGGCTCCATGTCCATTTTTTATGGGACATTTTGTTCCCATGTGGTTTCCCCCTTACCTTGTTTTTATGGGCAAATAAAATTTTATGTTGTATGAGGTGATTTGATCCTTAGTTGCAAAGGCCTCCATGATATTTTGGATAATTTGTAATGAGTTAGACATAAGGGGCAATGTTAGAGAAACAATACACCTTACTACCATGATCACATACCTTAGGCACATTTCATTTGCTTCCATGCAATGTTTTATGGTATAGACTTACGTATATTGATCATTTATTGATAGTTGAGGCGCTTCTGGTTGATCATTTAGACAATTAAGGTGCTCCCATTTGGCCATTATGACTGACTGGAACACTCATTAATGACATATCATCTTTGGTGCGCTCCCCCATCCCTAGATTCAGGGAATATGTTTGACCCTAGGTGCTAGTGCATGTTTGTGGTGGTTTTTGGCCTTCCTTGGGCATTTATTGCCTCCTAGATCCACTCCCACTCACTCATGTGCTCAGCCACGTCTATAATTCTGCCATTTATGTCTCAGCATTCCTCACCCATGTTCACACTTGCATTCGTGATCATTTGGGATGATTAGGAATTTGATTGGTCCACCTAGGGGGGCTTGAGGGTTAGATCATGGTCTGACACTTGTATACATCCAAATGGCCTCCAAGGCCTCACAATTTTTCCAAATTGTAATATGTATCTGATCCAGACATAGTTATATGTTTTAAATTCACACTAACATTAGTTATTGACTTCATTTGTTTATGTTATTTTCACTCTTTCTGCTAATTTGTGCATATTTTGTGAGCAATATCGAATTGTGACAATCTCCTTGGATCCTAGATCCTACTGTGAATCAATTCTCATAACAGGTTTACCAGATGTGAATATCGGTTATGAAGGAACTTACAAAGGATGTGCAAGAGGAAAGAACATCAAGAATCCATTTCAGAAAAGTGAAACAAAGACTAAAGGTATGTTGGAATTAATTCATTGTGATGTATGTGGTCATATGCCTTCCACATATTTAAGTGAATATGAATATTATGTTACATTTATTGATGACTATTCAAGAAATACATGGATATAGTTCTTGAATACAAAGAGTGAAGTGTTCAGGAAATTCAAGGAATTCAAAGCCTAGATAGAGAACCATTCAGAAAAAAGAACCAAGACACTCAGATCAGATAATGGTGGAGAATATACTTCAAAATAATTTGAAGCATTTTGCAAAGAAGCTGGAATCAAGAGGGAACTAACCACTCCCTACAATCCCAAAAAGAATGGTATTGCAGAAAGAAACAATATAACCATTAAGGGAGTAGTGAAGACAATGATTCATGATCAAGACCTTCCCATGCATTTGTGGGTCGAAGCAACAAGAATAACTTTGTATGTGCAGAATATATTATCTCACAGTGCTCTTAGATTCAAGACTCCTGAAGAAATGTATACAAGAAAGAAACCTCAATTTATCCATCTCAAGATATTTGGTTTTCCATTATATGTTCATATTTCGAAAGAGAAGAGAACCAAGTTGGATCCTTATGAAAAGAAGGGAATATTTGTTGGATATTGTGAAGTCTCCAAATCCTTCACGATATACATTTCAAGATTCCATCATATATATATTAGTAGGGATGTAACATTTGATGAAGAAACAACTCTTAAGAAATCCATAAGGTGTCATCTTGAAGAAGTACATGAAGAGAATTTACCTCCCAAAAAGGTAGAAGTTGAACCCTATCCTAAAATAGTAGCATCAAAATATCATGATATGCTAGAACCTCAGGAACCCCCTACTATGGATATATCTCAAAAGAGAAACTTGATTGGGTAAGAGAAATCATACAAGAAGTAGAGACGTATGGACCTCCAGAAGGATCCACAAGAACAAGAAAGAGATCAAATCCATTTTGTAGTTATGTAGCTTTGATGTGTGATATTGTATATCAAGAACCCACTAGATACGAGGAAGTTGCACAGAAGAAAGAATGGGTGGAAGAAATAACGAAACAATACCAGACAATAATGAAGAATGATGTTTGGTATATATTACCCAAACCAGAAAACAAGAGTGTGTTATCTTCGAAGTGGATCTACAAGATAAAATGTGCAGCTGATGGAAGTATTGAAAAATAAAAAGAAATGTTTGTGTCCAGAGGATTCTCTCAAAAAGAGGGAATTTATTATGAAGATACATTTTGTCCAGTAGCAAGGTACACTTCCATCAGAACCATCATGGCACTTGCTTCCATGATGAGGTGGGGTCTACACCAGATGGATGTAAAAATAGCCTTCCTGAATGGTGTGATTGAGGAAGAAGTATACATCAAACATCCATAAGTATTTGAATTCAAAGACAGCCTAACTCATCTATGTAAGCTGAAAAAGACTATGTATGGACTAAAGCAAGCTCCTAAAGCTTGATATGGAAAAATAAGTAGCTTCTTGAGAAGCTTGGGCTTTACAAAAATTAAAGTTTATCCTAACCTTTACATGAAGGTTATGGATGATGAACCTTTCATACTATTGTTGATGTGTATGATCTATTTCTGATAGGAAATGAGAAACAGATTCCATATTGCATGAAGAAGCTAGCTGAATAATTTGAGATGAAAGATATTGGATTGATGCACTATTTTCTCAGGATGGAAGTGTGGAAAACCCCAGAAGGAATTTTTCTGAACCAAGGAAAGTATGCAATGGAAATATTGAAAATATTTGATATCTTGGATTGTAAATCCATGGCTACACCCTTGGATACCAACCTGAATTTGTTATCTAATGAATCATCAGAGTTAGTGGATGTGACTTAGTATAGAAAAATGATTAGGTCGTTGATGTATCTGATGAATAAAAGGCTAGATATATTCTTTGTTATGAACACCTTTAGTCAATATCTAGTTAAATCTAGATGAGTTCACCTGATAGTTGCAAAGCATGTGATGAGGTACCTAAAAGGTACGATAGACTTTGGACTATACTATGATCGAGATCATGACTATAGATTGTATGGATATACAGATCCATATTGGGCAGGAAGAGCTGCAGACAGAAAGAGCACCTCAGGTGTATGTTATTTTCTGGAATATGCCATGATCTCATGGCTTAGCAAGAAACAGTTCAGTGTTGCTCTCAGCATGGCTGGAGCAGAGTACCATTAGAGGAAATTTGGGGTCTAAAATGGGCCTTATAAGAAAACATGCCAAAATAAGTTTTTGTGAGTTGGAATTCAAGAACCAATAGAATTTCAATAAAATAAGTCAACCATAATGGTTGAATTGACATATTTGTCATTAAAAAAAAACTACTTTTTTTGTTCGTATTTTCGACATATCTCATTGTGTTTTTACTCAAATTTCGATCAGGAGAGCTCATTGGATGCGGAATTTGATTCCGCATCCAACGAGTACCCACACTGCATACTTTTTACGGACCCCGCTACCCCAAAAACAAGAAATACCTAAAAAAATGTGATGATGACATCATCATCATATTTTTCAGGTATTTCTTGTTTTTGGGGTAGCTGGGTCCATCAAAAGTATGCAGTGTGGGTACTCGTTGGATGCGGAATCAAATTCCACATCCAACGATCTCTCTCGATCGAAATTTGAGTAAAAATATAGGGAGATATGTCGAAAAGACGAACACAAAAAGTAGTTTTTTTCTTTCTTCCCCCAAAATTAATCAATATTGTTTTATTATTTTAACTATTATTTTATTATTTTCCTTAGGAGGCCCATTTTAGGCCCCAAAATTCCTCTAATGATAGCAGCTTGCTCTGTTAGTTGTGAAGCGATATCGCTTTAGAAGCTAATGCCAGTTATATTTGACATGGAGTTGGATACCACAGTGATTCTATGTGATAACCAAAGTTGTATAAATATGATAGAGAATTTTGTGTTTCGTGATAAATCAAAGCACATACAAATCCGATATTTTACATAAGGGATATGGTACATAAGTAAGCTATAAAACTCCAGTATGTGAGTACCAATGAGAAATTTGTTGATGTGTTGACCAAACCTCTATCTCGAGTAAAGTTTGAATACTTCCATGACAAGGTTGGTGTAGTTCGAAAAGGATTTCCTCGCAAGGAGGAACAATGATGATATAGATCCTTCCTTACAAGGAGGAACATTGATGATGATGATGCAGAATTTCCTCGCAAGGAAGAATGATTAAGATATGGACCCTCTTGGAAAGGTGGAACAAGTCGAAGATATGAACCCTCCTCGGAAAAAGGAGGAATATGTTGATGATATGGATCCTCCCTGAAGGGGGGAGTTATGATGAGACGATCATTGATGCTTCAATACAAAAGAGGCCAAGTGCACCTAAAGATGCTGATGAGGTCCTACATTCATTTGTGGATGATAGTATCCTCTATTGAGGATGGCCTTGTGTATAATAACACTCTTCTCTTAAGAGTGGTCCTAGATCTTACCGGCTAAGTATGGTCCTGTAGACGATATTGTCGCATGTAGAGTGTACCTACATTCATTTATAGATGTCGTAGAATAACACTCGTTTGGGAGTGGTCCTAGATTTAAAGTTGAGGATGCTCTACGATGATTCCTTATGGATGATAGGTCCTACATTTAGGTGTGGAAGAGATCTGCAAATGTAGATGATACTCTCACATGGAGAGTGTGCCCACATTAATTTGTAGATGTTGTATTATAAGACTCGATTGGGAGTGGTCCTAGCTTTAACAAGCTAAGGATGGTCTACGATGAGTCCTTGCAGATGACAGGTCCTACATTTAGATGCGAATGATATTCGTAATTGTAGACGATACTCTTGCATGGAGAGTGTTCCTGCATTCATATGTATATGTCAAAGTATAACACTCGATTGGAGTGGTCCTAGCCTTAACAAGCTGAGGATGGCCTACATTAAGTCTTGCATTAAGTTGCAGATGATAGGTCTTGCATTCAGTTGCAGATGAGATCTACATTCAGTTGTAGACAATGTGGCCCTGCATTCATTTGTGTACGATCCAGCTGTTCGATACTATGGACACTCCATGTTAAGGAGGAATAGGATTATGAGGATTGCATCATGCATGGACCTATGTCCTTAAGTGATAGGGATTGATCATCCTGCAAAGAGATCATATGTACTGCAGGTAGTGTTGTGGAAAAGGATAAAGAATATCAAAATGTTGTTGCAAAGAATCGAGAAGATCGAAGTGTTGATGCAAAGGATCAAGAAGATCAAAGTGCTACTGCAAAGGATCGATAAGATCGAAGTGCTACTACAAAGGATAGAGAAGATCAAAGTGTTGTTGCAAAGGATTAAGAAGATTGAACCGTTGCTGCAAAGGATCAATAAGATCAAAGTGCTTCTACAAGGGATCAAAAGATCGATGTGCCACTACAAAGGATCAAAGTAATCGAGTGCTGTAGAAGATGAAGACTCAGTGCTGTAGAATATGATATTCCAGTACTGAAGACATTGAAGATATTGCAGTAAATGTTCTAGTTACTGATGTTTGTTGAAAACTTCCTAAGACGTATACATGTATTACCTTGATACTATTGAAGATACTCTCTCTCATTACTACTATAGTTTATGATGTTGTTGTTAGTAGAATACCCTTCTCATTAATCGAGAATGTTGAGATATTGTAACTTCAAAGAATATTCTAATTGTATTTATTCAATGTGCCCCAAGGGAGATGTATTATTCCTCTGTCGAGATGTTACTATTGTATTTGGTCATCATAGATTCATGGCATAAAGCCGCCATTGTAATTCAAGTCAATAGTACCTTAATGAATATAATATAACATTGTTTTGAGATTTCCTAGGTGAAGTCAGCCCAATCAATTTAGTGGGGCTGACTTGTTAGGTTAAATGTCAAGTGACAAAAAGAGTATAAATAGAGGAGTTNTGTGTATTGTGCATAGGAGAGAGAGAGAGAGAGAGAGAGAGAGAGAGAGAGAGAGAGAGAGAGAGATACCAGCAAGGAGGAGGATTACATGTTTTGGGGTTTTATCTTATACATCTATATAGAGGAATTTGTGTTGGCTTTTCTTCCCCTTTAGGGTTTACCAGGTTAAATATGTATCTATATTGTGATTGTGTTTCTTTCAGTGATTCTGCATATGCTAGTTGTGAATTTGGATTAAAAACTAATGATACCTAGCTAAACATATGAAATATTAACATACATGAGGCCCAATCCTTGCACACAATATTGGCTTGGAGACACCTTGGAGAATGACTCATGATGTTGCAACTTTAATATTATGTGTGAGACCTGAGTTGTTGAGGCCTTTGCAACTTGAGTTGCTTCTTTTCCTTAAGGAATGTATTTTGTGACCTTAACTTGAAATGGTGTCATTGCTATTTTTTGTATTCCCTATCCCATAAATCATCTAAGCTTGAATGAACTTTAGTAATGGGATTGAGGAAATCAACAACCAATACATTGGAAATATCATGTATAAGTCAACATGTAGACTCGGTTTTTCTAATGGATGATTTTTTATATATGAATCTCTTCTATTCAATTCAATACTTGTTTAATTCAAGTTACATATAACATATCTATGGTTGAAGAGGTTATGTTCTTATTCTATAGGTTTCTGCATTCATGCCAAGAGTAATTCCAATGCTCATTCAAGGAGGGAAAGGAGGAGTGGAACTAGGGTTTCCCAACTACAACACACCTGATAAGATGAGGACAAAACCCAAAATGTTGCTAACAACAATTATCCCAGGAATGTTGAAGAGGAAACTGAGGCAAAGGTTGATGATGTTGTTCCACCATCAACCATCGGAAAAGGTGCAACTTCAAACAAGAAGATTAGTGCCATTAAATAATGGACACAAAAGGATATGTTGGCTACAATTGATGATGTATAACTCAATAGTTATTCTATTAGAGAAACTCCCAAGAAAAATCTGATTGCACCCACATCAATGCATTACTAGCATGGATAATTTTAGGGGCTATATATAGCCCATGGACTATATTAAGGGGTTTACAAAAAATTAGTGGGTTATTTTCTTATATTGAAAGGATTTTTTGAGCTAAAATATATTTGGCCAATATTTATTAGAAAAAAAACAAATCCAAAATTAATAAGCCTCTTATCTATTAATAAGGAAAATGGAAAAAAAAAAATTCCCTAGCAAAATCTCCCTCCAATCTATCTTTCTCCACCAATTTCTATAAAAAATGTAGTGAAATCACTCTTTCGCCCCCAATTTTCAGTAATGCAGTCTACCTAAGGTTATTTTTCTCTCCATTTTCGTTGTAATTTAGGCATATGGTTGCATTTTCCTGTATTTTTAGTCAATTTCATGTGATACCTTCTTTGAGCCCTTGATTTCCAATATTGGAGGGAAAAGCATGGATATTTTGTTATATATAAAGGCTACAGTGATTCATGGTTCACCCACTTCGAATTTCACTTGCAGGGTGAAGGTTCTAGCTGATGTGATTCCACTTTTCATTCTAATTAGTTTTCTCAGCATTTTAATCTTTGCATAACATCTCCATTGTCGAAAGCTCAAGCCTTGAAAGGGCATGCCACACATGCAATTTATTAGAGAATACTAACTTGCATCACATTTTTTATCCAATAATTAGTGTGATATGCTTTTCATCATGATTTTTATGCTTTTAATCTACAATTACAATATTATATTGCAAGTTTACCTTTTATCATGCCTTTTATCATGGATACTTTATTAGGCTTGTTAAATTGTAGGGCACCCTTGATTCTTAGGGATCATTACATGTTATTAGGGTTTTCTTCTATCCTAGGAGTATCGGTTTCGCAAAATTGTTATAGAGTTCAAAAGATATGATTTTTTTTATGCCTTGTCATGTTTAAACTATCATCTAACATTTATATGTTGTCAGTGGGTGCTACTCTTGATGGAGGGCGTCACATGATTTTTATATATTCAAACCAAATTCGACACAATTGTTTAAAATGTTCTTTTATTAGGATCTTTCTCTGTAACTATTATTGGATATAAGGCATTAATGAGAGTGTATATGTCCATATTTTAGGTCTGTTATTGTTGATGTTTGGGATGTTTGTAATATAAATGTAATCATATTGATTTTATTGGCGAGGTTACAAGAGAATGCACATTTCTTTGGCTATATTCTTGTAGAGTTGTCCAAATTATACTAGTATATTCTTTTATTTGTATTGAGAAGTTCGTGACTAGTAAATATTTTTATTCGTATTACCAAGTTTGTCAATTTTATTTGTTGGGTCCGTTACTTGTTTTAAGATATTTTGTTTTTTGTAAGGGTCATTCAGAAGTAAATGTTTTTAGGTGATTTGTTTTGACGTGTAATTTCTATCATCATCCATAAATGGATCTATTAATTTATGATAAATATACGATTTAGTTGGAACACGATACTTCATTTCCATCATGATTTTATATAATATGTATAAGGAATTTTCGAACTCAGATGTAGACATTATGTTATTTGATATATAGTATTTTGTATTCAATGAGGGTGCTAAAACAATTTTACCACATTTTGCATGCTTTCAAAAATTTCAAGGACATGGATACAAACACCTCCTGAATTCATTTGAGAAAAATATGTCTTTCACAAAGTATATGTGTGATGATGCGTTAATGTGCTTTCCATTCTTGTTAGTGTATGCTATTATTTCTAATAACCATTGCATGTTTCTAACTAACTCTAAAAATTATAAATCAATGCCATAATTCATATTTTGATTGTCAACAAAACAAAGGAAAAAGTGGCATTCGTATCTATAAATAGATAAGAAAGTTATTTTTTTCTTAGAGGGTTGCTTAAAAATATGATATTTGGAAAAAAGATAATTGTGAATTCATACACTATATTAAGGTTGTGTGTTTTGATAATACTCCATATTGTAATAATGATTCATGGGTTCCATAATCACTCAACAATGTAAGGTGTTCAATTCTATCAATTTGTCGGTATGTCCAGATTTGGGTCCCCACATGTTCGTTGGATCATTAAGGGATGAGCTAAAAAGTGGATTCCACACTTTCCCTGAATCTAGTTAATGCAATTGTGTTTCACCAACACCTCCAGTTGTGAGTGACCCAAAATTTCTTATGAAATGTATAAATAAATTCCTCCTCTCCTCAATCATGCATTTGTTCATTTAAGGGTATGGGAGTCGAGAGATTCAAGCTCTGGTATATGCTCTTCTCTTGCACTACCCTATTAATCTGGAGAACTAAAAGTTGAGTCTTCATAGCAATAGATTCGCCAAGATGTTACAAGGTTTTATAATTTGATGGAAGGATCACCAAAATTTTACAATATTTTATAATTCTGTCAAATATTCGCCAACGTTTTACAATATCGTATAACTTAGTGAAATATTCACCAAGCTTTTGCAAGTTTCTATAATATAATGAAAGATTAGCCAAAAATTATAGATACATATTATATTATTGATAAAATATCCTTCAATTTTTTCCTATATATTAGGGAGATTTTCCCATTTATTATAGATACAAATTTCAGGGATGTTCTTAAAATTATCCTTGATTACTGGATAAATGGCCTCACACATACAAAGCAGAAAGGGCTCCTTACAATGTTGACTAAACAAGAGGAGGAGGAAGTTGTTGATTGGTGTAATAATATGAATCAATTGATCCATGATATGGATTTGATACAACTGAAATCCATTGTTGGTCAAATCTATCAAGGGAGAACAAATCCATTCAAAGATGTATTTCCAGGGAAATCATGGTGGGCAGGATTTAAATTAAGGCATCCAAATCTTATGTTACAAACAACATAAGGGATTGACAGAGACAAAGATTTAAATCTATGTCATGTATTTGTGTCTATTTTTTATGACACTTTATCCAATGTATACAAAAAACATCCATACCCTCTAGACCATATATGGAATTGTGATGAAACTAGTTTACAAGAAAGAAGCAATTTTGGTATGTAGGTAATTTCCAAGAGAGGGAGCAGGAATGTTCCAAAAATTATACCTGAGAGAAGGGAGTGGATAATTATTAAGTGTTGTGTAAACATAATTGGTGCATCAATCCTTGGGTTTTATTTGTTAAAGGGAAAGAGTTAGCTAAAAAACTATATTCAAAATTGTGATCCGGAAACATGCATGGCTACACATCCCCATACACGGATGATTAAAGAATTTTTTGAATTGGATTTATCACTTTGTTGCGTATGTACCTGGTGGTGTCTCGCCTAAATATAGACACCCTTTTATGGAAATGGAAACCACATAAATATACAAACCATTGAGGATGCAAACATGATAGGCATTAACTTGTTGACTTTTCCTACACATACTACTTACAGGTTGAAATATCTTGATGTGAGTTTGTTTGGGCCTTCCATATTTACTTCAAGTTTGAGAGAGAAGCATGGATGGAAAAGGATCCATGGATAGAGTTAAAAAGATGAGAATTATCTAAACTTGCAAGAAAATATTTTAAATGGTTCTCACAACCTCAAACATCAAGGTTGGATTTAGGAGAACAAGAATCTAGATATTAAACTATGATTCTCTTCTACGTGATATTAGGTATAGTCAATCATTTGGTCTACATGTCCAAGAGGATGCAGATATTGTAGACAACATGTTTTCCCTCTCTCAAGTACATTTACATCCATTAGGCGACGATTATGAACATGTAAGTGATACTCAATATGACCCTGAACCATCAAAGAGAACATGGAAGTTGTAGGATTAGTATAAAAACATGTAGATTCTACTGGGAGTATTCATAATGATATTGTCGATCTTAATGCCATTAAAAGCGGTCAAGCACGAGGAATAAACAATGAGGAATTGACATTACCAAGATATCCATCACCTCTCAAGTGGTTGGGAGAATCCATGATGGATGTGAATAGAAACACTGTAATAGCACCAATGATGAAATAATTAACATCCCTTCACTAACATCAATCTTAAATAATGAAATTATCCATTAATATGTGGATGTCAAGCGTGTTGAAGAGAAAAATATAGAAAATGAAAAACCAAAATACAATGTTGATGGAGTACTACCCTTAGCTGATCCTTCCATTGAACCAAGTACCACACCAGTACTTGCTTGATTTCTGAAGTTTCCAGTGGAGAGAGTAGCATCTCACATATTGGAAAGAACATTATATCATCTTTGATTAAGAAAGAGTTCATATTTACTCACTTCAAATGACTAAATCACATTATTGGTACATGCATAACAGAATAAAAAGGAGATGCATGAATTAAAACAAAGGAAGAAGGATTTGGAAAAGGAGAAGAAGGTAGCAAGGATGTTGTAGTACAAAAAATAAGGCAGCAAAGGTTTCAAGGAGTGAAAGAAAGGGAAGAAAAATAGCACCAAAAACAATTGGAAAGAAAATAAAAGGAATAAAGAAAGGTGCAACAGAGACTCCAAAATGATCAAGGGAAGAAAGATGAGGTCGACAATACTACAAACAAGATAAAGAAAAGGAGGAGGATGTCCAACTCATTGGATCAAATTGCAGAGAATACACAATTCTTCCAAGACCCGATTAACATCCAAATTCCCTAATATCATCAAGAAGGTCTACCTCCCCCATTTATCCCTACTACTATAGAGGGGAATCTAATATATGCTTATCCAATGGCTCCAATGAACCCGATGGTATTGAGAACAAGTAGAAACTATGGTTTTTGAATTCCTCCTTAGTTTCAAGTAGCAAACTGGCCTTAGGTAAATGTGGGTATCTCAACTCAGTTTGATCAAGCAACCTTAGGAAACTCAAGACACTTGGCTCAATCATACACAAGCACCTCAACAAGGTTGGGAAATAAATATATTGAACCTATTCAACCATAAGGATGTTATATGCTTATCCTAGCTACAATCAATGTGGATTTTGTCATATAGGATTTTTTGGTTGTTCCTCTTGTTTTAATTTGAATCCAATATAATTATACAAAACCTCTTTAACCATAGGGATGATATATGCTTACCCTAGGTTTTTTATATTTTAGATACTTATATATTATATCCTATGTCATGCTTTTCTATATAATTGGAGGCAATGTATTTACCTACTTGTTAATATAAATGAATTTTTGGTTTCCTAAAATAAGATCTCTGTGTCAATTATGAATTGCAACAAAATTTGAATTTGGCAGGCATGCATTCAAACACATATCATTCACCGTATGATTCTAAAAAACCACAAATTAACAATATTCGTATACTTCACAAAATTCACCAAGTGTGAATCTCATGCACAATTACTAATTATCTTATAAATGACTTGCATTCAACTAAATAGCATGATTTCTCAATGCCAATAACAAATAAGGATGGATTCTAAATAACAAAAAATGTAATTAAATAGATAGACTACATCCCATGCACAATTTACATATGCACAGGACAACTTATAACCAGTAACAAAGAACAAGGTATAACTAGTAACCAGAATCATTGCCATATCGAATTTACCATGATTTTATAATCGAAGTAGATCTCCATCTTAAATTTGGAAGGCATGCATTCAAACACATATTATTCACCATCTAATTCTAAACAACAAAAAATTAACAATATTCATATACTTCGCCAAACTCACCAAGTGTGAATCTCATATGCTACAATTACTAATTATCTTATAAATAACTTACATGTATTTTGAAGTGAATGCATTCATCTAAATATCTTGATTTCTCAATTTCAATAACATACAAGGAGGGGTTCAAAACAACAAAAAATATCCTTGGATGCAGGTGACACGCATGCTAATCAAATGGGCCACCTGTCACAATGGATACATGGCAATGGCGTCAGGATCGAAGCATAGGGAGGAACGCGTGAATTAAATTCCTAGGGTGGTGAGATGCCATCCAACCCCACGAGAAGTTGGGACGTCTAATTGATGCTACGATCATAGAGATAAAGGGTCCTGAAGCCCAAGATGTATTCAGTGCACAATTATAACCTGCTCGTTCCAGCTCATAGCTTAATGAAGTCAACTAGATGTTATGAAAATTAAAATTATATATTTGTTATATATAATAAATTATTAATTATTAAGGTGAAATGGTGTAACACTTCACTACATTCTCAATCCCTATAAAACACGAGCATCATTGTATTATTTTATCATCTTGCAAATTATATATTATTATTTGTTTAATTATGGATTTTGGGTCCTAATTCTCTGCATCATTTGGTATCATAGTGCACTCTTCGGCTAGCCTTGTGTAAATCCATTAAGTCATTCTCCCAATTCATCCACATTCAGTCATTCAATCAGTTCACGATCTCATCACACTTCCATTCACTTGTGTCCCATTTACGCATTCCCTTCCCTTTTCATGGGCTCCTCCACACCCCTTAACCCATTTCCTACCCACACTACTTATGTTTTCCTCTCTACAGCTCCCACATTGCCTCGTGCCTTCATCCTCCTCACTGCTCACACTCTTGCACACCACTCAGTCCAATGCTCTCACTCATCTCTCCTTACCTCTTCAACACCCAGTTCTATCTTCTTCTCCCTTGCACCAAATCCCACTCCATTTCAGCCTGTGCCTTCTCTCTCTTACTACATGCCTAGCCATGATAGCCTCATCATTGTCCCTCTCTCTGCGACCATCCATCCTTCACTTACTACCCCACATGCCTAAACACCCTCCATTCGCACGCTCAATATTCCACACTCTCCTCCCTACTTCCCTCTTACATCCTCCAATAGCACCTTGCCATCCCCTCATCCTTGCATCCTCCCGCTGGCTTTCACTACGTCTGTGTAGTTCTCCTCCCATATCCTTCACTACTTCATTGAACTCCTCTCGTCTCCTCTATATTCCCATGGCGTGGGCTAGCTATGGAGAAAACCTCCCTCCATCGGACGGAGGAGGAGCAAAGTCAACGTTGACTTTGCTCCTCCTCCGTCCGATGGAGGGAGGTTTGCTCCATAGCTAGCTTATTCCTATTCCCATTACCACAACATCTCTTCGTCTGACACATATTTTTCCATTCACCCTCATGCTCTCACGTCAACCTCCACATTGCTTCCACATTCCATTCCAAAGGCCACCCCCTTTAAATAAAAATTAATATTATTTAATTAATATTTATTTTTATTAAAATCCTAAGTCAAATTATAATAAAAATATTTAAATATAATATTTAATATAGTTATTAATTTTATAATAATTATAGTAATTATTAATATAATAACTATTATAAATCCATCATTTTCCCACAGACATTGTTCCACCCCTCATAAGCCAAAATTGGGTCTAATTATTCACCCCCACATCTAAGAAGAATGACGACAAAGTTAAAATCCCAAATTGAGAAAATAGAGAAGGACGTCCAAGATTTCAAGGAAATGATCACCAAGAGCCAAGAGATACTTAAGAAATAAATCAAGGATGTAGTCATTCAAGTAATAGAGCAGAAAATTGACAACAAGTTCACATTATGAGCAAGGAACAGAAAATGTTGGACCAAAAATTCACGGAGACCCAGAAAGATGTCAAGGAAATATTCCAAAATATGAAGGATAGTAAAGACCAAAAACATGAAAAAATTGGTTCGGATATGTCGGTCACGTCATATCACAAAACTGAGTCACCAGCACACAAAATGAAAGGTACTCAATATCACTCATTCATAATGTACTAGCCTAGAGAAAAAATCGAAATAATAAAATATAACAGAGGGGAAGATCATTGTGTCACCTAGTTGAATAAAGCAGAGAAGTACTTCGGCATATACAACATTACAACAGTCATAGAAAAAGTCAAGTATGCATCAATGCACCTCGAAGGATATTCCTACAATTGGTATATGTGACGGAAGGGAGACAATTTATTATACACTTGGAATCTTTTCAAAAATGACTTTTTAAAAAGGTTTCAAGGAATCATAGGGGATGAATTCTTCTCAAATCTTACTAGATTGCAACAAAGGGGAAGCATCGAAGAATTCACACATCAATGGGAATCCATCACTACCAGAGTGTTTGGTCTATTTGATAAACAACGATTGGAAACCTACTTGGGAGGCCTAAAGCCATATATACAAAAGGAATTAAAATTACATGACATGCCAAATGTCAAGGTGGAAAGACGAAAGGCAAAAGCAGCCAAAGCCAAATTTGAGAATTTCCAAGCAAATAATGGAAATTCATACTTACAAAATAGCATGCATTTGACAACATATGCAGATAAAAACAAGTACATTCCACCACCTAGAGGAGACAATAGAAAGATCCTGGAAAATCAACGAATGAAAAAAGGAAAATGGTGACGATGTGGAGACAAGTAGAATCTTAAACACAAGTGTCATCCAAAGGAAAATTGAAAAAATATATACATTTGTGAGGAAGTAGAGAATAGTGAATGAGAAGAAGAAGAAGAATAAAAAAGTGAAGAAGAGGCTACCCCAAATATTGCATCTGAAATCGACGACACGCCCAAAATATCCATGAAAGCCATGACTGGTATTATCCAACCACATACACTAAAGATAAAAGGGCATATAAAAAATGAGAATGTCACAGTACTAGTAGATACTGGAAGCACTCACAATTTCATCAACATAAAGGTTGCAAGAAAACTCAAGTTATTCGTGCACCCAGTTCCAGACATGAAGGTAATGGTCGCTGATGGCAAGAAAATTGGAAAAGTTGAAAAATGCCACAAGGTGAAACTTCAAATACAAGAATTTAAGTTAGAATTAGAACTCTACACCTTACCATTAGGAGGGGTAGATATTGTTTTGGAAATCCAATGGTTACAAACGTTGGGCACCTACTTAGCCAATCACCAAAAGCACTTCATCAAATTCAAATGGCAGGGACAAGAGTATAAACTATATGGTTTCCAAATACCTGAGATGCAAGCAGTCTCATCTCAACACATGGAAAAACTCATTCGAAAAGGAGCTTCAACTTATGTGATCCAATGTCATCAAATGAAAGGACAAGACATGGATCAAGATGAGTCCCAAGAAGGAGAAATCCAAGATTCAGTCCAGAAACACGAAATAGTATTTCAAAACCTACCCATGTAGTTACCACCAGAAAGAAGTATTGAGCACATAATTGAGGTTAAACCGAGATAAAATCCTGTCAAGGTTAAACCATATAGGTATCCACACCACCACAAAACAGAAATAGAAATATTATTCCAAGACCTACTGAATTGTTGTGTCATCACAAAAAGCAGAAGTCCATATGCAGCCGTAGTCGTGTTAGTACGAAAGAAGGATGGATCATTTAGGTTAAGCATCGATTATAGAATATTAAACAAAACAACAGTAAAAAACAAGTCCCCAATCCCCTTCATTGATAACATGTTGGATGAACTTCATGACGCAAAATATTTTTCAAAACTTGACTTAAGATCAGGTTACTACCAAGTCAAGGTCAGATTATAAGACATCGCAAAGACTGCTTTTCAAACTCATGAAGGGCACTACGAATTCAAGGTAATGTCATTTGGGTTAAAAAATTCTCCCACCACCTTCGAAGCAACCATGAATGAGTTGTTTCAACCATACCTGAGAATATTTGTACTAGTTTTCTTTGACGACATCCTTATATACGGCAATACATGGAAGGAGCACTTGAAGCATTTGGAACAAGTGTTATCCCTTCTAGATAAAAAACTAGTTTTATGCAAAAAGATCGAAATGCACTTTTGGAAAGCAAGAAGTGGAGTATCTCGGTGATATTATCTCAAAGGAAGGATTCAAGGTGGAACAAAAGAAGATTCAAGTGATTAATGAATGTCCCCAACCAAGAAATGTTTCCAAGTTAAGAGGATTTTTAGGTTCAACAGTTTATATCGAAGGTTCATAAAAAAGTGTGCTCATTTAATGGCGGCGGCTGTCGAATATTCTTAAAAATAATTATTTTCAATGGGATATTGAGGCGGGGAAGTGCTTTGAGGCATTGAATAAAATTATGTCTACAACTCTTGTCTTGGAAACACCCAATTTTTCAAAACCATTTGTGATTGAATGTGATGCTTCAGGGTTTAGAATAGGAGTTGTCTTAAAGCAAGAAGGTCACCCAATCGCTTTTGAAAGAAGGAATTTAAACAAGATAGAATGCTTACAGTCTGCTTATAAAAAGGAAATTCTTTCTATCATGCATGCATTAACAAAGTGGTGACAATACCTATTGGGTAGCAGGTTCATGATCCATACAGATCATAACAACTTGCAACACTTATTACAACAAAAAACACTAATGACTAAACAACAAAAGTGGATAGAAAAAAATTCTACATTTGATATGGAAATATTACACAAAAAATGGAAGGACAACGTAGTGGCAGATGCTCTATCAAGAAAAGATGAAGAGGTTGAAGTCTATGTCATATCAATGGCGGTTCCAGAATTATTTAACAAAATTTGAACGAAGTATGCCAAAAACATGTAAATTTGCTCCATAATTAAAAACATTAATCGGTACCCATAATTTGAATGGAAAACTAACCTCTTATGGTACAAGGAACGGATTTACTTAAGCTCCAACTCAAGTTTTAAAACCAAAGTGCTTAAAGAGTCACATGATTGTCCAACAACAAGACATGTAGGATTTTTCAAAACCTATTATAATGGAAGGAAATCATTTTTTTGGAATGGTATGAATGCTGACATTCAAAAGTATGTTGCAGAATGTGACATCTATCAGAGAAATAAAAATGAGAATATCTCAAGTCCAGGGTTACTCCATCCCCTATATATCCCAAATGAAAAATGGGAGGAAATTTCAGTGGATTTCATTGAAGGTTTAGCCATATCAGATGGTAAAGACAAAATACTAGTAGTAGTAGACAACTTAACCAAATATGCACATTTTGTAGGAGTGAATAAAACCAACTCTGCAAAAGAAACAACTGAAGCTTTCTGTAAAAATGTCTACATGTTACACGATTTCCCCAACATTGTCGTAATTGATAGAGATGCCAAGTTTAAAAGTAATTTTTGGAGAGAGTTCTGCAAACAAATAGGGACTTCACTTAACATGAGTTCAACTTACCATCCTTAAACAGTTGTCCAGACATAAGTCATAAATAAATGCTTAGAAACCTACCCATGTTTCTTTGTAATTGACAAGCAAAACAAGTGGTTCCAATGGCTACATCTTGTTGAATGGTGGTATAATTCTACTTATCATACATTCGTGAAAAAATGACACCATTTCAAACGATCTATGGATATGAACCCCCAAAATGGAAGGATCTCATTAGTAACCAAGCAAGGGTCGCACAAGTAAATGACCATTTAAAAGAAAAGCTAAAGGTTGTCTAAATACTTAAAGATAATCTGAATACCACCAAGAATAGAATGAGACAACAGGCAGATCGACATCGAACAAAATGAGAATTTGAAGTTGGAGATTGGGTATTTATAAGTCTATAACCCTATAAGTAGTTATCACTTAAACACGGCAGAAATAATAGATTGGCTCCATGATTTTATGGCCCATATCAAATCAATAAAAAGATTAATCATGTGGCATATGCATTGGAATTTATAGCTACAAGTCACATCCATAATGTTTTTCATGTTTCATGCTTGAAAAAGGCGTTAGATCAACACCAGAAGGAACAAAAAATACTTCCCTTGTTAGATGAAAAAGGCCTAGAATCATTTTTGAGCCAAAATCTATCATTGCTACAAGAGGGAAGAGATTAAGAATGAAAGTAAATAAAGAGTACCTTATAAAGTGGAAAAATATTCATGAACAAGACACAACGTGGGAATCAGAACAACTTCGACAACTACATCCCTCACTACCATTGCTTTGAGGACAAAGCTCCTTTAAAGGGAGTGGTAATGTTATGAATATTAAAATGATATATTAGTTATAAACAATAAATTATTAATTATTAAGGTGAAAGGGTGTAACCCTTCATTGTGCATGCTCAATCCTTATAAAAGGAGAGCATCATTTTGATATTTTATCATCTTGTTTATTATATATTATTATTTGTTTAAATATGGATTTCAGGTCCTAGTTCTCTGCAGCACCAGAAGCAATATGGATCCCCTTAACCTCAATATTTTTGGCTCGATCATCTCCCTATTGTTGTTAGTCTTCTCCTCTATCAACCAGGAAGGAAAACAACTAGTGAAAATGCCAAGACAATGGGGCATTCCTAGGAGAGGAAAATATAGGTGCTACTACAGATGGCTACGTGTCTTCGGTATCAATGCCAATAAGTTGCATGATCGACGACTAGGAGTCTCGTGTCGTCTTTGAGCATCTGACTTCGAGGAGAAATGATGGAAAAATCAACCACTACTAGATGATAAAGAACATGAAGGGGATTCTTATGGAATATTTGACAAATAAATGGAGTGGGGCAAGAGATATGGTGTAGAGCATAAGGACCTACCTCAACCAGACTAATGAGCATTTAAATAACCTGGAAGCACAATTAAGTTGGTGACACTATACCATTTCCTGCAACGATGAAGAGATGGTCGGGGGTAGAAACATGGAGCAGCATGGCATAGGTGGGGAGACATATACAGTAGTAGAAAGGTCCAATGCCCTTGTGCAAGATAACTAAGACAACACCCGGATAACAACGTCGGTGAAAGCTAGCTTCCAATATGCAAAATGTGTCCATGAGGACCCCAACAGTGTCACGACAGTACAACCTCTCCTAGAGCTGCAACCAACTAACCAGCCACACCCAGCATGTGATGATGAATATGGACCTTGTCCCGTTCTAGAGGAAGTGTTGGAAGCAACATATGGGGAAGCTACCTCCTAAACTCTCCACTATCATCCCTGGTTCTCTTTGTGACTTTCATTTTTTCTGGATCTCTTCGATATACAAATGTTTTTTTTTCATGTCAATTCACAGTCTTAATTACCTTTTATGTAATATGTTGGTTGGGGAGTATATTTCTAGGAAGGGCACTCTATTATTTTTGAAAAAACATTACAGGAACTACAACCTCTTTGAAAGACTGGGAGGGTGGCCAATCACTCTCACGCCCCCATAGCATGATTTTGGTACTCTGTACTCTATTTGTGTTTACCTCTGTTAATATGAAATTTACTGCTATTTACACACACACACACACACACACACAGATATAATAAAAAATATGACTACATCCCATGCACAATTTCCATATCCACAGGACAAAGCATAACCAGTAACCAGAGTCATTGCAATTTTCCATATCGAATTTACCATGGATTCATAATCAGACCATATCTCCAACCTAAATATCGATAGTTGGCAGAGGACAATACCACACACTAAGTATCACAAACTTAGTGCACAATTGTTATGGCATGCTAGCTCCCTCCTAACATATCTCTATCCTAAATCACCACACTCTTAGTTTAGTCCGTTACCAACAATCTAATACTTAAAATCAAAAGAACTCAACTTTGAACTGTGTGTAGGTGGGTGTGAGGATTCCATCCTAGGTCCTTCAAATATAAAAAATGGTAGAAGGATTGAAGGAAAAACCCTACTTCATCAAATATTTACAAATAAATTGCATCTCATGATATAGAAGGATATAAGATGTTATAAATACCAAGACCTCAACTCATAAATTTAAGTAAAGGAAAAAGCATGCCTCAACAAATACAAGGAAAAAATCCTTCTATCAATGCCATAAGGACTTTCATATGGATTGAAGGAAAAACCCTACCTCAACAAATACAACAACAAAGTGGAGATATAAGGACAAAAAACAAAGCAGTATGAAAGAAAGGGCCTCGAACTATCACAATGAGTATGAAAGCGGTCCCATAATAAGCTATTCCAAATAATGTAAACAACGACATAGGGGATTTCATAGGGGTTGAGGGAAAAATCCTACCTCAATAAATACAACAACAAGGTGGAGATATAAGGACAAAAAACAAAGCATTATGAAAGCAGTGACCTCAAACTGGGAACGACCTTGAATCAAATCAAAGACAACATTGGAATAACTAGTAGAAAATATCCACATAGGCATTGATTCTATTGATAAATATAAGTAGAAAGAATCTAGTAGGAATGAGTCCTACTAGAGAACCAACGTAGTTCCACCTTCGAAACCATCCAATGACTGCCATCAAAATCCCGCGTGTTGCTACTTACCACAGAGAGAAGGCAAACAGTCCTCAGAAAATATACACAAAAAAACCACAGAATGTAGGAGGTTGGAAAAAATTACCATACTCAAGTGTGACCATGTACAAACCAGGAAGGGTAATTGTGTGTTCTCCCACGAAATCCAAAAAACCACAGCACGACGTATTCACAACACCATGAAACCAGACTATGATAAACCACCAAGAAGCAACCACAAGAGTCCTCAAACAATACCACCATCGAATACTAGAGGCTAGCCTCATTGCCATGGAACCACCCCCTAAATAGTTTAGGTACAAGTTACTACAACCAGAATATCTAGTGCCAAACCACTATCGAGGTGGGCGAATTCCCACAAATCAGGATTGAGTAGAAATGAACAAAGCAGAAGATTGGGGTTGGGAGAAGAGTCTATGCACGCGGGAAACGAGGCAGATTAAAGTGTAATAAATTTCTCTTCCTACTAGAACCATGGAATTACCACATCACGCCATGTTGTACAACTTTATACGTCCACCATGTCATCATCTAGGTGGATGAATTGAGGGTGCACCACTACTAGTGTCCCTCCCCTATATTCAACCAAGCTCACTTGTTGACCCAAGTACTTGTGCAATTTCTAAAGGTATGTGTTGTGATTTTGAAATGTTTAGTTGTGAACTTGAAGAAAAGGTAATCTTTCCTTCTTGTCTCCATATTTCTTGTTGGTTTCTATCCATTCAACTAATGGATTCCAAATTGGTGGATATTCTATTGACTTTGGACACCTTGAATATTTTGAACTAGATGGAGATACTATATCCATTTCTAGGTCCACAATGTAGAATTCATGATGCCTTTTTATTTCACATGAGTGTTTTCAACCTAACTACATGTACAAAAGTGGACAACACTGGGTCTATATCCACATCAAAACCCTTAAATAGAGGGTTACACTTCAATCAATGTTGTTGTTGTGGATCTCTCTACATGATTTTTTTCTACATGCCTTTGGCATGTTCTTCTTCATTACTTTCCATCCTTTTGGTTTATTTATTTTAATTGTTTTTCCCTAGAGGGGTCAAGGATCATTAGAGGAAATTTTAACTCAAAATGGGCCTCCTAAGAAAAAATAATAAAATAATAAATGTTGGAGCAGGGCCCCGCAGCTACAGAAGAAGCTGCTAGTTTTGGCGGAAAGAAGACAAGGCAGGGCTACAATGCCGTAGCACGTTTCCAGCTGGAGAGCAGAGCCGGAAACCATGACTTTTGGGATAGAAAAGTCAAGAAGGCAACGGTACCCGAGCGACCGAGAGAAGAAAGCTCAACCACTGCATTGAAGGTAGCGGCGGAAGACAGGAGGGCTCAGCGACCCTCATAAAGAAGAAGGAGCAACGAGGCTCAAGCATTGAAGGCGAAGGACAGAAAGAGAAGCGGTGCATAGTACCCATGATCAGTGCTGGGAAGCATGGAAGACCACAGAGAGCTGTGGTGTGACGGGAAGCGGCTACCTCAAGGACAGAGAGGACCGACTGTCACTAATTAGGGTATGGGTTTACTGTTGGGACAGGCCCACAGTGTTGTAATGGCGAGACCTTCGGGCCGCCTATAAAAGCTTGCATTTTGTATTGTAAAGGGTTAGCTAATCAGTCAGTTAGCCAGTTGGTTGGCTTGTAGGATGAGTCATAGTTGGTCAGTGGAGTAGTTTTGAGTAGACTCAGGAGTCAGTCAGACAGACTGTGTTGTAACGATCCAGACATCTAGCTTGTCTGTGAGTCATTTGAGTCTGTATGTAACCATCCACAGAGAGGAAAGAGAGGGAAGGATCTATTGAAAGAAAGGCAATATAGAGATAGAAATAGACCAGAGATCTAGAAGAGATCTCGCGCTATGTATGCAGTGCAACAGACTGTGCTAACTTCCCTCAAGATATATAATAGAAGCACAGTTTGGTGGACGTAACTCCCATCCTGGGGGTGAACCACGTTAAATCTGCGTGTTATGTGTTGCATGAATTTGATTGTACTTGCTTATTGTTACTGGTTATTATGCATATGATGTTAGTTGCAGTAAGTGAATGTATGTATCATTCAGCTCATGATAATGCAAGAAGATAGAGATAAGCTGAAGTATTTTAGTAAGCTGTTAAAGACTCCTTTACGTCTGTTTCTAATGACCATTTAATCACAATATAACTTCTGGAAAGTAGAGTTACACACGGTGACACAGTCAACGCTAAGAGTGCAAAGTCGCAGTGGTAAGATATCGCAGAGAGGCGATATCGCACCGGCAGAGAGGCTGCGGTGTGCAAGGTTGCGAGCTGAGGGCTTAGCGTTGAGGAGAGGTTGGGTGTCTCGCGATGCGCGGAGATGTGATACGGTTGGAGATATTGTGAGTAAGTGGAAGTTGTGCGACGCGGGAAGGAACCTTGCGACTTGCGCGTGGATAAGGATCACATGGCTAGAAGCGCTGCGAGGAGATGGGGATGTGCGATGCGCGGATATAGCTGACTTTGTGACTTATAAGGAGAAAGAGAAAGAAAAGTAGGATGCGCAGAACCTGGTCCAAGACACTTGAGTCTTGGCCAACCCATTAGATTCACTTCGGGTGAGACTTCAGATCACTTCGCGGTCTGTTGCCGAAAGGGCCAGTGAGTTGGGGTGTTGTTGATTAATTATAGTAAACCCGGGTCTGCCCATGCAATCAACAATAAAATAATATTTATTAATTTTGGAGAAAGAAAAGAAAAAAAAACTACTTTTTATTTGTATTTTCGACATATATCCCTGTGTGTTTACTCAAATTTCGATTGGAAGAGCTCGTTGGATGCAAAATTTAATTCCACATCCAACAAGTACCGACTCAACATACTTTTGATGGACCCATCTACCCTAAAAACAATAAATACCTAAAAAATGTGATAATGACATCATCATTACATTTTTTTGAGGTATTTCTTGTTTTGGGGGTAGTGGGGCCTGCAAAAAGTATTCCAAGTGGTACTAGTTGGATGCATAATTAAATTCCGCATCCAATGAGCTCTCCTGATCGAAATTTGAGTAAAAACATAGGGATATTGGTTGAAAATACGAACAAAAAGAGTAGTTTTTTTTTAGGATACCTATCCCCAAATTTATATTAAAAATTGTTTAAGACCTATACAGCGTTTCAAATTTAAAACAATTTCATTGGCTAACACATGATGACATGGAATTTGAATTAGAGTTAAAAGGCCCATTTTGAGTTGAAATTTCCTCTAATGGTCGAATTTGAGAATCCTTCATCTAACAAGTTTTTTAATGAATTCTATATTGAAAATCCATTTTCTAATATTCCAAGGATTGGGACCATTATTTGTCCCCACAATATACTCAAGTATGATCCGGTAGACCTTTGTGTTGCTCAACATCCACAGATATTTTGTTAAAAGTGACAATCCAATCCGAAATTATCAAATTGATTGGAGTAATTAAAAAAAATGTTGAGAACATTATTTTTATCTCTCTCTAAGTTTTGATGTGCCACAAGTAGACAAAGAGATTTGGAAACCTCACCCAAGTAGGATGGAAAGATACAATTTAGTTAGACTGAAATGACTACAACAATGATTGGGGAAAAGACCAATGTTGCTTCATCACCATGGTCATGCTTCCTTAATTAATATCTACTCTTTTGAATTGTAAAAAATGACATAAAGAAACCCTTAAGAGAAGGTTTAACAATAATGATTTGTATCATTAATTAGTAAGCAATTTGTAAAAAATAACCATCGTATATTAAATCTAAATATCAAAGCATTGTCTAAATAATGTTTGGTTATCTCATATTTAACCAACAAAAACCTCACAACTCCCAAATAACTTGCAAAATATCAATTTGATACAAAGGAGATGATGCTTTAGTTTGGAATTATTCTTTAAAAGGACAGAGGCTTGGGGAAGAAGACTCACTTATGCTTAAGACCTCCATGAAGACTTATGCTTAGAATTCCATATCGAATTTACCATGAATTCATAAGTTGACTGTATCTCCATCATAAATTTGGCAGGCATGCAATCAAACACATATTATTCACCATCTAATTGTTTAATCAAACACATATTATTCACCATCTAATTATAAACAACGACAAATTAACAATATTCATATACTTCACCAAATTCACCAAGTGTAAATCTCATACACTACAATTACAAATTAACTTATAAATGACTTGCATATATTGTGAAGTGAATGGATTCAACTAAATAGCTTGATTTCTCAGTGGCAATAACAAACAAGGAGGGATTATAAACAACAACAAATATAATAAAACATATAGACTACATCCCATGCATAATTTCCATATCCATGGGATAAAGCCTAAACATTAACTAGAGTCATTGCAATTTTCCATATCAAAATTACCATGAATTCATAATTGGACCATATCTCCAACCTAAATATCGATAGTTGGTAGAGGATAATACCACACACTAAGAATTGAAAACCCAGTGCACAATTGTTATGGCACACAATATCCTTCCTAACATAGCCATATCCTAAATCACCACACTCTTAATTTAGTCCTTTACCAACAATCCAATACTTAAACTTGAAAGACCTCAATTTTGAACTATGTGTAGGTGGGTGTGAAGATTCCACGTTGGGCCCTTCAAATATAAAAAATGGTAGAAGGATTGAAGGAAAAACCCTACCTCATCAAATACTTACAAATAAATTACATCTCATGATATAGAAGAATAGAAGATGTTATAAATACCAAGACCTCAACTCATAAATTAAAACAAAGAAAAAACCATGCCTCGACAAATACAAGGAAAAACTCCTTGCCATAAGGGCTTCATAGGGATTGAAGGAAAAACCCTACCTCAACAAATACAACAACAAGGTGGAGATATAAGGACAAAAAACAAAGCAGTGTGAAAGCAAGGGCCTCGAACTGTAGCAATGAGCATGAACGCAGTGTCATAATAAGTTATTCCAAATAATGTAAGCAAGGAAATAAGGGATTTCATAGGGGTTGAAGGAAAAACCCTACCTCAATAAATACAACAACAAGGTGGAGATATAAGGACAAAAAAATGCAGTCTGAAAGCAACGACCTCGAACCAAATCAAAGACAACATTGCAATAACTAGTGGCAAATATCCATGGAGGCATTGATTCTATTGATAAACACAGGTAGACAGAAGCTAGTGGGAATGAGTCCTACCAGAGAACTAATGTAGTTCCACCTTCGAAACCCTCCAAGGATTTCCATCCAAACCCCTCGTGTTTCTACCTGCCACAAAGAGCGCACAAGGAATCACAACAAATAGTGAGGTGGGAAAATTCCTCAAAAAAACAACACAAAAAATCCACAGAATGCAGGAGGTTGGAAAAAAGTTACCATGCTCAAGTGTGACCTTGTCCAAACAAGGAAGCATAATCGTGTGTTCTCCCATAGAAGCCAAAAAACCGCAACACATGGTTCGCACAACACCATGAAACTAGATGATCATAAACCACCAAGAAGAAACCACAAGAGTCCACAAACAACAACACCATCGAATACCAAAACCCACCCTCGTTGCCATGGAACCACCCCTAAACAATTTAGGTACAAGCTACAGCAAAAATAAGAGCTAGGGTCAAACAACTACCAGGATGGGCGAATGCCCACAAATCGAGCTCGAGTAGAAATGAACCTGGGAGAAGGTCAAGGTTGGGAGAAGAGTCTATGCATATGGGAAATGAGGCAGATTAAAGTGTAATAAAGTTCCCTACCTACTAGAACCATGGCACTATGACATCAGGCCCTTTCGTACAACTTTCCATGTCCACCATGTCGTCGCCCAGGTGGATGAAGGGAGGGTGCACCGCTACTAGTGTCCCTCCCCTATATTCAACCAAGATCACTTGTTGACCCAAGTACTTGTGCAATTTCTAAAGGTATGTGTTGTGCTATTGAAATATTTAGTTGTGAACTTGAAGAAACGGTAACAGTTCTTGTTGGTTTCTATCCATTCAACTAATGGGTTCAAAATTGGTGGATATTCTATTAACTTCGAACACCTTGAATATTTCGAACTAGATGGAGATACTATATCCATTTCTAGGTCCACAATGTAGAATTCATGATTCCTTTTATTTCACATGAGGGTTTTAAGCCTAACTACATGTACACAAGCGGACGACATTGAGTCTATATCCACATCAAAACCCTCAAATGGAGTGTTGGACTCTTCAATCCATGTTGTTGTTGTGGATCTCTCTATATGATTTTTTTCTACATGCCTTTGGTGGATTATTCTTCATTACTCTCCATCCTTTGGGTTTATTTATTTTAATTGTTTTGGAGTTGAGGATGTCAAATTCTATATTGAAAATCCATTTTCTCTTAATCCAAGGATTGGGACCATTAGTTGTCTCCCACATTATACTCCAATACTCCAATATGATTCGGTAAACCTTTGTTTTGTTTAACATCTACACATATTGTGTTAAAGTTGACAACGCCATCCCAAAGGAGCTTGGATAAAACACTAACTTCTGCTTAGAACCCTCCATGAAGACATTTCGCCAAGAATAGGGTAGAATTCCCAATGAAAACGATAATAATACCACAAAGGGAATGAATACTATATGGGATATCCAAACTCGTCGTCAAGATCTTTCAACGGAATAGCGTCGGCAGGATATATATATAATGCGTCTGGCTATTTGAGCGTTCATGATCCAACGCAAACGCAAAATTTCGAATTCTACGCATTTCTATGGGCGAATACCATTTCGAAACAAGTCTTCTGGAGCATCGCCCATTTGGAAATTTAATGAAGAGAAGCTGATGATTGATCAGCTGCTGTATTTGTAGGAAGTGGTACATACCCACCTGCTGAACATCACTGATTGAGTTTGCTTGCAGACAAGGCCAAACTGCTTCATTTTCTTAGGGTTGTAGGTTTTCAGTTTTCTGTTGATATTTATTAAAAGAAAGAAAAGATGTCTCAGGTACCGGATTCCACTCCCAGCAGGGTCCCTGCCCCATTGGCTCCCACCACTTCTCAGGTTTCTAATGTAGAAGAAGGCAGCGGATCGAATTCTAAGAGCCTATGTGATGGTCGATTGGCTTCACTGAAAGCAGAGGAAGCAGCTAATAGAAGGCTTCAAGCTGTAGCATGGGTAAAGAGTATGGTTGGGTCTTTGGATATACCATGTGAGCCATCCGAGGAGGAGTTTCGTCTTTGCCTGAGAAATGGGATTATTTTATGCAACCTTCTCAACAAGGTTCAACTGGGAGCAGTCTCCAAGATCGTTGTAAATCATGTTTCATCAAATTCTCTTGCAGGACGGTCTTTATATGCCTATCAATATTTTGAAAATGTTTAGAATTTTCTTGCAGCTGTGAAAGAGATGAAATTGCCTACTTTTGAAGGTTCTCTGTTAGAGCAGGAAAGTTTGCAGCCCGGTTCTACGACAAAGATTGTTGACTGTATCTTGGCGCTGAAGGCTTATTATGAATGGAAACAGTCTGGAGGTGACGGTTCTTGCAAGTATGCAGGCCCTTTGAGGACCCCTATGGTTCCAAGAAATAAAGGAAATTTCCTTCAACATTCAATTCCATGCGTGCCTGTAAAATCACTAGAAACTCGACCAAACCCATCAGTTAGAAACAGGGATGACGGAGAGACAAGACTCGATGACTTAATAGGAGATTGGTTAAAGCGGATTACTGTAGAAATTGCAAGCGACAAGGAAAATGTTGATCAGAACCTTGTTGAAGCCTTGCAAGCTACTGCACCGCATGGCTCGGAGCAAACACTTGTGAATCTAATCAAATGTGCGTTTATTTGAGAGAGTAAACACGGTAAATTTTCCCTGATTTAGAAAAGCCAGGATCAAGACAATCAGCTATTTTCAGATTGTCGAGACCAGAAAAATGTTTACTGTTCACCTTTTCGAAGTCAGGATCCAAAACCTTTGGTTATCGCTCAGAAAGATCATATGCGTTTGGAAGCACAAAGAAAAGAAATCACTGAATTAAGAAGCTTATTACATAGAGCACTAGAGGATGTACATGTGTTACACTCCGAGTGGCGATGGCAATTTGAATTGCTAGATAACCAGATCAGAGGAAATTGCAGTGCTGCTAGTGGATATCACAGAGTTCTGGAAGAAAACAAGACCCTTTACAATAATCTTCAAGACCTCAAAGGAAACATAAAGGTATACTGCAGAATCAGACCACATTTTGGAGATCATTCAGACGCCCAGAGTGCAGTGGAATTTTTTGGGGAAGATGGATCCCTCGTCAATGCATCGAAAATGGGCAAAGTTGTACAAAGGATATTCAATTTTAATAAAGTTTTTGGGCCATCTGCTACACAAGAGGATATTTACAGGGATACACAGCCATTGATTCGATCTGTAATGGATGGTTACAATGTCTGCATTTTTGCATATGGTCAAACAGGATCTGGAAAGAGTCACACCATGAGCGGTCCAACAGGTGCTTCTGAAAGGGATATGGGAGTGAACTATCAAGCACTCGGTGATATCTTCGAGATATCTCAAAAGAGGAAAGATTCAATGATGTATGATGTTTCTGTTCAAATGGTAGAGATATACAACGAACAAGTGAGGGATCTTCTCAGAACAGATGCCTCAAACAAGAAATTAGGTATTCGAAATAATGGCAATAATGGATTTAATGTACCGGATGCCATACTTATGCCCGTTAAAGCAACCTCTGATGTTTTGGATATGATGAATTTATGTCAAAAGAATCGTGCTGTTAGCTATACTGCAGTGAATGACCACAGCAGCCGTTCTCACACTGTATTGACTGTGCATGTGCAAGGTACAGATCATGTTTCTGGGTGCAACATTCATAGCTGCTGCCTTAATTTGGCAGATCTTGCTGGAAGTGAGGGTGGATAAATCTGAAGTAACTGGAGATCGTTTGAAGGAGGCACAATACATCAACAAATCCCTTTCATCTCTGGGAGATGTTCTGCATCTAAAAAGTGGGAGAGAAGATAAAACAAATACAGGAACCGAGACACCATCTCCATCTGAAAAGACCTCTCAAATTAAAAACGTCACTACAGTCCTTAGGAAAACTAATCACTGGTGGGGAAAAAAGAATTACAAGTCAAGTGGAGCCATCACACCCTGCAGGCAGAATAGAGAGCAGTTTATGTAGCGGTAGACAGAGGCAACCCTTAGCAAACAGGCAGCCACTTGCAACGCTCAACGCTTCAGGAAATGGCCGTCCCAGGCGACATTCAATCGAAGGAAAAGTACCTGTGAAATGGAGGCCAGTTGAATAATCCTTCGGGATTACATTGTAAATAATATTTTAGTTATTAGTTTGTTAATAATCGCGTTATCTAACTGTAAATAACGGTTTTGATCTCCTTTATATGTAACACTCACGGCCTGTGTCAGTGATATCAGAGCAAAGGCAGCAAAGCATTGGTGAGAAAGACTTGGTGAGAAAGAAGGAGCCCGTGAAGGAGGAGCCAGCAAAGAAGCTATCACCAAGAAAGGAAGAAAGGAGAGCTGCTTAGTAAAGATTGTGGAAGAAAGACAAAGACTGCACATTAAGAGGAGACTGCACATAAATTGTTCCGGTAATTCTTTTGAAGAATTATTTTCTTGTTTTTAAAAAAGGAAAAAGAAAAACGAAGAGAGCCGCCATCTATATTTTCTTGCAATGGTTTCTTTAAATTATTTATCAAATCACTCGGGAGTTCTTTCCAGAAAATAAAAGTTTTAAACAGCCATTTATATTTGAGTGCAAGGTTTTTTTTAAATTGAAATATTAAACCTTTTGGGAAATCCTTTTAGAAGATAAAAAGATTTTAAAGAACATTGGCTAAGAGGAAAAGAATATTTCAGACCGTATTTTGTACACAAAAATTTACTACACAGTAAATTTCAATGAATTATTTAATTTCAATTGTTGGAGTTATTTTGTCTAGAAAAGAAAATAATCAGGAATGGTTTCGTAAAGTTAAAAATACCCTTATTTTTAATGATATGTGGGATGGAATTTGTGAAAATGAGAATTTAGAAGATAAGAAAGATGGAGAAGCAATAAATGAAGTGGATAAAAGAGGCTTATCCCTTGATTATTGCCTCTGTAAGTGAAGAAGTAAGTAGACATTTAGTTTCTAGCAAAAGTGCTTGGGAAGCATTAAAGAAACTAAAAGATTTGTATGATTCACATTCTGAGCTTGAAATCATACAATTGTTAATGAAGTTATTTAACTTAGAGTTAAAAGATAATGATCCAATGAAACTTGCTTCTGAAATTAGAGCCATTTTTCATGATATTGATGCTCTTTATCCTACATATACTGATTATTTAGAATCACTTTAAGCTAGTGGCCAAATGAAAGCTATGACCTTTGAAACACTTGTTGAGAAAATTGCAGAAAGAGAGAAAGCATTTGGGAAGAAAGAGTCTAAACCCAATGAAGAAACTTTGTGTCTTGCACAGAAAGGACACAAATCAAAATAAGAATTTGCAAAGGATGAAAATAGAAGCAGAGGTCGAGGTAGAGGACAAAGAGGACAGTATAGAGGAAGGGGGGGAAGATTTAATCAATGAGAGAAACAATGCTATAGATGTGGAAAAACTGGTCATACTGCCAGTTATTGTAGAACTTCTTGAGATAAAATTGTTACCAAATCTGCACATTATGTTGTTGCACATTGTAATCTATGAATTGAAGAAGCTTTCAGTACTTCGTTTTCATGGAATGATACTTGGTTATTGGACACCGGAGCCACATGTCATATGACCTTTAGAAAAGATTTCTTTGAAACTTTTAGTGATCAAATTGATGGGGTAGTACATTTGGAAGATAAGTCTCAGTTAAAACCTTCAGGAATTGGTTATGTTAGATTGAAATTATCAGGACTTGCTAATTATATACTTTCTGACGTGCTTTATGTTCCACAATTGAAGAGAAATCTAATATCTCTTGTGCAAATTAGACAACAAAATCATTCGATACATATGTTTGATGGTATAATTGAAATTATAAGAGCTTATGATAATGAGGTTGTAATGAATGGAGTGGAAGATAACAAACTTTTAAAGTTGAATGGTACATCATTCAATTCACAGAATTCTGCAAATTTGATTCAGCATAATGGTAATTTATCTTCTAGCTTATTGTGGCATGCAAGATTTGGTCATATTAGTTATGACAGTCTCAGAATTATGAAACAGAAAGGAGTTCAAGGGCTTCCTACTATTCCAAGACAACTTTCCCCATGTGATGCTTGTATCTTAGGCAAGCACAGTAAACAACCTTTTAATGATTCTATGTTTCGAGCTTCAAGAAAGCTTGGTCTTGTTCACTCAGATTTATGTGGGCCCATGCCCGTTCCATCAGCAAATGGTAACAAATATATCATGACTTTCATTGATGACTTTACGAGGATGTCTTGGGTTTATTTATTAAAAGCAAAATCTCAAGCTTTTGATACATTCAGAAATTTTCACTTATGGATTAAAAATGAAGCTCAACTTACTATTGGAACCCTTCGAACTGATAACGGTGGTGAATATACATCTCAAGAGTTTGAAAAATATTTGCAGGAGAATGGTATTAAACATCAAACAACTGTTCATTATAATCCACAACAAAATGGTGTGGCAGAACGTATGAATAGGACACTCTTGAATATGGTAAGATCAATGATGTTTTTTAAAAATGTCAAGTTAATGTTTTGGGGAGAGGCAGTTCTTTGTGCTGTCTACATTAAGAATAGATGTCCTTCTGCTGCACTACAAAACAAAACACCTTATGAAATGTGGCATGATCATCTTCCAGTTGTCAAGCATTTTAGAATTTTCGGTTCCACATGTTATGCTTTGATTCCTGACCAACAAAGACATAAATTGGGAGCAAGAAGTCGGAACTGTATTTTTTTGGGATATTCTAATACTTCTAAAGCTTATAGGTTGTATGATGAAGATAACAAGAAGCTTATTGTTTCTAGAGATGTTATATTTTTTGAGTTTGAGAAAGATGCACTCACTATTGATAAACAACTTGCTCAGCTTGATAGATTTCATTCTAAAAAAATCTATCATGAAATGGATAATGAACTTCCAAACCTTGAAGGGGGGATTCCTATTCTAAGTCAAGGTCAAGTTTTGGAATTTCCTTCTAATGCACAAGTAGATGAAACACAAGTTGATGATTCTAATGCACAAGTTGATGAAACAGAAGATGAGACAGTTGATGATATTGTTAATGGAATGGATAAACTAAGTATCATGGATAATGCAGAACCTGCTCTTAAAGAAGAAACAGAGCAAACACCACAACAAGAAGAAGTTCGTAGATCAATGCGGACTAAGACATTTCCTAAAAGGTATGATGATTTTGTAACATTAGATTGTGAATTAAACTTTCATGCATTTGATGAACCTGCATCTTTTCAAGACGCAGTAAATAGTGATGTATGGAAAAGTGCCATGCAAAGAGAGTATGATGCTCTCATAAAAATGGAACTTGGAGGTTGGTGAACCCTCCAATTGGAACCAAACCGACACCACATGAACATGCTGAAACACTAACTGATCAGAAGTCTTTGAAGGTGGGAAAACGTAGGTCATTGTAATGACCTACATTTGCTTAAATCTATCATAAGTCTGCCAGCCAAGATCGGGTCGAAGGAGTCTGGAACTCAATTATATCGGACTTCTAATAAGTATTTCTTTGTGAATCGTGTTATCTCAACAGTTATTTTTAGCGGTCATGTTAGAGGAGCGTTTTTCCTTTTAATTTTTCATTAAGAGATAGGAGGGGATAACTTTTAGCTTTACAGGTAACAAGGGAATAGAAGGCTAGTTTCGCTTAGACTTCCCACGTCTCTAATTCGTATTCAGAAATTTGCTTTTGAATTTTAATGTTGGTATTTCTGTTTTAACTGCCAAGCACTCTCTTACAGGCTGGCTAGATTTGGTAGTGTACAACATTTTTTAAGCCAGCTTTTCAAGCTTATTGTTCTTTCATTTTCTATAATATAATTTCGTTTTTAACTACCAAGCACTCTTTTAGGGGCAGGCTAATTGTGTATTGTACAACACTTTTTAGCCGGCTAAATTGTGTATTGTACAACATTTTTAAGCCGGCTCTTTAAGCTTATTATGCTTTCATTTTATATAATATAATAGAATGTACATTTAAACAATTCAAAATTAAATTGAATATGTAAAATTTTGAGTGAACGCTCCACTAACTCAAGAGTTGATATAAAGAATGAGAATATAAGATTAATATATAAAAAAAAAAATTGTGTGAACAGTCCACCAGCTTAAAAGTAAATAGAAGGAATAAAAATGTGAGACTAATATATATGAAAAAATGACTAATATAGATAAAAAAAAAGGTAAAATAATAAAATAAATGGTTCATTACAAATATAATGTAAGAGATTGTGGGATTTCATTAACAATAAAAATGAATTAGATGTATTAAAATTGTTATGATATAACATAGTGAGTTTAAATTGACATTAACATAATGTGTTTAAATTGTTATGATCTAAAGCTAACATGATGTGTTTAAATTGTCATGAGCTAAAGCTAATGGCATATTGTGTTTTAAATGGGTTTAAATTGTTATGAACTAAAGCTAAATTAATGCTAGCATAAACTAAACCAACCATCTAAACATATGTTGTTGGAGATAAAGGGTTATGACTCAACAAGTTTCAACTCTTTTCTTGAAGATAGAGGGTTATGACTCCAACAAAGGGTTTCAATTTTTTTATTTTTTTAATGTTGGTTCTTATTTTACATGGTCAAAAGTTTACAAATAGATACATTGAGATGACCCTGGGTATTCAAAAAGAAGAATTACCCAGACCATGTTCCAAAATATGACAAAGTTATTTTTATCAAGCTACACAAAAGCTAACTAAGGTTTGCTACTAAAGAAAGATAGTTGAAAACTGCCTCTATCAAGCTACATAGTGACTGCCTAAAATGATCTACACTTGGGATACAAAAAGAGAATTTAAAACGTTGGATATGTCCAAGTGGTTTGCAAACAAACACTGAGGATCCCATACAAACAAACACTTTAGAAATTGCAAAAAGAGACAGTGAGTTATTCAGTAGGCCAAACCTGTCAAAATTTGAAGCGCACACAACTATTATTTCTCCACGAAGGGGCTAGGGTCCATACGCCAACGTTGCATGGGATGTACCAATGGAATGCTTGGACCCTCCTTGTGAGTCAAAATGGTGTGTTGTGCATCGTCCTTGTTGTCATCTAGAGAAACCACTACATACTTTGCATCCACCACCTCTGCTTCAAGCAGTAAGCAGATTCACCAAAGTTGGAACTTGCAGGCCACTACCAAAATCTACAGGAGCTTAAATTTACATTGTGGTCATCATTGCAGGAAGAGGAGCGTTTGGAGTTGGGATAGTGATCCTGGTTGAATATTAACACTTACAATTAGTTTGTAACTAAACCGTTATGCTACGTTTGTGATAAATTATAGTTATGTAAACCTTTATTCAATGTATTATCAAGTGTTGGTTTCAATATGATAGCGGTACCTTCCAGTTAATAAAATTTCTTGTTTAGTTTTTAGTTTTTTCATTTTAATCTTGGTGCCCATGATTTATTAACATGATATCAGAGCCTAGACAACCTTGAATCTCTCACGAGAATGGCTTGAAAAATGAACTTTTTATAATCATGGTCGCTATAATAGAATAGCATAAGTGTGTAGATTTTTATAAATAGCATTTGTGAAAATAGATCTGTCTGCAGAGATTGAAGTTGTTGACTATAATCTTTGTCATTCAAATCTATATATATCAGGCAGTAATCTGTAGATGGCAACTAGTACAGGAGATAAGAAACATAACTTCATTCAAGACGTGGTGTATGTACCGTTGGAAATAAGAAACATAACTTTATTCAAGACATGGTGTATGTAGCGTTGGAAATAAGAAATGGAACTATCTCTCTTGCCATTGCGGAGAAAGGAAATTATTGTAGGCCGAAGGGAAATTGTTATTTATCAATATGATGCATCTGTCAAAGCTCTATTGCTGCGAGAAATATTTGTGATGTATCTGTCAAATTAAAAGTTGGAATTGCTCTCAGAAATCTTTGTCCACTTAGTTTTATTTACAAAATATAGTATGCATATAATTTTGGGCAATAAGCAATAGATATGTGAAGAGAGATTGTTGTTGTAATTGATGATAACAACAAAACCAAGATAACTTATGTTCTGAATAGTCATATTTCTTCTTTATTATATGAAGAAGTCAATTCCTGTAACTCAATATCGAATGTTGTCCAAGTAATTTGGGAGTTGTGGTCTAGGGAAGGATCCCTCACTAGTTATCGAGGTTAAGCGAATTCCAACTCGGGAATTCTACCTTTAAGAAGGTGATGAGACAACATGATGGAGTTTCTGAAAGAATTTGAATATGTAGAGAAGAAAATAGAAATCTTCTTCAGAAGAAGTTCTTTATTTTATTTTATTATGTCAATCAAGTTTTTTTAAATTGTAGTGTTAAGAGGGTGTGTTGAATATTGACACTTATAATTAGTTTGTAACTCCATTTAATAAAATTTCTTGTTCAGTTTTTAGTTTTTTCATTTCAATCTTGGTGCCCATGATTTATTAACAATATCAAGTCTCATTCTCACCATGAAGTTTGAGGGATGAATATTGAGCATTGTTGTTATGTCCCTCACCATGGCTAGTTCTTCTGCGCTAAGAGCTCATAGTTCTTTTTCCTGGTAGTGTGAGACTTGCCTCTAGATATGAAGGAGTGAGGTTCGAGGTGAATCTTTAGCTTGCGTTAGGAGGCATTAATGGCCATATCATCATGGTGGAAGCAAATCTGTGCGGCATTAAGTCACCATTACAGTAAGGGGGTGTGTTACGCGAAGGATAAATGACAACTAAAATGCCTCGGTTTTTGGGTGAATTTTGGATAGAAACAAGTTAAGATTGTTCATAGACACTGCTATTTTTTCAATTTCTTAATTTTTGCAATTAAATTTAGTTATTCTACACTAAATTTCCAAAATTGTAATTTCAAATGTTGAAATTATTATTTCTGCACGAATTTCTCTGCCGGATTCTGGCAAGTCGAGGGCATTTTGGGTAATGCTTATACTGCTCCAGAGTTGTCTTAGACATTCATCGTGCATTTCCACTCCTGCATTAGCAAGTTTGTCTACTACCTTGTTGGGCGACTGCTTCACATGGGAGGGATGGTCACAAGAAGAGGGTGGAGAAGATCAACAACATAGATAAGAAGGTGCTTTAGTGGCAAACCAGAGAAGAGATTTGAGGGAGGCATGTCATTCTATAAATGGATTAAGATGTCTATGATAAGCTTGGAGTTTCCTTTGACAATAAGCTGGAGAAATCCATTTTGAATGGCAAGCATGATCCCATGGAACAAAGGCCAAAGTTCAATGGCATTGTTGGATTCAATCCCAAGGTTTCATGCATAAGTATGCACTTATGCATGATTGCACCCTGTGAGTTTTGTAAAACTCCTCCATAACCTTTTTTTTCTTGGATTTCCTTTAGAGGATCCATTGAAATTTAGCTTGGTAAAGCCTTGAGATGGAACACTCCACAAGGATGGGTTGAAAGTACTAAGGGTGGAGGAGCGAGGGGTAATATGGAACTGAGGAGGATTATCAAACCAATGGCTTAAGATTATATTTTCCCTTGATTACAGTCAAGATAGAGCTCAATCCACTGTGAAAGGGAGACAATTTCATATTCTTACCCATATGGATTGCCATGAAATCTTGGAGTCCTTGAAAATTATTTCGTTTTGCTCCTTACCTCCCATATAAGGAAGCCAAATATGAGCTACCAGATCTTATTTAGAATGGGATTCCTGTAGGAAGTGGTGCACCAAGCTATGAAAGTGTTTCTTGCATTATTTATTTGTTGGTTCGTGTAACAATAATAAATAAAAGAAGAATAGTAATAATAATAAATAATATAATTAATTAATTAATACTTAAAATAATTACTGATAACAGATAATTACGGATAATATGTTCAAATATGGTATATATGTTCAAATACTATAGTATAATTATGGATAGCAGATGAAGTTGGTGTTTTAAATAATAATTGTGTTGTTCCAATAAGTAATGGTTTTGGCGGTCAATATAAAATGAATTATATTGACCAAAAATTAAAACCATTATACATTTGACTGCTCACGAAATTAGCAGTGCTCAATCCTCCTCAGTTCCATATTACCCCTCGCTCCTCCACCCTTAGTACTTTTCAACCCATCCTTATGGAGGGTTCCATCTCAAGGCTTTACCAAGCTAAATTTCAATGGAGCCTCTAAAGGCAATCCAAGAAAAATAGGTTATGGAGGATTTTTTCAAAACTCATAGGCTACAATCATACATACTTATGCATGAAACCTTGGGATTGAATCCAATAGTGCCATTGAACTTTGGCCTTTGTTCCATAGGATCATGCTTGCCATTCAAAATGGCTTTCTCCAACTCATTGTCAAAGGAAACTCCAAGCTTATCATAGACATGTTGATCGATTGCTAGGGTGATTCCAATGGATTAAGATTATCTTTTCCCTTGATTACAGTCAAGACAGACCTCAATCCACTATGAAGGGAGACAGTTTCAGATATGCTTTTGCATATTCTTACCCATATGGATTGCCATGAAATCTTGGAGTCCTTGAAAATTATTTCATTTTGCTCCTTGCACACCTCCCATATAAGGAAGCCAGTATGAGCTACCAGATCTTATTTAGAATGGGATTCTTGTAGGAAGTGGTGCACCAAGCTATGAAAGTGTTTCTTGCATTATTTATTTGTTGGTTAGTGTAACAACAATAAATAAAAGAATAATAGTAATAATAATAAATAATACAATTAAGTAATTAATACTTAAAATAATTACATTTAGTAATTAATGAAAAGTCATCGGGTATTTACCCCTTCATTTTGTGACTAGTCAATGTGTATACATACACTATCACGTAGCTCATTGCAATCATTATTCATATTTATTCAATACAAGCATTTATATATGTCAACTTATTGTTGGTATATCAAAATATTAAGCATTAATCTATACAGTTTTGCTTCAATGGTATCAGAGTGTTCTCGACTCTCGGTATGCTTCCATCATGGTCTCATGGCACGATGAAGTTATTGAATTCCTTGAGAAATCGGAAAGAAAATATAATGAACGTCTAGATCAAATGGAGAATTCTGTTACAAGGGTTATCGATAGAATACTAGAAAGAAGCATAACTAGGGAGGCCATTCACAATGAAGAAAGTGAAATAGAATACTCATACTCCATTCCTAACTTGAATTCTATAGAATCCAAAATCAAAGTGGAAGGTTCACTCTCTGAGTCTGAATCAAATTGGGAATGTAAACAAGAAGAAGATTAAGACTACGAATCCAGTCTCTCAGAAGATGAAATCGACCCTAAAGAAAAGGATGATGAGCCATGGTCTGTACACTTAGACGATGAGAGGGAGGCCTACATTATCAATTACGATGATATGAATGGAATAAACTATATTGTCCAATATCTACCAGTAAAAGTTCAAATTTCGTTAAACATTTCAATATCATGATCAATGATCCTATAAACGATCAAATATGTCCAACACTTCATAGTCATCAATGCCCTTCCATTCTCAAGATCCCACATTATTTTGAGGAGTTTCCTCCATATTTATATCATCATAGGATTTGTAGAAGAATTTGCTGAAAGGTTTTGCAAAGATCCAAACAAGGTTAGAAGAAAAATTAGTATAGCCATGACAACACTAATAATGCATGTCCCTACAAAATATTGGGGTAGTGGAGGACATTTAAGTCAGTTGAAGAAATTGGGTTCCCATTATGATTTTTTTTCTAATATAAAAGAAAATAAGGAAGAGGACTAGAAGGTTCTGTGGAAAAATCTCAATTTGATCTGTCCTTGATGTCAATACATAGGGAAAAATAAATTCAAATCCATTTCAAAATGTAGTGGCCTGTAATGGTGTCCCCTCCCCACAACTTATAACCTTGGTTGTAAACTTGCAGTTTTTAAAAATCATTGAAGGTCGTCTTTTATTGCTTGACCACGATACAATGAAATATCAGAGATTAGAATCCAATATACTTTCTCTTGCTCCATCATTCCATAATTTAAGTTACAACTTCTCATTCTTGCCTCAATCTGGTCATGGTACTGTAACATTTAAATTCATCTATCTTGGCATTCATGAATCAGGTGTTACATCATATAGCCTCCACTAATTGGTGGGTGATTACAAACAAGATATTAGAATCCAAAGGATGGTTGATAGTGTTTCATACATCTTGTATGAGCCACCGCCCTTGTTGGTTCATCTGGATTGGAAAATCATTCTTCCAATGGTGGATGAATTAACGATATTATATATTAAGTTATGCAAGTGTCGGGTTTGGCCTTGCCTTCTTTCCATCCTAGTAAGAAAGATAAGGGACATTGATGTACGGATTTTCTTTCTTGTGTTCTTTTCATCCGCTTGGAATAATAAAAAAGCATGGTGTTGGGCCTGGCAATCTCCAACTAGAAAACTCGATAGAAACAAGGGAAAAGTGTCAATGCTATATATATGTTCAAATACTATAGGATAATTATGGATAGCAGATGAAGTTGATGTTTTAAATAATAATTGCATTGTTCCAATATGTAATGGTTTTGACGGTCAATATAAAATGAATTATATTGATGAAAAATTCAAACCATTATACATTTGATTGATGACGAAATTAGCAGTGCTCATGGGTTACCTTGTTATTTTCATTCCATGTTTTAAAAGGTATCATGCCCTCTCTAATCACCCTAGAAACCGTCTGTCCAAACCATTACACACTCATTTCATAGAAGTAATGTACGCAACCACCACATCCAAATTCACGAAGAGAAATGAGTCACAATGTGCTTTAGTGAATCATCATGTTAGTTTAAACGAAGAAGAAAAATATTAAAGGGTGGAATAAGAGAATATTACAACTTATTTGGAGGAAGAGTTATTTAACTTCTAATAAATACCATGAGAGAAAATTATTAATTCAGACAAGTTAAAAAAATAATAATGAAGGTCTTTATTAGGATTTTCTCAACGTTTCCAAAAGATTTATATATTTTGGCGAAGTGAAGCTAAAAGTGGTATGTTATAAAAATAAAATAAAAAGGAAGGTTAAAGTGCCACCATTATGAAGAATTCAAGAAGTGCTGTGAAATTTTATATAAATTAATAAGGTTATGTAAGTATCAAGAAGAAATATCACATTGTCTTAGAAGTACAAGTATGGCATCATCATGGGAACATGTTTATGCTTTGAGGACAAAGCATTCTTTAAAAGGTCGGAAATGTAACAACAATAAATACAAGAAAATAGTAATAATAATAAATAATATAATTAATTAATTAATACTTAAATAATTACATTTAGTAATTAATGAAAATTCAAGGTTACTTACCCCTTCATATAGTGACCATTCAATGTGTATACATACACCGTCACGAAGCTCGTTGTAATCATTATTCATCTTTATTCAATACAAACATTTATATTTGTCTACTTATACTTGGTATATCAAAATATTGAGCATTCAACTATACGAATCTGCTTGAGTCTGGTTGTCTCATTATCTCAATTGACTAATTCCAAACCTGCAAACTAAAAGAGCAATTTTCTATGAGGTGATTTATTGTTTCAACTTCTCATGAGCATATATGGAAAGTGGAGGGTCAAATAAAGACGTGTCATTGCAAATTGTCCCAAGTGAGTATTCTCCCATGTGCTACTAACCATAAAAAGTGCAGAGCTTAGGCTAGTATCCTATGTGCCAAATTTTGTCCCATATTTTGTCTCTCTTTAGGATAAGCACCCTTGTTTTCAACGAGTAAGCCTCTTTGAAAGTGAAGTTGTTGTATGGTGAGTGGCCCCATCTTAGAAAATTGGAACTTGCTTTATTCTAAGTCGTCTTCACGTAACTTTGTCAATCCAAGGTTGGACATCCATAGTGATCCTAGAGGGAGAGATTTTCATTTGAGGTCTTCCATTTTCGTCATTCATCCTCCATTAGAGACTTCTTCTAATAAAAGGAAATTTTTTTGATTGAGAGGGTTGTCCAAGTTCTGTAGGCTATCTTGCATTACCTCTTCGGTGTGAAGAATAGGAATTGATGCCATGAGCTTGTCAGGACTGTGTTAAGATACCATGTCTAATATCCCACTACTAGTGTTCTTGAATGAGGTTTTTTTGTTTCCAACTTGCCTCCCAAATTAGAGAGGGCTTGCCAAGTCTCTTGTTGGAGTCATTTACCCAACATGCACACTTATTTGGTCAATTTTGGCCTATTTAACCACTATCCTAAGTTTAATTGAATTAATTGGCATTAGATGAGCACACTATGACATCAACATGAGCACACCCACACCCTCCTTCAGTCAAGGAGGCCAACTAATCCTTCTCCTTCATTTAGGGAGGCTAACTGGCCTTCCTCCTTCAAACAGGGAGCAATTCTAGGGTGATCTGAGTGTCATAAATGCACCTAATTGCTAACTAATTGTTGTTTCACCTAACAATCAGTTAAGCTAAGTTGTGAAGGCTCCTCCATTCATTATTTGATTATTTTTGGCCAATATTTATGAACTGGAGCTAACACTGGCGCCTACAACCACTTCTGATGACATGTGTCACTTTAGTTAACTCCATCAGAGCTACTTGGAGTTATGGATGCGATACCTCCTTCAGTTGGACATGCAGTTACATGTGATGAGTCACTTTCAGTTAGACTCAGTCATCTATTGCACTTTGATTCAGTTCGGACTTAGTGTGAGAGTCAGTTATTGATTAGCTCTGTGGTTAACTATGTGTGCCGATTATGGATGACATTTAGTTAAGCTACACCCATTCATTCAATTCGAATGAACTCCTTGGGAATTTGAATTGTATTGGTATTCATGCATTCTGCATGACCATTGTATTGTACTATCATTATTTTAATGATTATACAGAGATGCAACATTTTATTGCAGCACCATTATGCCATTTTCATGCTTAATTGTCTGAAATCTCTTATGAGACTGTGTTTTAGTCCCTAGATTATTGTGACAGATTAATATGGTATCAGATCTCACAGCGGGACAAAGCTCATTCTCTTCAAAAACATGGTTTTTGATGGATATTGCATGAAACATTGAGCAAAAGCTCAAATTCCAGCACTGCACCAGAAGCAAAAGGTCTACCACTTAATACGCCAAGTTAAGGAATTATTGATCAAGCTTGCTTGATCAATTATGTTGGGTGTGATGGAAACATGAAATGTGCAGGCTATTCAACCCTATGGTGACTTTATTGTTTTCATTTGTAGGTTTTAAAATATCACTGCATTTTCTATAATGATTTGATATGGCTTCTCCCATATATATTTTGACTCTATTTCTATTTCCATCAATGGAAAGGAGACATGGAGATCCAGCTACGTGCTAGAGGACTCTATCGAGTCACTATGGACACAAAAGAAGAGCATACTCATGTTATAGACAAGGCTAGATTTTTGAATAAGAAGGATGAAGCTTTTGGTTTCTTGTGTCTCTCTATCTCCAAGGATCTTCTATTCCACCTCTTAGGATTGAAGACTCCAAAAGATATTTGGGACCACCTTGCCTCCCTGTATGGAAAATAGGATGACTTGAGGGTTTATCAGCTTGAAAATGAGTTGATGTCTCTTCAACTTGGTAATTTTGAGACCCTTAATTATTTTTTCACAAAATTCAAGCTATATTCCTTCTACTAAAGCAGTGTGAGGTGAAGAAGGAGGATGATCAGCTCATCCTCACCATTCTCTCAAAACTTGGAGTTAATAATTCGGTATTTGTTTCTACATTTCGTGTGGGGAATATCACAACCCCTGGATGGAATATTCCTTCACTCAATGCCTTCATTGAGTCGCTAACAAGCGAGCATGATAAGCTTTTCCAGTTGGGGATCATTAGATCCTCCCTTGATCAAGCCCTCTTTGCTTCAGGACCCAAGGATTCAAAGGGTAAAGGAAAGCAGCAGAAGAACCCCAAAACTAAATTCGAAGCTCATAATCCTAAAGTTCAAAACCAACAACAAGAAGAGCCTTCTGGCTCGAAGAAGAACAAAAACAAAGGCCACCATGGGAAGGAAAAAGTCAAATGCTCATACTGTGAGAAGGGCTTCCACCGTGAACATGCCTGCATGAAAAAGAAGCTTGATGAAGCTACTTCTCTCCTTGAGAGAAAAAACATAAATCTTCCGGAAAGCTTTTGGAGGAAAGAAAATCAAGATCGAGAATACCAACATGAAAGAGGTCATGCCCTCATGGAATGCACTTCAAAGTCCAACGCTCTACTCATAGATTCTAAAGCTTCGAACCACATGATGGCCAACAAAGGCTCTTTCTCTTCTCTCGAATCCAGCAAGAGCATTCCCATCCACATGAGAGATGACTCTACCATCATCTCAAAAGGACAAGGTACAGTAAATATTAAGCACGGTTATTTTTCCAATGTTCTATATGTACCATATCTTGCATCAAACCTCCTGAGTCTCTATCAAATGACCCATACTGGAGTTCCCAAGAGAGTTTCCTTCATCCTAGATGATGTAGAAATTACTGAACTTGCATCAGGGAAACTTGTGGCAAAAGGCTCTACAAATCATCATGCAAAAGCTTATGAGTTCTCCCACTTTGTGGCTGATGCAAAGCCCACTGCTATGATAACTCATGGAAATGAGGTTATTAGGCTCTAGCATGAAAGGTTTGGCCATCTAAACTTCAAATACTTGCAGCAATTACAGAAAAATTCCATGGTTTAAGGCCTCCCGATCATCAAATCTACCATCGGAATTTGCAAAGGATGTATTTTGGGTAAGCATCCTGAGCATAAGTTAGATCAGGGGAAGGAAAGCCAAACATCAGAAATTTTGGGGCTGATTCATTATGATATCAGTGGACCAATGCCCACCAAATCCTTGAATAGATCTCGGTATGTTCTCACTTTTATATATGATTTTTCTAGATATACATAGGCATTCTTCATCAAGAAAAATTCAGAAGTCTTAGAAACATTCATTGAATTAAAAGCACTGATTGAGAATGCATCTGGGAAAAAGATCAAAACTTTGAGATCTGATAATGGTGGAGAATATATCAGTAATTATTTTCTGCATATATGTTTCGAAAGTGGTATTCAGATCCAACATTCAGTTCCCTACACTCCCCAGCAGAACGGTGTAGCGGAGAGAAAGAATCAGTCTCTCAAGAAGATGACCACTTGCATGCTGGAAACCAAGAAGTTGGTTGCAAATTTATGGGCTGAGGCCATGAATGCTGCTGTATACATTTAGAATAGATTTCCTCACTCATCTGTGAAAGGGAAGACCCCTTTCGAATCCTACTTTGGACACAAGCCGGATGTGTCGAATCTCAGAGTGTTTGGGTCCATTGCATGGGCCCGAATTCCGCATGATAAGAGGAAATATTTGCAACCGCAAAGTATTGAATGTTTGATTATTGGATATCCTGAAGAATCTAAAGTTTTCAAGCTTTTGGATATCAGAACAAAACAAATCATCATTGAAATAAGTGTCTGGTTTGATGAGCCTCTTCAAGAGGTAGAACTAGTGAAGGATAAAACTACTGAATTTCCTTCCTATTCTACTGAATATTTGGATGATGAAATTGGAGGTGATGAATCTGATTTGGAACCTGATTTGGAACCTCTGATATCTGATATCAGTGACCAGAAAGCATCAAGTTCAAGTTCAGAACCTGAAGTGCAAACACATCTCCCAACTTGGGCCAGATAGACACTTTCTTCTGCCGGTGACAACATTGGAAATCCCGATGATCCAAGAAGAACCCAGTCCGATTTACAAAGAGAAGGTATTGCGCTCTCTTGTCATGACTATTTTCTATCCAAAACTTGTTATTTAATTACAAGTTCAAATCCCAAGTCTTACTACCATGCTCGAAAAGATCTGAGATGGCAAGCTGCCATGGACGAAGAGATGAATTCTCTTCGAAAGAATGCTACTTGGGAGCTAGTTTCTCTTCCTTCAGGGATGAAATTAGTTCAATGCAAGTGGGTGTTTTGGAAAAAAATTTCTGCTGATGGAAGCACCTAAAAATATAAGGCAATTCTGGTAGCAAAAGGGTTCTCCCAAGTCCAAGGTGTGGACTATCATGAGACCTTTGCACCGGTTGCAAAAATGTATGTTAATTCTGCCTTTCTACATGGAGATATTCATGTGGAGATATACATGAAGCAGCCCGAGGGATACATTGCAGATTCATATTTGGTTTGCAAATTAAATAAGTCACTATACGGGTTAAAACAGGCCCTAAGAGAGTGGTATTCCAAGATGGATGCCCTCCTTCTCTCGCAAAACTTCCAAAGGTGTAAATCAGATCCAAATGTGTATCTACAGAAGTATGATGGTAATTTTATTATAATTGTTTTATATGTTGATGATATTTTGATTACTGGTAGCACTTTTGCTTTACTTTCAGTCATAAAAACTGCCCTCCATGATGCATTTGAGATGAGCGATTTGGGGCTCTTGAAGCAATTTCTGGGGCTTGAAATTGCACAAAATTCTGATGGGATAATGGTCCTTGAGTATCAATACATATCATACCTTCTAGTTAAGTTTAACATGGCTGAATATAAGGCTGATCCATTCCATTTCCTTTTAGGGATCAACCTTGAAGAAGGAAAAAGCAATCCACCCATGGATTGCACAATCTACCACCAACTGATTGGTAGGTTGCTTTACTTGACACATTCTCATCCTGATATCTGTTATGCCATGAATTATGTATCAAAATACATGTAGCAGCCTCATGATATTCATTGGAAGGTATCCAAGAGGATCTTGCAGTATATTCAGGTCACTAGGACCTACGACATTCACTATGTTGCAGCCTTTGAGCTAGAGTTGGTTGGTTACACAGATTCAGATTGGCCGGGAGATTCTATTGATCAAAATTCTACTTCCAGATATGTATTCCTTTTTGGTGGTGGCCCCATTTTCTGGTCTAGAAAAAAGCAGGCTACCATTTCATTTTCTTCAATAGAGGCCGAGTACCGAGGAGCGGTGAATGCTTGCATCCAAGGTGTTTGGTTGCAAGGCATTATTTTAGAGTTTGATTTTGGTAATAATTTGTCCACTGTCCTCTTTTGTGACTATAAAAGTGCTATTAATATCTCCACAGATCCAGTTACTAGGAAGAGGACCAAGCATGTAGACATACACATGCACTATATCAGGGAATTGGTGCATGACAGGACCATCATTCTGCAATATTGCCCTACTAATGAGCATATTGCAGACATCTTCACCAACATCTTTTCAGAGAAGAAGTTCACTTACCTACGTTCATTGTTGGGGGTGAGTTCATCACGATGATCAGATTACTTTCCTGTGTTCAGCTTGAGGGGGGGGTTTCCCTCTTTCCTCACTTAGATTTATTTTTGAGCATTGTTTGAGTTACATTATTGTACAGGGTGACCTATGGCCTTTGTTGCCGGGGCCCTAGAATTTTATGCATTTTTTCTCTCTCTCCTGAGTATAGCTTAAGGGGGGGTGTTGGATTCATTTACCCAACATGCACACTTATTTGGTCAATTTTGGCCTATTTACTCACTGTCCTAAGTTTAATTGACTTACTTGGCATTGGATGAGCACACTATGACATCAACATGAGCACACCCACACCCTCCTTCAGTTAAGGAGGCCAGCTAAGCCTTCTCCTTCATTCGGGGTGGCTAACTGGCCTTCCTCCTTCAAACAGGGAGCAATTATGGGGTGATTTGAGTGTCATAAATGCATCTAATTGCTACCTTATTGTTGTTTCACCTAACAATCAGTTAATTTGAGTTATGAAGGCACCTCCATTCATTATTTGATTATTTTTGGTCAATATTTATGAACCAGAGCTAACACTGGCACCTACAACCACTTATCATGACATGTGTCACTTCAGTTAACTCCATCGGAGCTACTTGGAGTTATGGATGTGATACCTCCTTCAGTTGGACATGCAGTTACATGTGATGAGTCAGTTTCAATTAGACTCAGTCATCTATTGCACTTTGATTCAGTTAGGACTTAGTGTGAGAGTCAGTTATTGATTAGCTCGGTGGTTAACTATGTGTGCCGATTATGGCTAACATTCAGTTAAGCTACACCCATTCATTCAATTCGAATGACCTCCTTGGGAATTCAAATTGTATTGGTATTCATGAATTCTGCATGACCATTGTATTGTACTATCATTATTTTATTGACTATACAGATCTACAACATTCTATTGCAGGACCATTATGCCATTTTCATGCTTAATTGTCTGAAATCTCTTATGCAACTTTGTTTTAGTCCCTAGATTACTGTGACAGATTAATATCCTTCCCAGAAAATCAAGTTGTTTTCTTCTATATTAGGTGAGTATTTCTCTCTCCATATTCTATCCCATAGTTCTATTGGATGCTTGAGCCATCGCCACCACACTATGTCTTCCAAGATCTTGTTCATATTCTCAGTATCTCTAAGACAAGACCTCCAGATGATTTTGGCTAACATAGAAATTCCCTTTTGATGAGAGCCCAGTTTTTGCTTTCATTTTCCCCACTTCACATAAACTTATGCTAAATATTATGGATGAGATTTAAGATTGCTTTAGGAGCTACCAAAAATGAGAAAAGGTAGAGAGGAATGGCCTACAAGATTGATTTAAGCATACTAAGATGGATATATAAGTTCAGAGGATGGAAGGTCCAATAGGAAAGACACTTTCCTAGTGATATTAGAAGGTATTCCCAATATCTATTGCGAAGGGAATTATCAATGAGAAGAATGCCGAGGTATTTGGATGGAAGGGTGATTTGAGTAAAGCCATGATTGTGAGAGATGTGTTGTTGAATAACTAGAGGGGTATTGAAGAAGAATATCTGATAAGGTTGTTGATCGAGGCTCCAGAGGCATCACTAAAATATTTGAGTATGGATTTAAGAGTGGTAGCCTAGGTTCACTGAAGGGACCCCCATGAGGAGGGTGGTATCTATGAAATGATTGTTGGAGTCTGGTGTATCTATGCTGTGAAGGGGAATGCTGATGAGGAGAAATTCAATATGGCAGATGTAATGTAACAATTGAGGCTTTCTTCCATTAAAATGAAAATAAAAGGTGAAAGCATGTCTCCTTGACAAATTCCCCTTGAAGGGGAAAGGTTTAGGAGGGAGAGCCATTAAGAAGAATAAAGAAAAAGGTTTAATAAGAAGTGAGATCCATGACCCATTTTATCCACTAAGGGTAAAAAATGAAGGCTATTAAGATAGAACACATATATTACCAACTTAATTTGTCAAAATCCTTAGAGAGGTCCAATTTTATAAGCATACCTATGGTTATGGTGGTGTGAAATTATTGAATCACTTTGTGTGTCAAGATGGCATTGCCCATGATTTTCCTTCCCTCTACATATCATGTTTTCCCTTAAGAGAATAAATCTGGTAGCATGAATGGATTCAATATCAAAGCTATCACCTTTGTGATGACTTTGTAGATAACATTGCAAAGGGTTATCAGCCAAAATTTTTTAGGATCTTCAACTTTGTCTTCCTTTAGAATGAGGGAGATAAAGGTGGCATTGAGGGTAGATATGAATCCTTGTGTTTTTATTCAATATTCTACTAAAATCCAAACTTCTTCCCTTACTAATAACCAACAATGATGAAAGAAGTTTGTTGTGAAACCATCTGTACCCAGGGACCTCCCCAGTGCCATTTCTTTCATGGAAATGACAACTTATTATTGTGTTATGGGTCTCAATAATGTGTTTTTATACTTTTATATAGAGTGAATAATGTGTTGAGTAATATTTTTGATGTATTTTGCACGATCCATATTTGGTTCTAACATCAAATCTTGGAAGAAGTGAACCAGTTCCTGCTCGATATTTGCTATAATGTGGTTGGAAAGTCATATATGGATAGCGGAGTGGTGAAATTATTAAATATGCTCTAATATGTGTGAAAATATGATTCACAGTAGGATATAGGATCTAAGGGAATCCCCACAATTCAATATTACTCACAAAATATACAGAAAATCGTAGAAAGAGTGAAATTAACACATAGAAATGTAGTCAATAACGTAGTTTATTATGATTGTACAAAATATAAATATGTATGGAACATTTTTATATTACAATAGGTATAAATAATTATCCTTTGGAGGCAATTTGGATGCATACATTTGGCAGGCTTAGATTTGGCCTCAAAACCCCCCTAGGTGGACCAATGAGGTCCCAAACCACCTCAAACGGTCACAAATTCTAGTGTGAACATTGATGGAGCATGATAAGACATAAATGAGGGTATTATAAGCATGGTGGAGTTCATGGGTGAGTGGGAGTGGCTTTAGGCAGCAATGAATGGTCCATAAGAGTTAAAAACCACCCAAATACATGCATGGGTGCCTCTAGTCAACCAGTTTCCATGATTTAAGGGATGGGAAGCACACCAAGGACTGAAAAGTCATTAATTAAAACACATATGTAACTATAATGATAAAAAGAGAGCACATTGGTGCAATTATGAGTCCAAAACACCAAATAGACCAAGGTTGACCAACACAACCTAGTTTTGGACCATATAACATAAGCATTAGACTGATGAAAATGTGTCCTAGGTGTATGAACATGGTAATAAGGTGGAATAATTCTCTAACACCCCCCCTTAAGCCCAAATTAGTACAATTACATCACATTATTGAGGCCTTGGAAACTAAGGGTCAAGTCACCTCTTACAAAAAAAACATTATTAGTCCATATAGCTAAGGTAAGGAGGAAACCCTCATGGGAATAAAACCTCCCCTATAAAATGGACATGGAAAAACTAATAAAAGTGAATATCATCCATCACCATGTTAGGATTTATAATCCTCCCTTGACCAAACTGTCTATTAGATTATTTTAGCCTAACTTAGGAGTTTTATTTAATTGTTGGGTCCACTAGTACCATTGGGTCCACTTGTCCTAATGGGGGCACATGTACCAGTCACTAGAGTGTGGGGAACACCGATAGAGGATGAATGAGACTTTTTTCACTTGCATGCATCATTTTAGGCACCTCCTAGGCCATTTCCTACAATTTAGTAGCCACTGGGAGTCCTGACACTAACCTCCTTCAGTTGTTGGGAGTTAGTAACTAGTTGAGCTTAGTTATGATTCAGTTACATTTAGTTAGTTTCATACCAATTCAGTTAGCGCTAGTATTGCATGGTTGGATGTGTGAAAGTGTAAGTTCTCACCTACCTCTGGAGTTAGAATGGTTTATTTAGTTGATAATTGATGGATTGACTGAATTAGACATATGGATTTAACCACTTTGACTTTGATAGTGATTTAGACATATTTAGTTAGCCATGCAGTCAGATACAGTTAGATTCAGTTGGTAGATTCGAATTCATCCCTAATGAATTCAAATTCTTCCTTTTGTAACACTATTGTAACACTGGATTCTTTAATGAACATACTATTGTAATTCTCTGAGCAATACTTGTCTGTTTCCTGTGAGATTTGATTTGTTCAGATTGTATACTTAATCCCTCTTCACTCCATAATAATTAAGAATCTGATTGATCTCATTGTTTTATGATCTAAATGGAACAAAAATTCTAACATGGTATTAGAGCCTTCTCAAGCAAGCTTCAAGTCTATATACTCTCCATTGAACACCAGAAGCAATCGGGTTTCCACAGAAGTCCCACAAAGAGTTCCTTGCTTCCTCTGAATTTATTCAAAGTGGCGGTGCGGGTGTGACGGGCCCTGAGAAAGTGTTCATGTCTAGAGGGAAGTATTGATTCTAAGATATTTCAAGTGATTTTTTTTGCAGTGAAATTTCTACAGGTGCTACATAGATTGTGTGAAGATATTGTCTTTTCCAGCAGGAAAATTATGAATTCTCAATATTCAACACCTCAGATCCTAAGGCCCTTCAATTATGTTGATTGAAGGGAATATATGCAGGGTTCCTTTCATAAAGATGGCTACTTCAGTATAATACTTGGAAGGGAGGTCGAGCCCCATCATCCAGCAGAGAAAAACAAGTTTCTGAACCGATTAGATGAAGCTTTTGGTTATCTATGTACTCACATATCTAGAGATCTCCTCTTTCACCTTGAAGGTTTGAGGACTCCCAGGGAATATTTGGAGAAGATTGAAGTCTTGTTTGGAAAGAAATATGAGCTTAGGGGACATATTCTAGAGAACAAGTTGATATCCTTACATCCCAATAGTTTCGAGACTGCACAACAATTTTTTACTAAATTCAAGTCTCTTGCAATTCAATGCAGATAGTTCAGAATAGAAAGAAAGGATGAGCAGCATGTGCTCTCCATACTCAACAAAATAGGTACTAAGTATTCTTTATTTGTGTCAATATTCCATTCTGGATGAGCTTCCATTCCTAATTGGAAGATTCCCTCACTTGATTCCTTTGTCGAGTCAGTTTGGCAGTCTATATGCAAGTTAAATAAAGCCAACATGCAGAATGTTCAATATAAACTATCAACCCAAGAAAGTATTTTTGTTGCAAAGATAAATTTACACTGTCTGTGCTTAAACACTAAGTATATGATACTGTTGAATAAACTATCCTACCTTCTTATTCATCCCAACTCTTCCAATGATTAACTTAATCTAATTTACCTCCTTAAGAATGCAGAATCAAAAATACCTTCTTACAACCTTGATCTAGAGATAAAAGATTCAAAAAATAAACATCTATATTTACTTTTGCAGAAAGTTAAATCTAAATTACCAGGCCATCTGAAGATCCATTATAACTATCTCAATCCAACTTGATTTAGAAATAAAAAATGCAGAAATTGAACTCAACAATTATAACTATGAATGGAATGAATTAACGAAACTCAAGAAAGACAACAATTGAAAAAAAATAGGGATGAGCTCGGCTGTTACAGCTACCACATAAGTGCATAAAAAAAATTAGTCTACACAGTCAACTGTCACACCACTATGCTGCAGATTACAATAAATGCGATTACTAATCAATTGAGGAAACACACAATAAATCATTACTATTGCAGTTGTTATAAAAGAATACATCTACTGTAACATCCACACCACTCGAAAAAGAACATAAATACCTAATTGACTCGACGATCTCTGTAGGAAGGTGGGCCCAGCCTTCAAACAGAGACGTCGAAAACTACCACAAGTTAAAACACAGAAATCAGAAGAATCCTGCTTCTTGTATTAGATGATGGAATGAAAGTACATTCTCTGTCACATCTTATACAATATGATCAATTATTTTCCAACCCTTGGCTGTGCATACTCCCTAATATTTAAACATTAATATTCATAACTTCTATCCACTAATATCGGGAAGCCATGCAGATCTATGATCTTTAGGATGCCCTATTACAATGCGCTGTTACAGCTATGGTGAAACAGAAGCAAAGATTATAGGAAGTTTGTTGCATGAGTTGATAATGAAATACTAGAACCAAATTAAGAAGCACTATGTTAGTTGCAGCTACCCTTGATTAATGGTGCGCTGCTAAGCCGAGTTTGTTGCATCCTTGGTTGTTGCAACTTGCGTAGGATGAGGATCTTTGAATGCATTTCACCTGCAAAGATAGAGTCCGCGGGCCCAGCTAGAAATAGATGTTCATCTCTTCTAGAATTTTCTTGACCTGATGCCCCTGTATACTTCATGCTTTGAACAATTTTCATAAAATCCCACTTATTAGCATAATTGAAGAGGTAAAGCCCTGTTTATTACAATCGTAAGTATTAATAAGATAAAACGATAAGTAATCATACCTATATGGAATCACGGCTCCAATGAAGGAAAAACATCTGTTAGGTGCATGAAAATAGGGTAATATAAGGCAAAAATAGTATATCAAGTGTGGTAAAAAAGGGGTCTTTTTTGGGCCCAACATCTCCCCCCAATTGTCCTGTTGCATGTCCCTATGAAACGATCTCCATTAGTATGAATCTAAATCTAGCCTACTACTCTGTTCATGAAGAGAGGAAAAGTTATAAGGGAGCTCAGGTGATCCATGTGTTTCTAGAAATCCATTGTAGGCAACCCAATATCTCTAACACTGCTCTTCTTCTGCCTTTGTAAAAAATAAATATTCCCTTTATGGTTTTGCTGGCCACCAGATGAGAGGAAATTTGAACTTGAGTCCTAGCCAATTAGCTCCAAACTTCCTTATACAGCCCACATATCCTTCAACCCTTGAAAGAGCATGTTTAAATTTCTTGAAACAGTAAGGGTCCCTATTCTGTAGTGATAAAGGGGCAGCCTGCCATCTATGCTTACTACCTTCCAAAGCTGATTGTTGCCGCATGGTAATTTGGCCAACACACTTGGAGATGACCCTTTATTGAAGTTCAACTATCTGTTGGGTCTTGATGGAAGATGTAAGCCTTTGTCGCTGCAGAGCAAGGAGAAGGCGAGGGGATTGAGGCTCACTTCGAACCCAAAGATTAGTGCTGGCCTCATTGTGAGAGTAGGTATGGAAAGATATTTTCCACTGCACATGATTGCTGAAAAAGGAGGCAAAAGATCTCAGCTGAAAATCTCCAAGGTAAGGGGCAAGGTTTGAATGGTGGTCCAAGGGACAATACATTTCATGTAGGTAAAGTTCACAGCACAGATTCTGCTCAATGAAATTACTTTCCATAAAAGTTTCCAGAAACTAGGATGAGGTTTCCATTTCATAAGGCCTCCCCTCCTTTACTGCTTTCAATTTAAACCAAATAAATTTTTCAAACAAAAATACAGGGTAAGAAGGATATGGTGCTTTGGTGCTTAACAATTCTTGGGAAAGAGTATACAACTGGTCCTTCTCCACCTGCATAGATCTGAACTTTTTCATCTCCTTCAATTCTTTTTGTATCTCTTCCCATCGTAATTTCTAGAACATTAACTCTTCTGCTCATTTCTTCCTCAGTTCTCTGATAGTCTTTTCATGATCAACAAGGGGGATCATTCCTTCTTGATACTTATCCACCTACCTCTTCCATTTCTTCACTTCCATTTTTAACAGTGAGAGTTCTTTGATCAGCCCTTGGATTCTTTCATCTCCTGCATTTTCCTCATCATCAGAGTCCATATTGACAAAGTTATGGGAAAATTGGATGCATACCTTTCCATCCGATGTTTCAGCTTGAACATTATGTACTGGGAGTGTAGTAACTTCTTCTATCAAGGTTTCAACAGTCTCTTCTTGCATAGGCACTTCTACAACCACTCTTGGAGATGTTGGTTCTTGTGTAACAACATCTTCTTTTTGAAGCTCCCCTCCTTCAACTTTAACCTGTATGTGTCCTTCTGCCATTAATTCTGAGGATGCTAGTTCTTGTGTGATAGCATCCTTTTCTTGAAATTCTCCTTTAGCAGCTTCAACATTCAATTGTGAAGAGGTTGGTTCTTGTGTGACAACTTTTTCCCGAACTTCAATTTCCACATCTGCCCGAGTCTTGACTACAGCTATTTGGATTTCAGTTGTGGCTTTGACAGGGGGCTGCAAGGTTATCGGTTCTTGTGTATCAGTGTCTTGTCCCCCCATTTCTTCATGCTACTGGAATTGCTCTTGAGTTACTTCCATATCTCCCAAAAGATAAGACTCTTTCCCAAATACCTCAGTGTCCCCTGCTGACTGTGACTGCATCTATTCATCTTCTCCTAGTTCCACATCAGTGATTAACTCCACCTTAGGATTAGTTGTTCTTGGTTGACATGGAGCTTCAGCAAGGATTTCTCAAGATGTTGGTTCTTGTGTAGAAACATCTTGATTGAATTCATCTTCTTGTTGCTGGGGCTTGTCCACTAACTCTGTATCCTGAGATGGTTCTGGTGTCATAGTAAAAGATTCTAAGTTGGGTCAGGAATTACCTCAATCTCTGGTTCAACTGCTTCTTTTTTAATGGCAGATTCAACAAAAAATTATGAAGGTGTTGGTTCTTGTGTGACAACACTCTTATTGGCTTCAATATTCCCCTTATTAGGCTGATCCATCAATTATGACAACTAAGGCTGTAATTGCTCATCTTCTTCCAATTCTATATCAAGGATCGCCCCTACTTCTGGTTCATCTTCTTTCCTTAATTCTGCATCAGGTGCTTCTTGTCCTTCTTCATCTGCTGGTGCAGGTTTATGAGTCTCAAATGCACTCAATATGACTGTATAACCTGATTGACTAAAAATTTCCCCACATGCAAGGCATACTACTTTCTCCATGTCTTCATCCTCCTTAGTAGGAGATGATCCTTCTAACTTGTCTACAGCTTCTACTAGTGTGTGCAACCTTCTCTCTACCTGTTTCTTACATACCTCCTTCCAATTTTCCAATTCCTTCCGAAGAAATTGCACTTCTTCCTTCAGTAACCCATTTCCATACAAAAGCCCCTCAAGTTGAGGTTCTTCTTCAACAAGATCCTATGGACCATTGTTTGTCCTTGGTCTCAAAATGGGAAATTCAATGTTGACTTCAATATCTACCCATTTTGCTCACGCTGCTTTAGCTGATGTGGCTGACCTCATTCTCCTTCTCCTCACTGGTTGAGATGCTTGTATTTATTCTCTTGACCTTCTTCTCTTCCTTCGAGGTACAAGGGTTTCCAACCCTGCAGTAGACATCGAGGAAATATTACCTGTTTCAGCATCCTCTCTTTCCTCTACCATCTCTATTTCTTCTTCTATTAATGTTCCCCTCCATTCAGGAGAGGATTCGATGGTGAGGACTTCTGTATTCTCTTCTGTAACCACAACTCCCACAACTTCAGCTTTAGCTGTCGCAACATCCAATGCTGCTCTAGCTTCAGCTTCAACTGCTGGAGATCCCAAATTCTCTATCTCCTCTATAGGGTTTGCTACTGCCACATCTTTCGTTGATTGTTCCTCTTCTTCTAATTCTGTCTCAGCTCCCCCACCAACTAAATTGGAGGGACTCTGGTCCTCCTTCTCTTCCTCCAATTGGACATTCAATAGAATTGTAGGTGCCCTTACTTCTCTGATGGTAATCTCAGGAAAAGGTATAGGTTCCCTTCTTTGATGGGAATCTCAGGCGAAGGTATAGGTGCCCTTACTTCTCTGATGGGAATATCAGGCAAAGGTATAGGTCCTTGGTCTATCTGAGGTTGGTCGGTAAATTGCTCCCATGTTTGATTTCTTTGAGCTAGGGCCTTTAAGATTAAAAGTTTAATGAGTCCATGATAGGTAAGGGAAGAATATGGATGCTTAGTTGCTCTGGAAATCTTGCCATGTGATGAAGGTCTTTAAATAAAAAAAATGTAACATTAAGTAGATTTCTGTGGCATAAATGAGACAATAGGGGGAACTTAGAATAATAGACAGTCTGGTACCTACCTCTGCAGGTGATATACTTCTTAAGAAAGACAACCACTTGGTCCCATGGGAGAGGAAATGACTATAATTCTATCCCCCATCTTGATGGACACAATTGTTCACCTGCAACCAAAGAGTCTTGTACTGGGGCGACATTGGGAGTTCTTCTTCCAAACCAAGCTCTTCCTCCCCACAGGATCTCGGTAACCTCAGCTACAATTGCCTCAGAAACTTCTATCCACAAACCTCTAACCTCTGAGTAGGTTTTTGTAAGGTTTATGGAAAACTGTAGAGAAGTCTCACAACGAAAACCATTAAGACGTTGGAAAAACTCAGTCCATCCTACAGCTTCAAAGATAGCGAAAACTTCAGCATTATTTCGTAGTGCCTGCGTCTTTGGAGGTTCATGCTGGGACGGGATACCCATGTTATCTTTTTTTCTAACTTCTAGTATCAGCTTATCAAATTCTAGGATCCAACAATGGAGATTTCAGCGTAGGATATGCACGAAGAACAGAGGTTGAAGTTGGAAAATTTGGAAAGTTCAGCATAGAGTCATTGGTAATATTTTTATCCAAATTAGGAAAGGGTGGAAGTTGTGAAATAAATTTGAGTAACCATTAGATCGTGGGAATGGACATTCAATGAAGTACGGGTGTAATGATAGATATAAAAAGGTAGGTATGACTAACTCTGACAAATCTACTTAATTCTTAATCATGTAAATAACTAGAACCATACCTTAGTAATTATGGGATGAACGGTAACTTCTCAGAATAATACAACGTATCAATGTGCCTTCAAATTAAAATATTATTGTGCACGTGCTACCATGATCCTTTTCCTGTCGAACCAAAAGTTGTCTTGTTGATCATGACGGAATAATAATTAAATTTGTGAAGTCATCCTGAATCAGAAGAATCACGGGTGACATAAATTATGGACAAGTTTGAAGGAGTTGCAGCCCGATTGTGGACAAATATGGAGGAGTTTTAGCCACAATCCATAGTTAAAGTCAGCCAAATTAGCAGAGTTGCAGTTGCTAAAAAGAGTAAAAGTAGGAAAAATTTCAATGGAGTCACGGCTATTGTAACAGAAAAATGGCCGATACTTTACAGTGTTGCAGCTGCTAAACAGGAAAATAGGCGAGGCTTTTAAGGTGTTGCAGCTGCGGAATGGGAAAATAGACGAGGTTTTTATGGTGTTGCAGCTGCGACGGGGCAGAAAATAGGCACAGTTTTACGATGTTGCAGCTACAAAACGGGAAAAATAGGCATTTTTTTTTACGGTGTTGCAGCTGCGAAATGGGAAAAATAGGTAGGGTTTTTATGATGTTGCAGCCGCGACGGGACGAAAAAGTAGGCAAATTTTGTAGTGTTGCAGCTACGTCAAGCTGTTCATCATTCAAATTTTCTATAGTAAGGAGCTCTTCTAGAAAACAAAAAATTACGTAGCAGCTCATGGTTGTCAGGCCCAGTCATAACCATTGCTCCTTGAATAAATTCCTGCACAAATTCTAAAAAATAACAATCAAGTGTAGAGGAAAAAAAATGAGAAAGGAACTAAGCATTAGTTTATTTATGTGCATAATTTTTGTGTAGAAATTGTAGTGACTTTCTAAATATTGATAGGGGTAGAGAAAGATTCCTTCCCTTGCTCCAATTGGTATCCCGGATTAGCTGCAATCTGTGAAACAAACGCATCCCTCGAAATTGGTTTATGATACAGTCGCAGCGTGTGACCGTTTATCGAATAATGGTGCACGATTCTCATTGATGGTGACCAGGCGAACTGTTCCATTGTTGAATACTCTGTCTATCAAATATGGACCTAACCATCTTGTGTGTAGCTTAACTTTAAAGTCCCTAATGAATCTTGAATCATATAACAACACCCAGTCTCCCTCACATAAGATTCGCTTCTTGATGAACCTATCATGCCAATTGGATATCTGTTGATGAATTAATGCTGTCTAATCCACAACAGCTATGCATTTTTCCTCAATTTCATTCAATTGATTCAATCTATTCCTATGGGCTTCAGTTAAATATAGGTTCACTTCCATGGCTGTCTTCAAGGTTTTGATTTCGAATTCAATTGGAAAGATGTCTCTTTTTCCATACACCAAGTCATAAGGGGAGAAACCTGTAGTATTGCACCATGTAGTACGATATGCCCACAGTGCTTCAGGAATTATGTCAGCCTAGTCTCTACGATGGCTCCTGACTATTTTGGTGAGGATAGATTCAATAAATTTATTGGTACTTTCCACTTGGCCATTGGACTGGGGGTGGTAAGGTGAAGTTATCATATGCTGAATATGGTACTTCTGTAGCAAAGTTTCAAATTTGTGTGACACAAATTATGGTCCTCCATCTGTGATTACTTCCTTGGGTATTCCAAAATGAGTAAAGATTTCTCCATACAAGAAATCTATTATAGCCTGGTCATTGGCCTTTGCCAAAGCCACAGCTTCTACCCATTTTGTCATGTAGTCGATGCAAACTAGAATGTACACCTTTTGTTTTGAATGAGGATTGATAGTCCCAATGAAATATAAGGCCCATGTGTCAAAAGGTTCCACCACCAACTGTGGTAGAAGAGGCATTTCATCCAATCTATTATGTTGGTCCATTCTTTGACAGCTGTCACAAGGCTGGACATATTTCTTGGCATCTTTGAAAACTGTTAGCCAATAATAACCCATTCTTAACACCTTATGACCTATTCTTCTGTCTGCAAAATGTCCCCCATATGGCTCATCATGACAGACCTTCAAGATATGGAATACTTCATCCTCCCTTACACATCTCTGAATCTTAAGATTAGGACCTGTGTAGAAAAGATGTCCTTCTATCCAACAATACTTAGCACTTTTTTGAATAATATTCCTTTTCTCTCTTTTTGACAAGTGTGCCGGTAGCTTACCTGTAGCCAAGTAGTTAGCAAAATTTGCATACCAAGGGGAATGAGATGAAACTGCAAACAAGTGTTCATCTGGGAAAGAATCCTCAACTGGTAGGCTGTTATCACCATTAGTAAAACGAGATAAATAATCAACAACAACATTTTCTTTCCTAGGCCCTCCAATAATGGTAATATCAAAATCCTATAATAGTAACAACTATCTAGTTATCCTAGCATTAGTAACTGGTTTGTTCATTAGGTACTTAATGGCTGAGTGGTTAGTGTGTACAAAGGTGGAATACCCAGTGATGTGGTGTCTAAATTTGTTAATGGAGTAAACAATGGCTAAAAATTCCTTCTCTGTAACGGTATAATTGAGTTTGGTAGGGGCCAAGTTCTTACTAATGTAATAAACTGCATATGGTGCTTGACCATCTTGCTAACCTAATACTGCTCCAATGGTAGTGTCAGAGGCATCTGAAGAAATGTGGAAAGGCAGAGCCCAATTTGGACCCCTTAAGATAGGATTTGTAGACAGCCTATTCTTGAGCTCAGTGAATGCTGTTTGGCATGCATCATTCCAAGCAAACGATACATCCTTCATCAATAAGGTAAATAAAGGAGAAGCTAGTTTGGAAAATTTTTCTATAAATCTTCTATAATTCTGAGCATGACCTAAAAATCTACGTACCTCTTTTTGAGTTCTAAGAGTGAGTATGTTTTCAATCACCCTAATTTTGGATGGATCTACCTAGATACCATTAGAAGAGGTAAAGTGCCCCAACACTACTCCTTTGCTCATCATCATATGGCACTTTTCAGTGCTCAAATATAGCTGGGTCTGCTCATAGCGTGTTAAAACCTTTTCCAAGTTTTTCAATGCCTCTTCAAAGTCCCTACCATAAGGGGTAAAATTGTCCATGAAAATATCCATACTATCATTAACCATTTCCAAAAATATGCCAATCACAACTCTCTAAAATTTGGCTAGCACATTGCATAAGCCAAAGGGGAGCACCCTGTATGCAAAGGTACCCCAGGGCCAGGTGAAGGTGGTTTTATCCTGGTCTTCAGGAGCAATCTAGATTTGATTGTACCCACTAAAACCATCTAGAAAGGAGAAGAACTTCTTTCCAGATAAGGTGTCAAGTACCTAGTTGATGAAAGGAAGGGGAAAGTGATATTTCTATGTTGCCTTGTTCAGCTCTTTATAATCCACACAGACTCTCCATTTACCATTCTTCTTGGGTACTATCATGAGTGGAGACACCCACTTGGTGTTTGAGATGGGGTATATAAACCCTAATTCCAAGATTTTTTGATATTCTTCCTTCACTATGTCCCTAATATTGGGGTTCGTCCTTCATTGAGGCTAGCACATAGGCCAGGAGTCACTTTTGATATAAATGTGGTGGATGCATAGATTAGAAGGGATACCTTCATGTCTGTGTACTCCCAGGTGAATGCCCCCTTATGTTTTTTTAAGAGAGTGATTAGGTGTTCCCATTCATCCAGAGCAAGATTGGGATTGATATTCAGGGTTTTTCTAGGCTCTATCTCGACTGGAACACTTTTATAACATTTGAACACTGGAACTATGTGAGTATCACTGACTAATGTCTCCTCTGTGAGATTTTTTTGTTCTTCTTCACCTAGAGTACTATTCAAGATATGATAAATTTGTTTATTGACAGAAGTGGGTTCACTAATGAAATTATTGATGGTATCGTCCTCTATTTCATCTTTGAAATTCAAGGCATTCCCTATTGTTAACAATGGTTGAACGCCCTCCTCTTCCTCTAGCTCCATCCATAATGGAGTTTCAGCTTTTAGACTTGGCCGAGCTGGAGGATAGAGGGTAAGGTTCTTTATCTCGGTCCCATCTGATATTGTCATAGACCAAGACCAACTGATGATGCAAGCATCAGCTATATCTAATCAGGTCCTTCCCAATATCAGCGGGTGTCCTCCTAGCTACGACTTGGGTTGTAGAACTAAGAAGTCAGCTGGATATTCCCATGAATCAACTGAGACAACGAGGTCATCCAAGTTCCCTTGGGTTTGATGGTGGATCTATATGCAAGTTCTAGAATGGTAGGAGTTGGCCTGAGATTAGTGAGACCAAGTTTTATTATAGTTTTTATGGTCATGATGTTAATAGCTGCGCCTAAATATACCAGTGCATTTGGTATCTGTGTGCTCCCAATATGCACAGTGATAGTGGGATTCCCATGATCGTCATATTTGTCCTAGAGGGATTTTCCCATTATTAATTCAAATAATTTCCCTATAACATGGACAATGGGAGGATCCCTAGGTTTTCTTCCTGGTTTTCTTGTACACAGATCCTGAACAGTTCTGGCATAGATAGGCACATCATGAAGGTCCTGCAGCAGTGAAATTTTGACATAGAGGTTTTTCAACTCTCTGAAGAGGTTAAATTGAGGTTGTTCCATTGCCTTCTATAGTGTTAGTCTTTCAGGATATGGTGGTTCCCTAATCAGTTGTGTAAGATGTGTGTCAATAGATGTTTCTTCTTGTGTTTCAGTCAGTATCTAGGTATGATTTTCAGCATCCTCAATAATGGGGATCGCTATGTTCGATAAGTATTGTTGGTTCATCCTTTCTTTAGATGCAGAGGATGGAACATCCTCAATGACCAAAGGCTCCACTACCCTCCCTGATCGTAAGCGGATGTCGTTATAGGGAACTAGAGTAATGGAGTAAGCGGGCATGTTGGCAGTCTCAAATTGATGGACTGCTTTATTTTTTGGGTTGGGGTTAGGTTGAGCAGGTAGCTGTGGTCGTATATGCATATTGGGTGCAGCATTGTTTTGGAGTTGTAGACGCGACTGCTGATAAGGTTGAGGGTATTGTTGAGGAGGGTATGGTTGATGAGGAAACTATTGATGTGGATACTATTGAGGATTTTGGTTATGGGGAAACTGGTAACCTGGATGGAAGTTCCTCCACCTAGGAGACCAAGAATTCTATTGGTTTGGTGACTATGTCCAAGAGTTCCAGGAGTTAAAATTTTGCATCGGAGGTTGAGAAGGATACCATTGATGGTTGGAATAAGATGAATGGAATTGTGTATTCATGTGATGCATATTATTCCAATTATTCATGTTATTCAAAAATGGAAATGAGTCTGGAGTCATACCTTGATTTCGAGGCTGCCAAGGCTTTTTCTGGGCAATGAAGTAGGCTGGTTCCACATCTAGAGTTGATGTCTACAGAACTTCCTTCACTTGAGTTAGTGAAGGGAATTCCTTTGCATCATGGTTCAACTCATAGAGCTGACACACTTCTACTTTGTCGAGTAGGAACTCCTTCAAGGGATGTTTCTTCCTACATTTAGGGAAGAATACACAAAGTGTTAGATCTTCTACTGCTTGTTTCTGCCTAGCCATCAGGACATATATTTTTGAGGAGATGGAGCTCATCATTTCTGTCTTGAAATTCTCAAGGAGTTTTCCTATTTTCACTTGGATTGCTCCTCCATTCGATGACTTCTGTGTTCTGTCGAAGACACATCATTCTAGTTTATCCCATTTGTTGTTCCTAGAAGATCCTCTAGAATACCTCTTGCATAATTCAACAATATTTTCAAAGGATTCCTTTGAGATGTCCCCCTTTCCTAATAGGTTCAACATGTCTAGGAAATATTCCCTAATCCCATGAAATAGGATTATCTTGAGCCCATTTCACCCCATATTAGTTTGTCCAACTCTCTGCATGTTGTACAAAATCCTCTTGACAAAATATTCCAAGCTTTTGTCATCCCTTTGTACCATCTTAAATAGTTCTTCTCTTTTATCCTTGGTGTTGCAATACTCCTGATATTTTTCTGGGAACACTTGTTTCATTCAGTCCTAGGTGGTGACAGTTCCACCATCCAGGCTCATGAACCAATGTAATGCATTATCCTTCAAAGTAGCAGGGAAAAGTTTCAACTTATGCTCACTGGAAGTGTAATCATAGCTGCGACATAGGATATCAAACTCGAAAATAAATTCATCTAGATCCTCTGTGGCTTTTCCATGAAAATGAGGTAAAACTGATGGCGATATGTTTTTCAGGGGGGATATTCTCTCTAGCTATTGAATGGGGAATTGGAGTGTGGAAATAGTCGCCTCATGCAGGGAATCACCCTCATGATGATGATTTTCTCCCATCACCTCTTCGTGATATTCTAGATTGTGTCTATTATTCATGTCTTCTTCTTCTGTCTCCTCTCTATGGTTCCACGGATTGTTTAATTTTTTATGGAACTATGTCCACTCTTCTTTTGTCACCACCTTCCCGTTAATGTGATATACCAAGTCTTGGTCAGCTAATCCCGCAGTACCAACTCTGTCTTCCTCCATAGGGACACCTGAGGGTGTCGTAGCTTCTCTGGTGTTCTTCACTGTGGAAACTGATGCTTCCACCCTGGGAATAATCAAGATTCTTCTGAAGGAGGACTCCTGATGGTGAGCTCCGGTAGAGGAATTTCTTTTGACAACCAAATCGTCAATGAATGTTCTTCTTCCCAAGGCTGTATTTCATCCACAACCTCAACCACCTGCAATGTTAGTATTTTGTGGAGTTCTGGGGGTTGTAGGAATGTCACACTATACCCTTCTCATATTCATGCAACCCAAAACATGCAAACTTAAAAAAAATACTAAAGAAAAATGAATGGATACAACTGCTGGATGCAACTACTATGGTGTCTAATAATTACCTTCCTCGGCAATGACGCCAAAATGTTGGGTGCTCTATATGCAAGTTAATTAAAGCCAATATACAGAATGTTCAATATAAATTATCAACCCAGGAAAGTATTTTTGTTGCAAAGATAATTTTACACTGTTTGTGCTTAAACACTAAGCAGCTGATACTGTTGAATCAACTATCCTACCTTCCTGTTCAACCCAACTCTTCCCATGATTAAATTAATCTAATTTACCTCCTTAAGAATGCAGAATTACAAATACATTCTTACAACCGTGATCTAGAAATAAAAGATTCAGAAAATAAACATCTAGATTTAATTTTGCAGAAAGTTAAATCCTAAATTACCAGGCCATCTGAAGATCCATTATAACTATCTCAATCCAACTTGATTTAGAAATCAGAATGCAGAAATTAAACTCAACAATTATAACTGTGAATGGACTGAATTAGTGAAACTCAAGAAAGATAGCAATTGAAAGAAACTAGGGATGAGCTTGGCTATTACAGCTACCACACAAGTACATAAGAAAAATTAGTCTACACAGTCGACTGTCACACCACTCTACTGCAGCTTACAATAAATGTGATTACTGATCAATTGAGGAAACACACAATAAATCATTACTGTTGTAGCTGTTATAAAAGAATACATCTACTGTAACATCCACACCACATGACAGAGAATATAAATACCTAATTAACTCGGTGATCTCTGTAGGAAGGTGGCCCCAAGATTCAAATAGAGATGCTGGAAACTACCACAAGTTAAAACACAAAAATCAGAAGAATCCTACTCCTTGTATTAGATGATGGAATGAAAGTACAGTCTCTGTCACAGCTTAAACAATATGATCAATTATTTTCCAACCCTTGGCTCTGCATACTCCCTAATATTTATACATTAATCTTCATAACTTATATCCACTAATATCGGGCAGCCATGAAGATCTACGATCTTCACACTTCCCTATTACAATGCGTTGTTACAGATGTGGTGAAATAGAAGCCAAGAATATAGGAAGTTTGTTTCATGAGCCGAAAATGAAATAACATAACCAAATCAAGAAGTACTTCGTCATTTGCAACTACCCTTGAATAATTGTGCATTGCTGAGCCGATTCTGTTGAATCCTTGGTTGTTGCAACTTGCGTAGGATGAGGATCTTTGACTGCATTTCACCTACAAAGATAGATTCCATGGGCACAACTGGCAATAGATGTTCATCTCTTCTAGAATTCGCTTGACCTGATGCACCTATATCCTTCATGCTTTGAACAATATTCATAAAATCCCACTTATTAGCATTGTTAATCCAAAAAATACCTCACTCATCTCTACATGGCCTACACCACCCAGGGACACCCATACATGACCCTCATTTGACCCCATTTGACCCCCACACCCTCAAGATGTCTTGAAAACATGAAAAAGGGCTTAAAAACCCCTAAAAATAGCCTAAATAGCTCTCCTAGGGGATAAAACCTCCAAAAGGGGGATAAAACCCCTCAAAGGAACCTAAAACCATAAAAGGAGCTAAAGTTTGAGCGAAAGGGGCTAGAATCCCAAAAAGGGGGCTAAGGCCCTGACCAAAGGCTTAGAACCCTAAAAAAGCTATAAATAGAGGGATGGGGGTCACTCTCAAAACACTTCTCCCTTGCATACTGTTATGCTGCCCGAGTGGATGCCTTGAGACCCTTTGTCTCTCAAGCCACCCACACTCCCTCTCCTCCATCTTCCATTAAGGCATAGCTCTCCCATCCAAGAGAGGTGCTTCTCCACGCTAGGGCATGGTGGCCCATTCCATCAAAGAGAAGGTATAGCTTGTTGTTTTGTGTTGCTTATTTGATTTCATCTAATCCATTGTTTGTTTGCAGGTTCATTGTTTAACATGTTTTTGCAGGTATTTTGATTCTAATAGTTGTATGCAGGTTGCTGGAGCTAAACCCTAACAACGTTTGCAGAGGGGTTTCCATCCATTTCTTTTATTTCTGTTCTATTTCATTTTCTGTCTATTTTTCTTGCATTTCACCACCAGGAACTTACCCTTCCATCCTATAGACGGAAGGTAGCCATTCCTGCCTTGTAGCAAGGGAGAAATCCCTGCTACAGAATTGGTGACCATACCAGGTCGATCCCACAGGATCCCTAGGTTTTATTTTTGCAAGTTTAGTTTTTTTCCCTAGGTTAATTTTTCTATTAAATCTAGCTTAGATTCTACTTTGTTTACATTTTCAGTTACCGTCGAGCCTCCACAAGGAAAATTCGAGTCCATTTGGCCATAGTACAGGTTACTGTCAGCTGGATCTGACTCGGGGTCAAAACATTTCACTTTCTGGAGCAGGTCACACTTATTGGGCCCAGACAGGGGACCAGGTCACTCATTTGGGCCTCACAGGTGCGACCAGGTCACCTATTTACCCTCGAAAGGTGTGACCCCCTTCCAAAAGATAGCCTGCTTCTGTCTACAAAATTTGAGCGACCCCTCGCCCATTTTTGGAAAAATTTGGTGACCCCCTCGCCACATTTGACCTGAAAAGTGCGATTTGTCACTCAAAATTCGGTTTTTTAATAATTAAGGACTGTCAGTGCGACTTAGCCACCTCTTTCCATCTGAACTGTTTGATTTATGTTTCTGTTTATGTTTATGTCAATTTCATTCACAAAACAAAGAGTAAATTAAATACTCAATGGGTTAATCAAAATAAGTTTGACTAAAACTCACATAAAATCAACAATATTGCTTAACCCTTCCTCCTCTACCCAGTCCTCACCCTTTGGGGTATTTTTGGATAAGACGAAGGGCACAACTCGTATAGTAATAGGTACTTCACCCAATATTGTTCGAAACCACTAAAAATGGGTGACTTGGAAGGTAGAGGGGGTAGAGAAGGAGGGCTTCTCACGGTGCTCACCATCCTCCCTGTTGACCAACCTTGCATCCAGAAGGTGACCTATGGATCTATGGATGGGATTAGTCCCATTGTGTTGAGAGCCCAAAACCTTCTCCTGGTTGAAGAAGAATATAGGTGTAAGGTAGTCACCTAATCAGGCTATCAAGATTCAAGATTCCAAATGGTACATGATGAAACAATTTCTGTTGACTGCTTTCAACCACAATATGATGAAATCTACGGAATATTCATAAACCATTTGCAACCACCATACAACAGAAAAACAAAACACATACACACCATATAAATCAACCCAACTCAGTTCATGACGCTGAGTGAGCTAGTAAAATTTACAAACTTACACTAAGTGAAAAATCTGTAGTCTTTGAGGACATAAGTCCCTGACTAACTTAACCGTGGGTAGTACTTAGGCTCAGCCCAGAAACTCATTGTGAGGAGTACCACGAGAACCCCAAATTAGCTAGCCGCTAAGAGGAATTACCAAGTGAAATGGGAAATGACCCCCACTGATTGAGTAGCACACCCGTGAGGAAAAATCCAAGTGCCGTCTTTTGGCAGTCTTGATGGCTGAGTGACCACCTACAGCCAATAGGAAGCCATTGAAATCGAGGTCCAATAATCATTACCACCAGTTTGACATTCAAAATTAACACAATTGATCCCTCATGCTCTTCCTCATGCCTAAGAGGCAAACCACTACAGTTCAGGTCATTAAATCGACATCGTCGAGACCATTCACGATGAGCTCCCACACCATCAGAAGGCCACACAACCTCTGATTCAGATTTAGACCCATATTAGTCTAAACCAGACCTAAACACCGCACTATCAAGCCCCATGGCTTGTGCTAACCCAGATCCATTTTTCGGTATAGCGATTGATAGTAGACCCATGTCCACACCACAAACTATCACCAACAACCCTGCAGGTGGCCCTATCACAGTCATGAAAACCATCATAAGTTAGATGCCACCACCCATAGTGACCACCCAAGATATCCCACCTGCAACACATGGGGGGAGTGGCCCTTCCACCTAAACTGCCCCTCTTGTCATACATGGGGGAAGTGGCCCTTCCACCTAAACTGCCCCTCTTGTCATACATGGGGGCAGTGGCCCTTCCACCCACACTATTCCTCCCACAACACTTGGGGGCACTGGCCCATCTACAATGGTGCCATAAGTACCCCCAGCTATGCAGGTGCATTATGCACCTGCAAACCCCACCACCATGGCTTCCCCATCTCACATCAACCTGGGGTCAAACCTTCCTTTCATGGAACATCTCAACTTGCCTGATTTGGCTTGGTTAACAAATGACTCTATTCGCTATCAAACTTTTTGGTCTCCCATGCTAACCAAACTTCCCTCAGACATTCCCAAGTTTGAAGGGAAGGCAGGGGAGTGCCCCCAAAACCACATCATGACGTTTCATCTATGGTGCTCATCAAACAACATTGTAGATGATTCGATCAAGATAAGACTATTCCAACACACCATCACAAGTGTTGTAGCCAAGTGGTACATTGAGCTACCACAAGCCAAGTACCCATATTTCAACTCCCTGGCTTTCATGTTCCTGCAATATTTCCAACTCCCCGTCAGATATGATGAAGGGGTGGAGATCTTGTTATCTTGCCGCCAAAATATTGTGACCCACATAACCGACCACATCCATGAGTGGCGGAGACAACGTAGTCTGTGTAAGATCCAACTTGATGACATGATATTCCTGGATTGGTTCCTCAAAACCTTGCTCCCACCTATAGCAAAGGACGTTGCATCTAAATGTCCCCAATCTGAAGAAGAAGCCATCTTGAAAGACCAACAGTTCAATCTGATTTATGCATAGTTTGGATACCTTTACACCATCATTCCAGATGCCCCCCGTGTGGGCACCTTCTACTGGGATGCACCGAGGGCATCCCATGCTACAGATGGCATCATAGGCTCAGTCTCCCACCAACCACAGAACTGTCTGACACCACCTGCAATACCACCATAACCAAGCAACACTGCTAGTGTTTCCTACCAAAACAAAACTACGGACTATGCAAGAATGATGTCCCAATCTGGAGCCACAACTTGTTACGCACAACCTGCGCCACTGCAGCAGGCTCAGGCCTTGGCTTGGCCAACACAACAATACGCAGGGAAAATTCCCACATTTGTGGCACCACCACCCACCCAAATCTACTATGCAACACCAGTGCAAGCGGTTCAAGCCCTCGCCCCTGCTCCACCTACTCCATTGGGATAGGTGTTTGCACAACAAAAATGTCCCAACTAGCTAGCCCCCAATAACCAACAAGGGCAAGCCAGAAATAATCGACCATGGAACCAAGGCAAAACTCAACCTCAGGGAGGTGGTCAACAACCAAATCCTCCCAACAATGCCATGGAAAAATGGCCAGCCCAAAATCCTACATGACCAAATGCATCAAGACACAACGCCCAGTTGTGTACAAACCAACCATGCACATTTTGTGAGGTCTACGGGCACTACACATTCGAGTGTCCCTTCATGGGTCACACTAAGCAGGCCATTAGGAATGAGGTTCAACATGCCACCAACAGAACGGACCAAGCCCAACCCAACCCGGCACCACAAGGACCTCCTCCTATGGTGCTCCAAAACCCATTACCAGTCCAAGGATTAGTGGCAACCACACCCCCTCCCCAACCCAATCCCAACGCTTTGGGGGCACCTCCCATGGCTGAAACAAGTGTCCACCACCTGCTAGCTATGACAACTAAAGAGGTCAATCTACAAACCAGACGAAATCAGTATGGAACCAACACCAAACCTGCTGACACATCAGCAGCATCTACAACCAAAAAATTCAATGCACCTCTTCAGTTACCCCCTTTCCTACAGCCCCCCATACACCGGGTTTCCAATAATGCCACAGCTAGAGCTGTTGTCAGCTACAGGGTTTTGTATGATTTGGCCCAAACACCTACAGCCATGTCTGCTCTTGAGGTACTCAAAACTTTCCCAATGTAGTGGAAAGCCTTACTAGCCACCCTTGGGGTCGTAGACCCCTCTGACTCCAAGTTGATCACATTCAACACGGAGAATGGAGAACTGTGCATGCCATCAACCATTTCCTTTCAAATCTCAATGTCTATCCAGAATTTGGTTGTGCACCAGTGCATAGTGGATGAGGGGGCATCTACATGCGTTATCTCTACCCTAGTTTGGCATAAACTTGGATCCCCAATTCTGCAACCATCCTCCACAACTCTGTAGGCTTATGATGGCCATCCCACTAAATCCCAAGGAATCTTGCCCCATGTCCCCATCACATTATCCGAAAAGACAATTTTGATTGACATAGAGGTTGTCAACGCTCAACTGGACTATAACCTTCTCCTCGGAAGAAGTTATATGTATGCCATGAGAGCTATTGCATCAACTGTCTTCCATCTCATGATGTTCCCCCACGAAGGGAAAATCGTGATGGTTTGATCAACTAACTTATCACGATCTGCAAGGCCTAATAGCACCCGCCAACGTTATCCCTACCATCAACACCATTGACCCGCAAATGATGACCACACATGCCAATGCTGTCCCTATGGTCAAAACCATGGTTGAAAACATACCAGCCTCCCCATTATTGAATGTGGGCCCTGGGTTGTTTGCCAATACCACCATGATGGCTTCTTTCCCCTTATTGTCACCACCACTGACACCAAACGAGACTGCAGACTTCTACATGCTCTCATCCAGCACCGCTTCACCCAAAAAAAAACTGCAGCTGCAGCCCCAACAGCAACCAAAACACCATCCATAGCCCCAACATCAACAGAAGCCGCAGCATTACATGCAGCTGCAACCACAACCTCATCCCCACATAAAACCAATAGGGAGTTATCTGGGCTCCTCCACAATCCACACAATTCCCTTCCTCTTTCCCCCACCTGGTGTCATGAGCAAGCTAGTAATTGCCACCTTAAACCTACCCAAATTTACATTGGGAATTCCTGTGTGGTATCTTCATCCACCAGCTCAACCACCAATGCCCCAGGTAGTCTTAATCCCCATGCAACCTATTGCGGTCGAGTCTCATCCTCCACCCGGTCCGCAAAAACCAATGACCGCACCCACACCTGCACCGCCCCACCCAAAAAGGGCCAGGGGCAAGAATGCAAAAGCCACCACAGAACCTCACCAGATCCCGCCTTGCACCGTTTGCGAAGAACAAGACCATTTGACTCAGAACTTCCCTGAGATTCCAATGATTTGTGTGCATTTGGATGCCATGGATACAACCGAAAACCTCCCCATGGTTGAACTTCCAACTGTGCCAATAGTGAGAAACAAGGCATTGAGAACAAACCATGCTTGCAGCCTTTGCAGTTTGTATGGACACTATTCTCACCACTGCCAAGACTTGCCCGAGTTCCAAATGGCTTTAGCTGACCTTTGTCAACATTCCCTTGAATCTGAGATCACTTTGAGTGAAGAAGTTCACCCCCCACCTCCTTCTTCAGACACCATGTCCATTTACATGACGTCTAGTTCTACAGACCCTCTTGTCTCCACCACCACCAATGGTCCATCAGACCTGTCTATTTTGTTGTTTCCGCAACCGCAGCTCCATCCGTAGCTGCAACCTCAGTCACAACCTCAACCTCAGTTACGAGGGAATTAATGGGGTTCATTCCCAATCAACATGATCCTTTTCCTTTTCCTTTTCCTTTTCCTTTTCCTACCATCTAGGATCGTGAGTAAGTCTGTCTTGGCAACTTGCAATCTATAGGATTTCACACTGGGAGATCCTATTTGGTACCTTGAACCACCTACCCTACCTCTAAGCCCCCAAGATGTATTGACTCATGTCCATCCAATTGAGATGATGTTGCACCTACCTCTAGGTCCATCAAAGACTCCTCCTATCTCCAGGCTTTCCCCTCTTCCTCCAACAAAGACTGGGGTCAAGGAAACCAAATCCACAACCAATACCATTTTCATGATATCTAGCACCAGTTTCCCTTTCGCCTCGTCGGCTGTGGAAGATCCACCTGATCTATCCCAACACCACTTACACGATGACGGAGATATATGTAAGACCGCATTGAGTTTTACCCCATTCCCTTTAAACCATAGTGTGGAATTGGTTCTTCCCATAAAAGACCAGATTTTGTCATCTCTCCTTGCCAATGACCTTCGTCTCAGCAAGGGGGCATACCTCTTCGCTGACTCAGATGGTCGACTCTTGAAGAAGCTGCATAGAGGGCTCCACGTCAAGAGAGTCTATGCCTGATGTAACCACTATGAGTCCCTTATAGTGTAGTTTTTTCCCTTTCTTGTTTTTTGACATTTTTTTAGCACAAGTCAGGGGCAGCACCATCAGTTGCTAATCCAAAGTCACCCAGAACCAGTTTGAGATACCTCTCACACCTTCAGGCTCAAAATGAGACCATTGTCTCATGTTTAACAAATAAATTTTGGGACCGCTTCCTGGAAGTTACCTCGATTTGCAAGCCACATCATGGCAATACAAGTGTTCGCGGACCTGTACTTGCATCACTCTCACCTACCGCTACTCATGAAGGTTTTTGGGCCACCACCCATTAAGGAACATCATTTTTATTTTAGCATATAGCCGTCTACTTCGTCCACTGCACCTTATGCGGATCTCTAGACCATTGTCTAGAATATGGATCATTTCTTTTGCATGTATTTGGCGTATAACTACCTCTAGACTTGCACTCACATCACATGTAGTCAATTCCGTCCACCACAACTCACATAGAGCTCTCCTGACCTCTGTCTGAGAGCCACCTTGGTTTGCGTGCCTCTATCACACTGACTCACATGCCTCTACCATGATCTATTCCATGCATGTATTGGTATGTTTGAGAGACACCTGCTCCATCCATACTGCACAGATGACCTTTGGACCACTGTCCACCATCCCAACATGGGGTACCGCCTATACCACCGCCATTGGTTGACCATACTAGAGTTTCGTTTAAGCTCTTTTCTGACTCCTAAAAGAATGAAAATATTGCTGAGCATAGATGCTTCCTTTCCCACTTGTTAAAGTATAGGAAAGGGAGTCTACATCATCTCGTTTATCTCCTTTTGCGGACTATGTAGACCATCAAATGAAAAGGACCACCTTGGCATATTCAAGCCAAGACCATTCCCCTCTGCATACTTTTATGCTTTCTCGGGTAGAGGGGACGCACTTTACAAAAAATATCACCAAGGGTTGTTGTTAAGCTCTTTTCCAGCCTTCTCATCAAGAAAATATTACCGAGCAAACTTGGTTTTGATCATGCTCGTAAAAGTATCTGAATGACTGTCCAGTCAGTATAGGTTTAACTTTTTCCGGCCTTATTGGACTACCAACAGTAAAGAAGTCTCTCATCCCTTACAGGATGGGTGAGCTCTCCTATGTATACTTTTATCCTTTTTCAGGCACAGGAGACTACCAATGAAAAAGATCCCCCACTGGAGTCTTCTTCGTGCTTTTAGACTCTCTAAAATTGAAAGCACCATCGAGCATTTACCTTCTCAGGCTCACCAAAAATCCATGAGATCGTACCACAACGGTGTCTTTAGACACCACCCGACATAAAATAGTTTGGAAGCATTCCCACTTTGGGTCACCTTTGTTTAGAGTACTCTACAATGTGTCTTCCTTGGATCCCATCAATATCAAAATTATCTACCTCCCCCAAGTATTTCCCATCTGCAGTGACATTCCTGGTATTACAGCTATGATCCCATTCCCATGAGTCAGTTTCATTTGATACCTAGTTTTCCCTACCGTCATACTCTGAACAAAGGAATTTTGAGTCTACTACACTCCCCCTGCCCCTGTTCAACTCTTTCCCTCCCCCCCCCATTCAGTGGGTTAGCCTGTAGATTGTCTCACCCCTTTTGGTTATCTCCCTCGCGCTTCTGGTCAAGGAAACACCATTGCCTTAACCAGGGGTAGGTATCCCTTTATTGATGACAACACACATATTCCATAGGATAGACCCAGAGGTCCCTGTATCTTGGTTTCATTAACCCCATTGATGAGTTCCTTGGACCACTTGAGAGGAGTCCTTAGTGCCTCTCGGGATGGTTGTTTCTCATGTGCTCGACTCCAGCTACATCATCGCACCATTGAGATTCATACAGGGTATTGGTCAGTGCAGTATTTGGTCGAAGAACCTAGATGTCACTTGACTCTAACACATTGATGATTCCATTAGAGGGACCTAAACAGGTTTATGTCCCTTGTGATTTCTGGGTTGTGTTGGAGACATTGTTCAGAAGCCCCAGTAGCGCTTCTATATAGATTTATGATTGATGCAGCATACTAGTACCACAGAGACTCTGAATTTCCATCAATGAGCCCATACAGCTATGTACCGTTCCAAATCTAGCAGGATATCAGTCATGAAGATATATCATTCCATGAGAATGCCATGGGTCCAATGTAGTAGTCCTTCATATCAGCATTGTATTCATCCTCTCATTGAGGCAACCACTATGTATCATCAGTTGTATATGATCGGCTCTTGTATTATAGAGCATAGATCACATTATTCTTTTGACATTGTTACGAGCATGGGGTGCCCCCTCATCCATATACATGTCACACATTATTTGTATCTCACCCATTGATGGGAACCATATTAATACAAAAACCAAAATCCACCATGCCCAGCCCAGGAAGCACCACCTCTCCATAGAAAATCCTATGATGTTCATCGGCCATATGATAAGCTCTTACCTTCACACATCAGGGGGAAATCTGTTAACCCAAAAAATCCCTCACTCAGCTCTACATGGCCTACACCACCCAAGGACACCCATGCACAACCCTCATTTCACCCCATTGGAACCCCACACCCTCAAAAAGGCTTAAGAATGAGCAAAAGGGCTTAAAAAACCCTAAAAAGGGCCTAAATATTTCTCCTAGTGGCTAAAGCCTCCAAAAGGGGCTAAAACCCCTCAAAGGAGCTAAAACCCCAAAAGGAGCTAAAGATAGGGCGGAAGGGGCCAAAAGCCCAAAAAAGGGGCTAAAGCCCCAACCAGGGGCTTAAAACCCTGAAAATCCCCCAAAAAGCTATAAATAGAGGGGTGGGGGTCACTCTCAAAACACTTCTCCCTTGCATACTATTATGCTTCCCGAGTGGTCCCGAGTGGATGCCTTGAGACCCTTCGTCTCTCAAGCCACCTACACTCCCTCTCCTCCATCTTCCATTCAGCCATAGCTCCCCCATCCAAGAGAGGTGCTTCTCCAAGCTAGGTCATGGTAGCCCATTCCATCAAAGAGAAGGTATATCTTGTTGTTTTGTGTTGCTTATTTGATTTCATCTAATCCATTGTTTGTTTGCAAGTTCATTGTTCAACATTTTTTTGCAGGTATTTTGATTCTAACAGTTGTATGCAAGTTGCTGGAGCTAAACCCTAACAGTGTTTGTAGAGGGGTTTACATCCATTTCTTTTATTTTTGTTCTATTTCATTTTCTATCTGTTTTTCTTGAATTTCACCACCAAGAACCTACCCTTCCATCCTATAGACAGAAGGTAGCCATTCCTGCCTTGTAGCAAGGGAGAAATCCCTGCTACAAGCATAATTCAAGAGGTAAAGCTCTATTTATTACAATCATAAGTATTAATAAGATAAAAAAATAAGGAATCATACCTATAAGGAATCATGGCTCCAATGAAGGAAAACCATCTGTTAGGTGCATGAAAATAGGGTAAGATAAGGAAAAACGAGTATATCAAGTGCGGCCAGAAAGGGGTCATTTCTGGGCCCAACAGAATCCTTAATTCAGGATCAAGAGAAGTTGGTCCAAATTGGAGTCATAAAGACTTCCAAATATCAAGCTCTCCTAGTGATAGAATCTACCCAAGCGCAAGCTAAAGGGAATTCTAAGGGAAGGAGCATAAAACAACTAATTCGAATCCTAAAGAGAATTAGAAGACTTCTAAAGGAGCCTCAGGTTCAAAGAAGAAGAAGAAGTTTGAAAATAAGATGTGTCCCTATTGTATGAGGGGTTTTCATCCAGAATACTCTTGCATGAAGAAGCAAGTTAACCAGCTGACTGCCCTCCTCAAGCAGAATAACATTGCTCTCCCACAAAGAGAAAATAAGTCTGATGATGGACCACATGTAGAAGATGATGAAAGGTTCCATTCCTTGAAGGATAACATTACTCAGTCAACAACATCTATAATTGATTCTGGAGCATCCAATCACATGATTGCTTCCAAAGAATCCTTCTCCATGCTCTACTATAAAAGGGACCTAACATTCACATGGGAGATGAATCCCAAATTCTAGCAGTTGGAAGAGGTTTAGTTAAATCCAAGCATGGTGAGTTCAATTTTTTTTCCTCCCTTGCATCTAATTTATTGTCTGTTTATTAGATGACCCATATAGGCTCTCCCAAGAGAGTTACATTCGACTCAGATTCAATTGAGATCATAGAAAAAAGCTACTAGAAATATCATAGTGAAAGGTATTGCAAATAATTCTACTAAATCTTATGAATTCTCATAGTTTTTGTCTGTCTCACCTCCTACAACTTTATTTTCTCATGCTAACAATACCAGTAATATTTGGCATGAGAGGTTTGGTCATATCAATTTCAAATATCTCCAGCAACTCCACAATGATAAAATGGTTGAAGGTTTGCCTCTCATCCAAACTTTCAATGGAGTATGTTTTGGTTTCTTGGTAGGTAAGCATCTAGAGAAGAGGTATGAAGTTGGGAAGGCACATAGAGCTATCTCTATACTTGATTTGATACATAGTGATGTGGTTGGTGTTAGAATAATCAACCCATAGTTAGCTACCTTAGACATTAATTATCTCCATTTTGTCTTATTTGCCTAGTTTCCATATTCCACTCTATGCAAGTTGTCCTCCACATGTCCTAGATGGTCAAAATTTCTAAAGATGAGTCATGGAGCACTTGGGAAACCTCTTGGAATCATTTCTACTTTATTCCTGGCCTTCCTAGCGCATATCTACTTTTTCTGCTTTATTGCTGCTTTTACTGAGTTTTAAGGCAATTGGGAAAGTTTGACTAGGTGAAGTTAACTTATTTTTTGTCCCCATCATCCTCCACTCTTTTCTCCTAATAAAAGCATGTATGATTTGTCCTTCCATCACCTATTAGCCTCCCTAATTTATTTTTCCAATTCGTGAGCTCCTAGACAGATTTGGAAGTTGCTTTATGCACCTATGGGGGATTTGCTTAGTTTTAGTAAGCCTGGTTTTGACCAATTCGAATGGAATCCCAATGCATTCGAATATCTCATGTAATTATTTATTGTGGCAGCCTATGACTTCACAATGTTGGATATTGGACACATATCCAATACAGATTAGTGTTCTTCTCCATATTCAGTCTCCTTTGTGTGTAATTTGCATGTGTAATTGGCAATTTTTGTGAGTGTAATTGTTCTAACACCTAGGTTCAATTTCCACATGGTATCAGAGCCTTTTTAGATCAATTTCTATCCTTCCATATTGTTATTGCAGGGTCGACATCATTGACTAGGAGCATTCTGCTGACTGAAGGGACAATTTCTGAGCTATGGATCAATTTCAGAAGATCATCTTGACTCCATTTAATTTCTTTGAATGGAAAGCAAATATGGAGATACTGTTGAGAGTGAAATGCCTCTACAGAGTGACTGTGGCAACAGAAGCAGAGCCCAATGTAGCTATATAGAAAATTAAATGGCACAACAAGAGGGATGAGGCCTATGGTCTCCTGTGTCTGAGCATATCTAGAGACCTCCTTCTCCATCTTGATGGATTGACATCACCAAATGAAGTATGGGAGAATCTTGTTGATATTTTTGGTAAAATGGATGATATGAGAGGACATCAAATTGAGAATGAATTGATCTCCTTGAGTCCTATCAGCTTCGAATCCCTGCAACTCTACTTTTCCAAGTTTAAAGCCCTTGTTTTGCAGCTAAAACAATGTGGAATTGAAAAGAAGGAGGAGCAAATGGTTTTTTCCATGCTCTCAATGCTTGGCCCTAATGATTTAGTGTTTGTTTCGACCTTCCATGCCACCAAGTTGACAGCTTGATCCTGGAAGATGCCTAAACTTGTAGAGTTCATGGAATCTCTCACACAAGAACAAGATAAACTGGTGATGATGGGCACCATCAAACCTTCCAAATACCAAGCTCTGGTTGCTGGAGATTTGAGGGTGGATTCAAAAGGAAAGAAGAAAGATAAGAAGCCACCTGAGCAAAAGAGAGACAAGAAAAAGTCTCCAGAGGAGCCCCAAGGTTCCAATAAGAACCCCTAGAAGAAGAAGAACAAAGGAGAAATGAGCAAGTGCACATACTGTAGTAAGGGAAATCATCCTGAAAGCTCCTGCATGAAGAAGAAAATTGACATGCTGACCCAACTCCTGGAGAAGAATGGCATCTCCCTTCCTGATAGCTCAAAGAAGAGGGAAGGAGGATCAAATTCAAAAGATAGAGAGAGAGTTCATGCATTGGTTGTTGGCACATCAAGCTCACCTAGTTTCATCATTGATTCTGGAGCTTCAAGACATATGGTTTCGACCAAGGAGGCATTCACCTCACTTGACATGTCGAAAGGTCCACCAATAGTACTGGGATATGACTCTCTCACTGAAAGTTTGGGCAAAGGGAGGATTGATCTTGACCATGGTAAGTTCAGCAATGTATTGTATGTTCTAGGTCTTGCCTCTAACCTCTTATTAGTGTATCAAATGACCCACATAGGGTCTCCAAAGAAGGTCATATTCTCCCCTGATGAAGTTGAGATCACAGAGATCTCAAGTGGTCAAGTCATTGCAAAAGGAGTTGCAAATCACACTTCGAAGGTATACATGTTTTCAAATTTTCTACCCTACTCAAACCCCTCTACTCTTCTAATTCATGCTAATGAGGCAAACAAGCTTTGGCATGAAATATTTGGCCAGCTTAACTATAAGTATCTTTCTGATCTTAGTGAAAAATAAATGGTCATAGGGTTACCAAAGATTAAGTTTTCCAAAGGAGTCTGTCAAGGTTGCATCTTAGGAAAACACCCAGAGCATAAATTTGAGAAAGCTAGTCATGAGAGAACATCTGCACCTCTTGAGTTGATCTAGAGCGATGTTTCTGGCCCATTTCCTCATATGTCAATGAGTCAGGCAAAATATGCATTGACATTCATAGATGACTTTTCTAGGTTCTGTTGGGTTTACTTCCTGAAACACAAGTCTGAAGTTTTTTGCCTCTTCAAAGTCTTTAAGGCTTTGGTTGAAAACCAGTCTAGGAGGAAACTCAAGGTCCTAAGATCTAACAATGGTGGTGAGTATGTCAAGTCTGAGTTCATTCAATATTGTGTAGATGCAGCATTCTATCCCTTACACACCACAACAAAATGGTGTTGCTGAGAGGAAGAACAGATCATTGAAAGAGATGGCAACCTGCATGATGGAGGCTAAGACTTTGCCACCAAAGTTTTGGGCCGAAGCTATAAATTGTGCAGCCTATATCCAGAATAGGGTGCCTCATAAACAACTTGATGGTATGACTCCTTTCGATGCATGGAGTGGGCACAAGCCAGATGTGACCCATTTCAGGATTTTTGGCTCAAGGGCTTGGGCTAGAATTCCAACAGAAAAGAGGAAGGCTTTGCAGCCCCAAAGCCAAGAGTGTCTATTTGTTGGGTAATATAAATATTCAAAAGGGTACAAGCTGATCAATTTGAGCAAAAAAAAATCCTTCATTGAAAGGAGTGTTCAGTTCCAAGAAGAGCCTTTAGCAACAGTTGAAGTTGGAGAGTCTTCTTCACCACCAAAACCACTGCATGTAAGTGAAGATATAAGTGAGTTTGCTGATTCTGATATGTCTAATATTGATGATTTAATTGCATATCCTAATAGTCCTATAAGACCAAAATGGGCAGCAAATACCATTCATGCAACTGGGGAACTAGCTGGAAATCCTAGTGATTCTAGGAGGACTAGATCTCAGTTTGAGAGTGACTTGTGTATGAAAGACACCTTGTTTGTAGATAAATGCTATCTGATGGTTGAATCAGACCCACAGACATATGAATATGCATCACATGATCCAAGATGGCAAACAACCATGAAAAACAACACTTGGGAGTTGGTTGATCTTCCCCTAGGGAGGAAGCTAGTTCAATGTAAGTGGGTTTTCAAAACCAAGTTTTCTGCTGATGGTTCACCTTTGAAATATAAGTAAATATTGGTAGCCAACAGCTACTCACAGGTACATGGCATAGACTACAATGAGACCTTTGCACCAGTGGAAAAGATGGACTTCATCAAGCTAGCCTTAGCCATTGCAGCTTCGAAGCAGTGGGAGGTACATCACATGGATGTGAAGTGTGCTTTCCTGAATGGAGATATTACTGAAAAGATTTACATGCAGCATCCTCAAGGCCTTGTTACTAATCCATCTCTTGTGTGCAGGCTAAAGAAATCATTGCATGGTCTTAAGCAAGCCCCTAGGGCTTGGTATGCCAAGATTGATGGCTTTCTGCTATCATTGAATTTTGTTCGATGCAAGTCTGATCCTAATGTTTATTTGAAGCTGATTCATGGTTATTTGATGATTATTGTCTTGTATGTAGATGACCTTCTCATTACAGGAAGCTCAAAGGATGAAATTTCCTCCTTGAAGGATGCAATGAACCATGCATTTTCTATGACTGATTTGGGGTTATTGAGCCAATTCTTGGGTCTCAAGATTGCTCAAACCAATCATGGAATAAAAGTACATCAGTCCAAGTATTCTTTAGATTTTCTGAACAAGTTCAACATGAAATATTGCAAGCCAAGCAAGACTCTCTTCCTTTCAGGAGTTAAGCTTGAACAAGTAGATTCTTCACCTATGGTAAATAAGACACTGTATAGGCAACTGATTGGGTGTTTTCTGTACCTTACACATACTCAACCTGATATTTATTATGCAGTAAGTGTGGCTTCAAGATACATGGATCAGACTCATGAGATCCATTGGAGAGCATCCAAAAGGATCCTTAACTTTGTTCAGGGAACAAGGACTCATGGGATCTTCTACAAAGCTAAATCTAATCTTGATTTGATTGGGTTTGCTGACAGTGATTGGGCAGGTGACAACACAGATCGAAAGTCAACATCAGGATATGTTTTCATTCTTGTTGAAGGACCAATCAGTTGGTCAAGCAATAAACAGAGTGTCATTGCACTCTCATCTACAGAAGCAGAGTACAGAGGAGTTGTAAATGCAGCAACTCAATGTTTATGGTTGCAGGGGTTACTTGGTGAGTGTGGCTTCGAATCAAAATACTCAACTAATATCTATTGTGATAATCCAAGTACCATTCGAATATGCAATGATCTAGTTCAGAGACAAAGAACCAAACAGATTGAGATCCATATGCACTACATCAGACAACTTGTGCATGATGGCACCATTCACCTACTCTTCTGTTCATCTTTAGAACAAGTAGCAGACATCTTCACCAAAGTTTTTTTTGAGAAGAATTTCAGAAATCTCAAATCACTGCTGGGGATTTCTGATAATGCTGTGAAGCATGATTGATGACAATATTTTCAAATTTTGTTTTACAGTCCATGTTTAAGGGAGGATTTTTTCCACTGGGTTTTTGCCTCTTTCCTTGGTTAAATGGACATGCAGTATGTAAAGGGTGACTAAGCCTTGTTGCTAGGCCCTTTTATTTTCTGATATTTTACTCATAAGTTAGGCTTAAAGGGGGGGTGTTAGAATAATCAACCCATAGTTAGCTACCTTGGACATTAATTATCTCCATTTTTGTCTTATTTGCCTAGTTTCCATACTTCACTCTATGCAAGTTGTCCTCCACATGTCCTAGATGGTCAAACTTGCTAAAACTGAGTCATGGAGCACTTGGGAAACCTCTTGGAATCATTTTTGCTTTATTCCTGGCCTTCCTAGTGCATATCTTCTTTTTCTGCTTTATTGCTACTTTTACTGAGTTTTAAGGCAATTGGGAAATTTTGACTAGGTGAAGTTAACTTGTTTTTTGTCCCCATCATCCTCCACTCTTTTCTCCTAATAAAAGCATGTATCAGTTGTCCTTCCATCACCTATTAGCCTCCCTAATTTATTTTTCCAATTCGTGAGCTCCTAGACAGATTTGGAAGTTGCTTTATGCACCTATGGGGGATTTGCTTAGTTTTAGTAAGCCTGCTATTGACCAATTCGAATGGAATCCCAATGCATTTTAATCTCTCATGTAATTATTTATTTTGGTAGCCTATGACTTCACAAGGTTGGCTATTGTACACTTATTCAATACAGATTAGTGTTCTGCTCCATATTCAGTCTCTTTTGTGTGTAATTTGCATGTGTAATTGGCAATTTTTGTGAGTTTAATTGTTCTAACATTTGGGTTCAATTTCCATAGTTGGACCTATTCCCATAAACTCCATTAATGGTTCTAGGTATTTTCTCACCTTTATTGATGATTTTTCTAGGTACTACATGATCTACTTTATGAAATAGAAATCAGAAGTTTTTGATATTTTTAAAGTTTTGAAAGCTATGGTTGAGACTAGTTTCAGTAAGAAAATCAAGTCCATATGATATGATAAAGGAGGAGAGTACATCAAAATATAATTTCAGTATTTATGTGAATCATAGGGTATTCAAATAGAACACTCAGTTCCAGACACACCGCATTAGAATGGTGTGGCTAAGAGGAAGAACAGGTCACTGAAGGAGATGGCAACATGCCTTCTCCATGGTAAGAATATCCCTCCTTATATTTGGGTAGAAGCTGTAAATTGTACTTCATATTTGTAGAATAGAGTGCCTCATAAATCACTGGTTAAGGCCACTCCAGTTGGAGCACTGCATGGGCATAATCCCAATGTCTCTTATTTGAGAGTTTTTGGTTCCAAAGCTTGGGACAGAATACCACTTGACAAGAGGAAGGCCTTCCAAGGCAAATTAGTGAATGCATTCTATTAGTATATGCATAAGATGGAAAACCATACGAGTTGATGGAGGTTGCAACTAGGAAATTCTTCATTGAGTAGAGTGTTCAGTTTGAAGAAGATCAGTTGTATGATGCACCACAATCCAAAGCACAAGAAGGTACAAACACTCTTCCTCCCATTTTTTATGATGATGATTTATTACATGTTTCATATTTAGATGAATAGGATCAAGACCAACATGATCCTTCTATTGAGGTTGAACTTCATGAGATTCTAGATCCGTATACAACATCCATTCCAAACCAAAGGCCTAATCCTGGATGGGATCAAAAGCTCATTGATGCAACTAGGGATGGTGTTGGGAATCCAAAAGATAGAAGGAGAACTAGGTCCCAGTATCAGAATGAGCATGTTGTACTCTCTCTCACAGATTCGCTCCCTACATAGTGGTGCAACAAAATTATAGGACAACTCTACTTTATGATAGCAAATGATCAACCACTTGGCCCATAGAAACAAAAAATTGATCATTCTCCAACTTTCCCATCCAGAAGAAACACACAGATTCATCAGTTTAGAAGGATATTGAGAGGTTCACATGCACAGCTTCAGGATTCTACTACGATTTTGCAGCAGTGTTTTGACAAGTTATTTTTCTAAGGAGGAATCTTATTTCTTCTAAATATAGCTTGTATTTTCCTGTTTCCTGCTCATTTTCACGGGGGGGGTTCCCATGAGGTTTTCCCCTATTTCCTTGGTTTATTAAGATTTTTTTTTAATCTTTTAGATTGTATATGGGTGACTCGTGGCCTTGTTTCCAATGGCCATAGTTGTACAAGTTAGGATTCAGGGGGTGTTAGAATTTATAATCCTCCCTTGACCAAACTGTCTAATAGATTATTTTAGCCTAACTTAGGAGTTTTATTTAATTATTGGGTCCACTAGTACCATTGGGTCCACTTGTCCTGATGGGGCCACATGTACAAGTCACTAGAGTGTGGGGAACAATGATGGAGGATAACTAAGACCGACTGCACTTGCATGCAGTAGTTTAGGCACCTCCTAGGTCATTCCCTTCAATTTAGGAGTCACTGTGATTCCTAGCACTAACCTCCCTTAGTTGTTGGGAGTTAGTAACTATTTAAGATTAGTTATGCTTCAGTTACACTTATTTAGTTTCCTACCAGCTCATTTAACACCATTCTTGCATGGTTTCATGTGGCAAAGCTCCATTTCTCACCTACCACTACAGTTAGACTGGTTTATTTAGTTGATAACTGATGGATTGAGTGAATTAGACATATGGAGTTAACCACTTTGACTCCGATAGTGATTTAGAAATATTTAGTTAGCCATGCAGTCAAATACAGTTAGAGTCAGTTGGTAGATTCGAATTCATCCCTAATGAATTCGAATTCTTTCTTATGTAACACTATTGTAACACCAGATTCTTTAATGAACATAATACTATAATTTTATGAACAATACCTATCTATTTCCTATGAGATTTGATTTGTTCAGTTTGTATAATTCGTTCGTATTCACTGCATAATAGATGAGAATCTGATTTCACTCGTTGCTTGATGATATAAATGGCACAACAAATCTAACACGCCATGTGTTACCCACTCCAATAAGTGATCTCGGATAGGTGAATGTCTTCTATGTGAAGCTCTTGGTGAAGATGTCAGCAGTTTGCTCTGCAGATGGACAATACTACAATGATATCACTTTCTCATGCACCAAGGTCCTGATGCAGTGCATGTGTATCTCAATGTGTTTGGTCCTCTGTCTCTGCAATGGATCAGTGGAAATCTTGATTGCACTATGATTGTCACACCAAATGCTGTGGGTGAATCAAATGAAAATCCAAGTTCCCCAAGAATACCTTGCAACCACACACATTGCGTAACTGCGTTCATTGCTTCTCTGTACTCGGCCTCAGCTGAAGAAAGGGATATAGTGTGTTTTTTCTTGCTTTAGCATCATATGGGACCATGTGCAATGGAATCTCCATCCCAATTAGAATCAGTAAATCCAACTAGTTCTAGTGGAGAACCAACAGCAGTGTACCCCGAAGTGTTTGGTTCCTTGGAAATAATGCAAGATTATTTTTGCATCCTTCTGGAATATATATATCAACATCACCTATAGCATATTCCAAATCAGGTTGAGAGTGTGCAAGATACAGCAAAATCCCAACTAGTTTTCCACCAATGGAGATGCACCAAAATCACCTAGTTTTATTCTTGAGAGGAATGGGAACTTGGATGACTTAAATTCAGCCATTTTGAAATTCAATAAAACATCTGCAGCATACTTTGGTTGGATGACCTTTATCCCTGCATCAGATTGCTCAATCTCTAATCCAAGAAGTTGTCTCAAGAATCCAAGGTCAGTCATGGAGAATTCACAGTGCAATGAAGACTTTATTGATCCAATATCTTTAGTGCAAATCCATGTAATCAAAGGTCAGAAACATATAGTACTATGACCTACAATAAATCACCAACAATTGAAAATATACGTTAGTATCATATTTACATCTTCCAAAGCCAAGCGATAGCAAAACGTTGTCCGTCTTGGCAGACCAAGCCTTGGGGGCTTGCTTGAGGCCATAGAGAGACTTATTCAACCTGAAAAAAAGTGAAGGATCATGAATTAAACCTTCAATATGTTTCATATATATCTCCTCATGATTGCACCATGAATAAAATCACTCTTCACATCCATGTGGTGAACCTCCCAGTGCTTAGATGCAACAATGGCTAAAACTAGCCTAATAGAGTCCATCTTTGCAACCAGTACAAATGTATTTGTATAGTCCACTCCTTGGACTTGAGAGAAGACTTTTGCAACCAACCTGGCCTTATACTTGATATCAGAACCATCAGCAGCCACTTTCTTCCAATACACCCACTTACATTGCACTAGTTTCCTCTTTGAGGGAAAGGGAACCAATTCCCAAGTCTCATTGTCTTGTAAGGACTTGAACTCTTCTTGCATGGTTGTTTGCTACATTGGGTCAAGTGATGATTCCTGATAGGTATGAGGATAATATCCAAACATCATGAAGTATCTCCCTAAAATATTCAATTCACAAGTATAGAATGCATTGTGAAATTGATATCTAGTGTTCCTAGAGTCTAGTGGATCACCAACAAGATCCCAAACTTCTTGAATGGTTTTCTCAGCCCACTTGGGCCAAATGGGTGAGTCATGATCTGAATCCATGTCATCATCATCATCATCAATATCAGAATCAGAAAAATCAGATGAAGTATCATCACTTACATCATCATGGAGTGGAGGATTTGAGCATTCCCCTTGAGCTAGTTCAATCTCTTGCATGGGATCTTCTTCAAACTGTACACTCAATTCGATGAATGTTTTCTGATATGAGGGATAAAAGAGATTATATCCCTTTGAATATACAGAATATCCAACCATAATGGACTCTTTTCTTTGATTTTGCAAGGATTTTCTCTTCTCGGGAGGAATCCTATCCCAAGCCTTTGAGCCAAAAACCCTGAAATGAGAAACATTGGGCTTGTGACCACTCCAAGCCTCATATGGAGTTTTTCCATCCAATGCTTTGTGTGGAGATATGTTTTGAAAATATGCAGCATAGTTGATAGCTTCATCCTATAGCTTAGGATTCAAATCTTTTACTTCCATCATGCATGTTGCCATCTCCTTGAGAGCCATGTTCTTGCGCTCCGCAACACCATTCTATTGTGGTGTGTAGGAGACTGAATGTTGCATTTGGATGCCTCATTATTCAAAAATATGCTGAAAATTATTATTGGTGTACTACTTACCATTGTCAGTCCTAATAACCTTGATATTGTTCCCACATGAATTCTCAACTAAGGCTTTGTACACTTTGAAAGTCTCAAAAACCTCAGATTTTAGCTTTAGAAAATACACCCAACAGTACCTTGAGAAATCATCTACAAAGGTCAACACATACCTTGAAATCCCATATGAGGGTGTGGGAAGAAGCCCTGTGATATCTGAATGGATCATATCAAGCAGTTGGACATCCCTCCTTTCCTTTTCTTTCTCATATCTGTGCTTGACATGTTTTTTGACTACACACCCTTTGCATGTGCCATTGGAAAACTTGATGGTAGGAATCCCTTAAACCATGCTTTCCTTGCTTAGTGCTTGGAGGTTCATGTAGTTGAGATGACCATATCTCTCATGCCACAGCTTTCTTGTCTCATTGGCATGTGATAGGAGCACGTTCCTTTGTGAGTATGGAAGGAAGTGAGAGAATTTGTACATTCTCGAATGATGGTCAACAAAACACACTACAACAACTTGGACTTTAGATACTTCTGAGATATCCATGTCATTTTGAGTAAATGTTACTCTCTCTATTGTATCATTGTGTGTCATTTGATAGAAATAGAGTAGGTTTTTTCTAGATCAGGCACAAACAATACATTGTCAAAGTACCCATATTCAAGATCAATCCTCCCAATCCCTTTGGCTTGGATTTTTGAATAAACACCCGTGAGGATGTATGGACCACTGTAAGAATGTATGCATGAGAAGGAATCATGTATGTAGTCCATGTGCCTAGAGGCATCTGAATCTATGATGAAGGAAGAAGAGCTTGAATATCCAGCAACCAAAGCATGGCATCTTTCCTTGTTGTCTAAGCTTGAACCTCCCTCTTTCTTCCTTGCGCCTTCTGGTAGTGGCATGTTGTTCTTCTAAAGGAGCCGCACCATCATGTCAATGTTTTTATTCATGCATGCACTCTTTGGATTCGCCCTTTGTGACAATAAGTTCATTTTGGATTCTCTTGCTTCTTCTTGTCTTTTTCCTTGCTAGGATTCGAAACCCCATATGAATATTTGGGCTTCTCCTTCTTCTTCTCTTGCTACTTTGAATCTCTAGATTTATTCTTGGCATTGGATGGATTCAAAACTCCTTGATCCTTTGTGTATTTGATGGTACCCTCTTGCACCAGCTTGTCTTTCTCTTGAGTCAGTGACTCCATGAAGTCTGTCAGTGATGGAATCCTCCAATTTCGAGTTGTGAGCTTGCTAGAGTGGAATGTTGACACAAGAACTTAATACTCTTTCCATAGATTTGAAATAATGGACAATATTATTTGCTCCTATTTATTTTAAATTCCACATTGTTTCATTTGAAACACCAACGATTTGAACTTAGCGAAGAATTCATGGATCATCTCAAAGTGAGTTGGGCTTAATGAGATCACCTCATTTTCGAGTTGGTTTCCTCTCATATCATCACTCTTCCCAAACAATGACTCAATATTGAGCCATAATTTGTTGGGTGTTGCCATAATTTCTACATGGAAGAGAATATCCCTTGAAATACTAAGACAAACCATCATAAATGCCTCATGTAGTCTATTGAAGTACTTCGATTTTTCCACATCAGAGTTGGGCTCGGTCTTAGTCCCCATGGTGACTCTGTAGAGGTATTTCGACCTCAGATGGATCACCATTTCCTCCTTACATTCTAAATATTTGAATGGGGTAATCAATACATGATTCTACTCTATTCCTGCTTGCTCATTGATTGACAGAAACACTGGTTGTACCTACAATGCAAACACTCAAATTTTTCTGGAAAATGCCCTAAATGACAACTCAAATGCTTTGGTTTTTATTTTCAGCTCCAAATAACTCTGATACCATGTGAAAATATGATTCATGGTAGGATCTAGGAGCTAAGGGAATCCTCACAATTCAATATTACTCACAAAATATTGAGAAAACAATAGAAAGAGTTAAATTAACACATGGAAATGTAGTCAATAACTGAGTTTATTATGAATGTACAACATGTGAATATGTTTGGAAATTTTTTATATTAAAATAGGGAGAAATCGTTAGCCTTTGGTTGCAATTTGGATGCATACATGTGGTAGGATTAGATTTGGCCTCAAACCCCCCTTAGTTGGACAATTTAGCTCCCAAACCACCTAAAATGGTCATGAATGCTAGTGTTAATGTGGTTGGAGCATGCTAGAACATAAATTAGGGTAATATAGGTGTGGTGGAGTGTATGGGTGAGTGGGAGTGGTTCTTGGCAGAAATAAATGGTCTAGAATAGTAAAAAATCACCCAAATACATGCATGGGCGCCTCTAGTCAACCCGTTTCCTTGATTTAAGGGATGGGGAGCACACCAAGGAATGAAAAATAATTAATGAGGGTGCATGTGTAACTAAAATGACCAAAAGAGAGTGCATAGGTGCAATTATGAGTCCAAAACACCAAATAGACCAAGGTTGACCAACACAACCTAGTTTTGGACCATATAACATAAGCATGAGACTAATGAAAATGTGTCGTAGGTGTATGACCATGGTACTAAGGTATAATAATGATCTAACAATGTGGTTGGCATGTCATCTCTGGATAGTGGAGTGGTGAAATTATTTTTTCTTGCGCTCACCTTCTTTGAGCCATTGGACCCTTGATTTTTAGCACCAAAGGATTTCCTCCTACAAATTGAGTTTGGAAATTTGTTGTTCCAAGAATTGCTCCTTGTCAATGAGGGAAGCTATGGATCCTAAGAGGATTATGTTTTGTTGAGTTTGTCTAATTTGGGCCTTTAAATCCCTTTGAGTCTTAAAAATGTCACCAAAGCTAGTTTTTTTTTGTAGTGTTTGAGTTTCTACTTAAGACACTTGATTTTTTGTTGGAAATGATACATTAAAGAGATTATATGGACCACTGATTCCTCCCACCATTTTCCAACATTGTCTTGGAAATTATTATTGGTAAGCCATAATTTTTGGAACCTAAATGGATTGTGTAAGGGAGTACCCATAAGATGTAGATTGAGGTTGATGGGAAAATGGTCTGAGACACTTTAGGGGAGAATCATGGATTTCATAGCCACATCTGTCATTAAGAAATATTGAATGACCAGGAATTTGTCCAACCAACATGCTACACGTTATGTTCTTGGACGCTTGTTACTCCAAGTGTGGATTCCATTAGTGGATTCCATGTCTACCAAATTGAAGTCCTAGATTATATGGGAAAATATTGCACTCTTATATCAAATTAGGGATACGTTTTCTACACAAACTACATAAAAAAATTATTTCTATGTCTAGTGAAAGTGGAAAAAAGTTAAAAGAGTATTCAATTCCATAGTTTTATAAAATCTGACTAGACATCATATTAGAAAGATGAAAGTTATTGAGTAATCGTTATTATGTGTATTATCAAGGTCAATAGATAAAATTTTCAAGTTCTATATATATTATCTTCTAGGTGTGTCTAAACTTGGTCTTCAGAATTAAATGGAAATACAAGAAAGTGCATAATTAGGAAAATCTAACCATTTTGAAAGGTTGTAACTTGTTGCTCAAGAATCAGAATTAGGCATACTTATAGTCATTAGAAATATTATCCATGGAGGGGTAGTTATCAAATTATGAAGGGTTGATTTAGATATTTCTATAATTTGATAATAAAAAGTGCATGTAGCCTTTACTTGACAAAATTTGTGAATATGGGTAGTTCCTAGAATGCATGAAATATAATTTTTTAATTTTCTAAGAATTTAATGAAGCTAACAAATGTGTTTATATTAATGCTTTTGTCAGCTCAATATCCTATCAGGGATAGATAAGTTTAGCATTCAGTATAATGTAGTTTGGAAATCCTTAGTCTTGTTTGGGCCAACAATATCGTCATCATGGATGATGCACATGATCTCTATGAAACTAAAATAGATGCCATGGAAGAAAGTATACATGTGGAGAATGCAAAAAGTAGAGCTGCAAAGTTGTAGAGTAGATAACGAGAGGTTGATAGGGATCATGAAGAACATAGCTAATTGAATGCAACCATGCTCCAAAGTTTGGCAGGAATTTAGAGGAAGATTCACCATGGACTGCACTCCAGAAATGTGGAAAAGAGTGGGAGTATCTCAAGGAGGAAATCCCATAAGAGGTACCATTGCTCAATAAGAGTTTCTAGAGATAGGACATAAAATACATACTTCTCTTCTAGTGACTTATCAAACTCTAAAATATGTATTGAAGGTTCAAGCTCTTCTTATCATAGGAATAAGAGGAAGAGGCCTTTCAAGAACAACTCAAATGGAGAGTTTAGGAAGGCGAAACCTCCTAATTTTGATGGTGAAGTAAAATATGGTCAATACTTGACGCTTTGTTTCTTCATATGATGAAGTATTTCCTAGTTCAATACCACTCTAGGAACATGAATTGAAAGGTGGACAATATTCAATTTGAGTGGAAGAACATCTATACGATTGGATCAACTTATGAAAGTAAATAATATCAATGAAAGGAATATTGTGTGAAGACAATTCAAGAAATACTTCACGTAAAAGTACCTCTCTGATAGGTACTATGATGGCAAAATCAAATATTTCCATGAAATGAAATTGGGACAAATGACCATGGAGGAATATGCCAATAAATTCTTGGATTTGTTGAGGTATGTCAAATATATCAAGGATGATAAAGTCAAAATTCAGCATTTTCTAAGTTGATTACCTAAATCATACACATATATAATTGAGTTTAATGAATCTCAAACTCTAGAGGAGCCCACAAGGAATGCCAAGTATTTTTATGATCAAAACAAAAATAGGAAAAAAATCCCATAGGGCATGGAAGGATAAGAAAAATGAGAAATTTGAGAAAATAAATAAGGGGTTCAAGCCACCTAATTTCATAAATCAGCAAATGCATCAACCATAGGGTGTGACTAAGTGAACTAAGATGATATAAAAGAAGACAAGAGATCTAAGAGATCCAATAGATCCATTTTATTGTCGGGGATGTGGAGAGGACCATATGACTAGAAACTATGGTCATCGAAATGGGAGTGAAAATCATGTTCACAACATCCAAGAGATTGAAATTGTGTGTGAAGTAGCAAGGACCATCCCTTGAATTTATGTTCTACTAGAGGACCACCAAGCAGACCATTAATGAGTTGTGGTTGAGGTTAAAGGTAAGATTGATAAGTAATCTATTTCTATTTTGATTTAACCTGGATCTATTCACATTTATATCACTCCTAAAATTGTTTAGATTTGTGCTTTTAATAAAACAAAGCATAGTGAATCATGGTTGGTTTAACTCACCACTAGAACCAAGAGGAGAGTTAGTGAAATGGTGGAGAAATGTCCAATGGAAATGGATGGACCCTTCACCTGGAAAAATGTAAATATTTTTCCACTTACTTCCTATGGTATTATAATTCGAATGTACTGGATGGAAGAACACAAATTTAAACTTTATTGCTACAACAAAATATTTGACTGCATTGATGAAGAAGGAAACCCAAGGGTAGTGAAGGGAATTCCAAAGATAGTTTCTATTAAGCATATTTCAGCCATGCATATAAATAATTTATTTAGAAAGGGTTTTGAATTGTATGCATCCAATGTTTTGGATAAAACATAAAATGAAATTCCCAAGTTTGGTAACCATCATGTGTTGCAAGAAGTTAAGTATGTGTTTCTCGATAAAGTTCCAGAACTTCCTCTAAAGAGGGACATTGATTTCACATTTGATCTTGTTCCAGGAGCTGCACCAATGTCTAAGACACCTTACACAATGAGTACACCATAATTATTAAAGATTAAATGCACTTGCAAGAATTAATGGAAAATAAATACATGAAGCCAAGTGCGTCTAGTGCCATGTCCCCATCCCAATGAGACTACTAGTTAGCAATGTTTCACCCATCTACTAGTTCCCTAGGTTGGGGAGGATGCATTAAGTCTTGCAATAAGGGAGTTATGAGACCAAAAATAAGATTAGTTTTTCATTTACACATTAAATTGGGTCATACAAATAATAAATATGGAGAAAATAAAGTGGCGTTGCTTCATGAAGACATTTGGAGGTTCATGGAGACCTTGGGTGGCTAGATTCTTCCTTACACATGTCATGAATTAACCCCAAATTAGAAATTATGAGTAATGGAACGTTCTTAAAGGTGAAGAGATTTCAAGTAGCATGTCATGAGCCCAAGTATTTGAATAGGTGAAGAGGAATGACTCCCCATGGAAGAGGAAGATACTAGGTGCAACTTGGAGAGAGATTCCCTGTGATTTATGACGACAATGATGAAATATTCTATGAAAAATCAGAGCTGATTGCATAACTATTATAATATGAAATGTCAGGGCTAAACATAGCCTCCAAGAGGGTGCACTTGGGGTTTGGGAGCAACAATTCGAATTTGGAGGAAGATGAAGGGATGAGGAGAAGTACAAGTGTCATAGAGGTTAATAAACATCAAGCATGAGTTGGATGAATCCTATGGGAGGGAATTAGACCTTGGAGGAACTTACGAGGGTTATAAAAATATGCCATGAGGAATGAGAATATATTTTTATCATTTGAGAATTTTCCTTTGGCATTTTGGAAAGCATTAGCTTGTCCATTGCACGGTGAGTGCTCACTTGCCCTGCAAGTGAGCCAATTTCGAGAGAGGAAAACTTGAAATCTAATTTGTAGCTTAATGGAGTTTTTTTATTTTATATAGGATGTTTCTAATTTTTGTGTCCCATCTTTCCTCCCATTCTCTCATTCCCTACTTCAATATTCCCATGTTTCTCTATGATGGCGCACTTGTGTAAATGGTGGTTGCACCTTGTTGAGTCCAGTTGATGCCCAAGAATGGTTGGATGATTTATGGATCTGTAATATTTATCCCATCCTTTATAAATTATGCATAAATTCATATGAAAAATGTCCACATTTCCAAGCTATGGTGTGACTATTTTCCATGTATTGGTTTCCCATTTCAATGGAGTTGTATATATGATTTGTGTTGAGGATTGATCTGATTTTATATGATGTTGGGTGAGATATTTATATTATTTTAATGGAATACATTCCTTATTCTCTTCTCTGAACCATTTCATATACAAATTATGAGTCAAATTTAGGTTATTACATGTCATTTCCCTTAAGAAAATATCATTGAATATATGCATTTGAATATGAAGCTTTACATATATATTTCAGAACTCATAACCAAACCAAATGAAATTAAATGAAGTATAATATCAGTCCCCATACTCTATTTTATAATTTGTTATGGTCGCATAGGATTTGGAGAGTCATTTCTTCTCACACCCTAGGGGAAATTGCACCACAATTTACTAGTAATTTTACCATTTTTTCCAATGTCTCTAAATCGAGTTCAAGATGTATATAATATGTTATAAAGTGAAATGAGAGTCCATTGAGTGGACATAATACTCACCATATAATTATCTACCAAATTTGAGACCCTCTTGTGCCATTCGAAGCTCCTAAATTCAAGGCTAGTCAATACAATTTTCCCCAAATTATGCCTTTGTGTTGGAATTTTCGAATTGGGTCATTAAATATTCATGGCGAGCACCTGTGATATTTATAAAAAATAAATATGGGACACTAAAGTTATGTATTTATTACATCTAGTTGAAAAACGTTATATTAAATAACAAATACCCATTACCTTGAATTGATGATCATTTTATCAAATGAGAGGTGAAAAGGTATCTTCAAAGATTAACTTGAGGTTTGTTTACCATTAGGTGACAATGAAGGAATAATACATCCACAATACAATATTTTGAACAAGTTATGGACACTATGATTTTGTGGTGGTGCCATTTGGTGCCACTAATGCACCAGTTACGTTCATGTGTCTCTTGAATAGTGTCTTCAACATGTATTTGGAAAAGTTTGTTCTTGTACTTTTTTATTTATTCTAAGAATGAAGAGGAGCATGAAAAAAAATTGAGAATGGATTTGGAATTTCTAAGGGAGAATAAGTTGTATGAAAACCTAAGAAAATGTGATTTCTATAAGAAACAAATTCATTATTTGGGTCACATTATTTCAGAGGAAGGAATATCAATGGATCCATAAATTATTGAAACCATTATGAATTGTCCAACTCCAAGAAATATTATGTTGGAAATATGTGTCAATATTATGTTGTAAAAACAATAAACTAGTCCAATATAGTTGTGTAAATAGGACTAGAGGGGATATGATTCAACTAGATGGGAAGAGGAAAGGGGGGCTATGGGAGATTAAATCCTCTATTGTGAAGTGTCAATCTTAGAACTCATCCTATTGTTTCCATGTGATTTAAATGATCCAATTTCTTCCTTTCAACTATTAAACCCAATCATTGAAATGTGAGGTTAGTGGGGAAAGTCCTCCCATGTAGTTATGGAAGCATGGGAATTTATTCTTTTATGACAGTTGTATGGGTCCTTACCTCTATAGTAAGAAGTTATGTCAGTTGAATTTTCAATGTTCCTTTATATCCTTTGGATTCAACCACTCATTTTCCATTATCATGGTGATTTTACCCATGCAGATCTCTCCTTCATGTTGTTCATACCATTATAAATTCCCATGATAGGTATTAGCCAGAAATTCAGATTTTGAAATAGAGTTGTGGATTTGAAGGGAAAAATATGTTGTAGGTGAGCATTGAATTCGGGAAAGTTAGGAAGCTTTAACCATTGACTTCTACTACTTATGCATTCTTGAGAAGCCATGAATTAAGGCTATAAGTGGTTCTCCAACAACATACCATAGGTTGTACTCATGTTATGCACACACTAGTACGCACTTGGCAAGATGGATCACCTAAGGGAACCATGGATTGGTTAAGGGGATTCCTAGGATTTTAAGGGTGTTGTGTGGGGTAGGTATTGTTGGAACCAAGGTTTTTATTGGTAGAGTGATATTCTTGTAGAGATATAGATAAGAATTTGGTTAAGAATTGAGAGAAGAATGGGTTTTGGGATGAGAGATAGAAGCATGTAGGTGTCCCCTTCACCTTGGTAGACTCATAACCCAGCTTGGGGGTGTCCACTCAGTAGAAAGAGTATATGTTGGATAGAGTACCTAAGGTTGGGTGTAAAATTTCTCTTACACAAACAGTTGCCTGGATCTTTTTTTTTTAAAGATAAGCATTCATTTTGTATTATGATGTGCAATGAATTTATTATTATGCCTATGATAACTATGCTTGTATATCCATGTGTGTGTGTGTGTGTGGATATATTTATTCCGTTGTGTTTTTATTTATGCATTTTCACATGCATTTTAAATGTTTATAAATATGTAATGTGGCCATTGGATGAAATTCAAGATCCCATAACTCGTTCATGTCCCCCTTTGTTTGTCGGAATGATGGATGGGGAAACTACACTCCTTTAGGGAACAATGCTACCAGAGATGATATGATGAAAAATGATTTAGAGAAATCAAGTAGTTGCATTGATTTTAGTAATGACATAATTCAAAACAATAGGGTGCTTTTATATCAATGATGATATAGTGAAAAATGTTTTAGTGCAATAATTGAAGAAACAATACCGAGAAAATTGATTTAGTGTTTTTTTCAACATCGAGATATTAAAATTATCAATTGAAATGCCTTTAACAATAACACGATGAAAAAAAATTTCAAAATATATAATGATGTCAGAAAAGAGATACTGAGTTATAAGTATTAGAATATGTACTCATGACCTGTGTGGTATTGTTTGTAAAATAGCATAAAAGGCATAAAATAAATCTAATATTATAAAATAGAGTTATCCTATATACATAATGTAGTTAAATCTCTTATAACCATTCTTTATATAAGAGAGGTTGAAATCTTTTTATCACACTTGTTATGGGATGTAAATATTCCATACCTCTAGCTATATAATAGAGGTGAAGGAAACCCTCTTGAGTATGTTGGAGAAACATCATTGTGACATGATGTGAAGATGGACTGTGATCTAATGCATATGTGATAATTCCATGTATTGTAAGATGGAGATTTCTAGTTTCATTATCATTGTTGTTCTTTTTTTGTGACGAATCATTTTTTTTGCTTTTGGGGTTTCATTATTTTATCACACTATGACTTTAGAAGTTGTTTCTATTCCTGCATTCATCGGATCTAACTATCTCTCTTGGAAGAGAAAGATGATTTATGTTCTTATGAGTAAGAACTTATGGAGATTAGTTAAAAGCAATCATAAAAAAACAAATTGAGGCAAAATATTTGTCAATATGGGAGGATTGATGTGATCAAGCAAGAGGACTCATTGAACAAATTGTTTAGGATAGTGGTGCAGGCTCGAGGAGAACAAGATCAAGGTATCTTGTTGTGTTCTTAAATATTCATGTTTCCTAGTTTAGACAAGTTCCCATAGCTACTTTGTAATTTCCTGTAGCTTGAAGTGGGTAACAAAACATGCAAAATTCCTCAAAAGGAAATTACTGGAACTCTATTAGTTATGGTTTATTGAACCTCGTTCAACAATCGATATCACACACTCCTCATTAGAAAATATTTGTCATATTCTCCCCTTATAGGTGTTCAATATGATGTGTATGTGTAGTCGATTGATAGACTTCATATAGTTATCATTCATTTTCTCAAATTAAACCTACAAGTTAACTAAGGGATCATGTATTCACTTAGAAATCAATTATGGACACATAAATTCAAAAATGCAAGGAAATAGTTCGTGCACATGAAAATAGAAATTATCTTTGTCTATTCACTTCACACGCAGTCTAACTATTACAATGACCAACTTTATTGTTGGAATATTGGACAATATTGAGAGGGGGGGTGAATCAGTATTGATAAATTTTAAAAATTAAATCCACTTTTAACTTATTCATTAACACACATGATCAACAAGATACGAGGAGCACAAATTTTATCATGGAATCCCAATTGGAAAAACCACAAACACTTTCTATATCTGCAAAATTATATTTACAATTATTTTTGCAAGCTACAACTTGTTGGAGACTTCAATCCCCAAGTTTCTTAGCTAAAACTGAAGGATGCTAAAACACCCTTGTTTCTGACTGCTACAAGAGAAAAGGATTTTACAACACCCTTTTTACCAGCTACTACTGGAAGAAGGATACGACCCCCTGGTTTATCAACTACTACTGAAAGGATTCTTTGACACCCCATTTACCAACAACTACTAGAAGGAGGCTACAACCCCCTTGTGGGAATGTAGCTTTCCCTAGCACCATCCGACCACCCTAATATGTTTATATCAAACTTCCATATTTTATTATGTCTTCAATTCAGTCACTAGTTTCTCATCACTTCCTTGGTCTTTGTCTACTACTGCTGCTACTACATCGATCTGGACTACCGAGACACCTAACTTCGAATTTAGGAATCCGATTTTATATCTTTTATTAGTAACAATATTCATCCAATATTCATGTCTCTTTAGCATCAACACATCCCTTCATAAAATGTTCCTCTTCATTTACTCAATTTTAATCTATAGTCATGCCTTGTTTATTTTAACTCTGTTCAAATAATTATTCTTTTGCTTTAAATAATGCAGTCACGACCCTTCTTATTAATAATATATCTATTTTTTATTAATAAACTCTACTTAAGAATTAATATTCTTCATCTAACAATCATGTATATTCATCGTGACTCTTCAGAAATTTCTTGTGCGATTTCGGAGCGTCGAAAAAAGATCCTTCTGTAATTGCCTTTTCGCAACGACCTTTCTGCTACAAAAATATTTCCACAATTTACTTTCTGCAACTGTATTTCCACAACAGGTCTTTATTCTTTTGTAATTACCTTTCCACAATGACCTTTTCACAATTAACCTTCTGCAACGATCCTTTTGCAGTATGCGAGAACTCCTTCCTTCTGCAATTGTGGGTTGCGGGCTATGGGCCTGCCTTTCAACTTTTTGAAACTACGCTTCCACATTTACCCTTTCCATAATGATATTTCCACAATATTCCTTTCCACAATATGATGTAACTCCTTCCTTCTGTAATTGCGGGTTGCGGGTTGCAAGGATTCCTTTCAAATTTTTTGAAACATGATTCTGCAAATTGTCTTCCACAAATCCTTATAACCGTCAGATATGTAAGTAGTCCTTTTGTAGTCATTGTTGGCCATTGGATCCATGATATATGGTTAACTTTAACCTTTCTTGCTAACTACTTATCCGTTCAGTCAATTAAACTCCAAACACTTTCTACTGCGTAACGCTCTGGAGCAGTTTAGATCTTATGTCTTCCTTCTCATCTGTCAATCTATGATCCTTGTGGATTTCCCTTCCACATTTTTAACATGTTGCACCTTTGATATCCGATGTATTTCCTCAATAGTTGATGATCACTCTTGGATCATAGTCCTTTAATTTTCTGATCCAACTTGCATTTTTCTAATTCCTCTTGAGTTTTAACAAGCTCGTATCTTCTTGTGTTAGATTCAACCCCGACCATCGATCTCTGCCTTGCCTCATCCTCAATCATTCATCCCTGTAAGAATTAAAGAACTATTTAGGTTTTGGATCTCCATCGATCCTTACAGTTATCTATGGTCGATCAATGACCCTGTACCATGGTTATTTCATAACTCAATTAATTGATCAGATAATTGATCAATCCTCCTCATCAATTTGCATATGAAAATGCCATCTTAATCTCATGTATCTAAAACTTGTCAAAAAATGTTTTTTCTCATTTTAATAGGTTTACTTGTTGCACATGTGACCACAAGAAATAAAGCTAAAAACTATGGGTAGACAAAACAAACCTTGTTTGATAAATTTATTTACACAAGGACTGCATTTGGTGGGCATTTGAAAATTTTCCTTATGAACTTTCGTCCTGACCCTTAGACAATTTTTCAAAACCATAGGTCACCTAGGGTGGCTTCTTAATTTCATCAAACTTGGAAGTATCCATGGCATGGGGGGCCACATGTTGATTTTATCTATGCCAACTTCATCCACTGCAACCTCATTCTCTTTCCTTGGCAGGCATTTTACTTGGAACGATGCAAGAACATGCCGAAAGACACTTTTGGAAGAATTAATAACTTCATCCTCGAAGAACTTTTTGAAAAACTAATGATACGGTTAGATGAAACAATCAACAATATATAGGACTATACCTTCAGAATAATTTAATCCATCAAATATGGGAAATGGTAGAATTTTTACAGAGGCCATTGTTTTAGGGCAATTTTTTTCATCACTTAATCAATTTCCAAAATTTTCATATTTTTACAACACACTATTAGAATGTAACAATGACTTCATGAGATATCAGGACACCATTATATATCATTCCAACCCCATCACACATTCAACATCACCATATATGCCATGTTATTACTCTCTTTGTTATTTTTTTATCTCACTGAGTTTACCCTACCATCATATCCTTTTGTTATCCTTTGTCATTCATGAACTCCTTTAAAATCAATGAAAACCATGCTCAATATTCCCCCCCTTTGGAATTGATGGAAACACCTAAAAATTATCCCCCTTTGACAACAATGACAAAGGATAACTTGTTATTCCCTTGCTTGTAACCATCTTTGACATATAATTTCCAATATTTCTCCTTTTTTACAGTTGTCGCTTCTTAAATGAGAAACTTGGGTGCTTAAGTTTATAGACTCCCCCTATCAGTAATAATCCCCTTGTCATCATTTCCTTCATTTTGTGATAGAGTTTATAATCATCAGTTTTAATTTTGATATCTTTCATCCAACCTTTAGTATCCTTCCATACTTGGTTTATCTTTTCAGGATGCATCATATAACTTGTTCTTCTTTTAAGGAGTATTTAAAAAATAAATTTTGCTAGCTTAGTTATGACTTTTGGATCACATGCTTCACGGTCTTCATGGATCACGCCCTTTAATACTTTCATGTTACTTCACTTTGTCACATAGAGGGTCTCTAGAAAAGTCTTTTTTTTCAATTTTTCACTTCTACACTTCTTGTCAAAACCCCAAATTTTCCGAAAAATTTAAAATTTTTAAAAGCATATGATTTTCGTAAATTCAGTAAACTAATTATTAAATTAGTTATATGTTACCAATTCATTATCTAAATTATCTATTAGTTATGTTTAAAGATAGAATAGTTCTTTTCAGTTTACTGACTTGTTTTCTCTTTGCGACCACAAGGTGGGACTGTCATGCAAAACTGGGCTTACTTAGCTTTCGAGCTAATGCAGAAAGTTTTCCTGTTCTTACAGACTATAGGTAAGAAGTTTGGGTGCTGCTTGTCGAAATTCTAAAGTATTTAAATACAATTTCGTTGCAGAAATAAAAGCTCAGTAAGAAAATAAATGCTAAACCATTTCCAACGCTTATTGAGGTAAATTCATTAACTGGCCTTCTTTCTAGTAGAAGTAAACTTATGGTTCTTAATGATTACTGGATTATTCCATATCTATCATAGTCGTCAAGTGTAGAAATTCCTTACTAACTCTTTACAACAGAGTAAGAGTAGCAGAGTTATAAAATCTATGGTATAATTTCAATCGTGTACAATTACGTTTACATAGTAATGTGAAATTGATAAGGGGTTTATGTATTATTGTTTCCATTTTCAAACCTTGAAGTTTAAATGAGTTTACAACTTTATTACAAGCTGCTTTTTGAGAAAACTATACTAATGTTCATGCATAGAGTTTTAATTCACATATCAACTGTTTTCAAGCATAACTGGAGCTTATCTTTAGTAAGATAGATATCTCATTGAAATAGGTTTTATCCTATCCCTTATATATATATATATAGAAGGGGCATGTCCTTAAGGGACTGTAAATCTTAAAAGAATGCATGACATAATAGTTATATGGCCTACCTATTTTATTATGGTGAATCTTTTTTATAAGAGAAAATGTGGCTTAACCTTGCCATATCATAATTTATGGTTAGAGGACATTTACCTTAAGCAAAAGCTTTCACCACATAGTAGTTAGTACTCTCTTTTGTATCTTTTTACCAAACATTACTATTTTAATAAATACAGATAAGGCCATTGAGGTTATTATAAACAATAGGCTATTTGCCATAGTTTTACTCTATAACCTCCTTTATAACCATTCAATAGTATACTTTTATGTTAAGTTATAAATGTTTATTGAACTAATACTTCACGTTGCATAAAGAAGGTGTAGGGTTTGGAATAAGAGGCCTAAGTATTAACCATGTTCATGATCAAATTATAGCTTGATCTTTATTTTATGGTTCTACAAACATTATACAGGAATTGCCTCCTTTACAAACCTTTGTCAGCTAGGGTGAATATTATTTTCCTAGCAAGAAAGGTTGTAATTATAACCATGCCATAATGATTATAGGTTTAATCTTGTTAAATTTATATGAGTACTATATTTTACAAAGCCTTGGTCGTAATGGTCCCCACGACCTTAATGATTGCAAGGTTTAAGTGTTCATAGTAATAATATTTATGTTCTTTCATGCAGCGTAGAAATGATAAGCTGACTTTGCAGCAAGGATAAGTGTAACCTTTGATGTATCAAATGACTGGAATCATTTCTTGGTGGAACATTCTCCGAACTATATGAATCCACCCACCGCATGTAAATTATTTGTTGGTAACGTGGCATTACCATAGCCATGCATTGCGTAGTTATAAGGGCAGCAGTCAAACCCTAGCTCGCCATTCCCTCCTTTGCCTTTGGGCTCTTGTCGCTCTACTGCGATTTCAACTGCACTGTCATTGCCTCTTGCTATTGATAGCCTTCCTGTTGCTGTTCCTCCTCGAATGCTTGCCTGAATTTCTAAAGAGAGAGGCTGATGTAAAACTGTTGGTGCTTTGTTTAAGTTAGTGGTATTTCCCCAGGGTTTCTTTATCGCAGCTTCCTTATCTAGGACCTTCAATTGTAAACCAACACCTCCCTCAGTGAGAGCCGAGTTCTTGTTCTTCTAGGTTGTGATTTGATCCTGGCTGTATTGTTAATCCTCTTCTCCCTTCCTGCAGAAGGGTTTCCTTCTCGTGCTGGTGGTTGTTTTACTGTCGATGGTTGTCATGCCTCAATACAAAAATAGGTAAGAACTATAAGTCCTTCCTCCATTTTTATATTTGTTTAAAAAAATATAAATGTTTATCCCACATATAAGTTTTGGCATTAACATTTTTTTGTTGATTACAGGTCACGGCCCTCCTCTCTGCTTAGTTTGTGTGGGGCTCCGACAACAAAACTGGTTCACGGGTAAGCCTGGTTTCACCATGGCCGTTCCTTATTATTGGTTCCCTCTGGGAAAATTGTGGGTTGGTGCATTGAGGCCTGCAACCCTTGCGGCTTCCGTTTATCCTGTTATTTCGTTTGATACTTTTGGTAGTTGGTGAGGCCCCTGCGTTATGTGAGGGTGCTCCGAATCTGGCCGTAACTGTATACGTTAGTTCTTTTGTTTAAAAAATTTGTAAGAATTAAAATGAGACAGAGGGTAGTTATGCCATACTCTCAAATAGTTGAAGAAGCCGAGGGCTTTGGAAAGTTGTCCGACTTTTTGTTTATCTTTACTGTGTAAAACATGAGGCCGTGAGCCTGAGTTGGAAAAGGGTTTACAATCCTCGATTTCTTACTTCTGTTTGTAATTTTGAAATTACAGGGTTTTCACCCTAAGTCCATACTATAAGTTATTAATATAGTTTTTTTTAATATTTCTTTGTTTATAATGCAGTACTGAAATTTGTTTGTTACTTGTGTTATAATTTTAATGCTTAAGCTCAGCCGTAAGAAAATATTTACAGCATCTCTACAATTGCCTTGTATTTATAAAAATATCTCTGTAAATTATGAGGTTATTAGTTAGGTTGTATAATATTCGAATAAGCTCGATAAGTTGAGCATTCTATCACTCTGTTGATGCATGGCAGTGCATTAATATACTTGACTTTTATCCCATAATAATTTTATAATTTATTATTAGGGTTTCCTGTACATTACTTTTATATCTAGTTTGTTTTATAAAAACTGTCAATGTTATTATATAATTTTACTAAAAGAATAAAAAAAAAACAATTCATGTTCTTTGTGGAGTGCTTAAGTAATCGAATAAGCTCGATAAGTTGAGCATTCTATCACTCTGTTGATGCATGGCAGTGCGTTAATATACTTGACTTTTATCCCATAATAATTTTATAATTTATTATTAGGGTTTCCTGTACATTACTTTTATATCTAGTTTGTTGTATAAAAACTGTCAATGTTATTATATAATTTTACTAAAAGAATAAAAAAAAAACAATTCATGTTCTTTGTGGAGTGCTTAAGTAACTAACAGTTACTTCTTTTTCTTTTAGGTATAGAAGTGATAATTTTATTTCATGTTACTAAAATTAGATAGATCACTATAATAATACTGTTTCTATGCTTAGTATATAACCTGCATACTCAGTCCATGCAACATACATAATAGAAAGAATATATTATATGAATGTTATCTTACCTGTAAATACTATGGCTTCTATTGTTATTTTTACTTGGTTTAGTTTATTTAAAAGAATTGTAAATGTTGTTATAAAATTGTTACCCTTATTCTTTGTTTATTTATAATCGTAAATAAACTTAGTAATTTATTCCTGTATTATTACACTTACTGTACTATATACTTTACAGAAGTACTCTCTGTATTCTAGATTGTCTTAATTATGTTACAGGTTAATATTTAGAAAATAGAAGTAAAAGAACTAAGTATTGCATTTGTTAACAACTTAAAAGTATAGGATGGCATTTGTAGAATTTATTTATGCTTAACTGAATAAAACCAAATAAATGAAACACATAGATTACTATCCATAAATAAAGTCTGAAATTCAATAAGTCACTTGTAGAAACAATCAATCATTCTAGCTAATCTTTCTTTCAATTTTGTTTATTATACAAGCAGTAGTTAAATCTGGAAAAAAGTAGACTGTGAAGCATATTTATTTAGCTTAATCCTACTCTAGTGAACTATTATACTCTTCTCTTGGATTCAATTAAGCAATGAGATTATTGAAAGCAACTACTGTATCAAAAACTGTTTTATCTACTCATTCCTGCTACTATCAGTAGTTAACATAGCTTCTTTCTCTGTTTCTAAAAGACTGACAGTTTTAGTACAGGTTGATACTACTAATACAAAGGATATTTCTTCTGATAACAACACAAAGAAAATACTCTATAACTCCATTAACATTCTATTTTGCAATTTCATCATACTATCTTTATTCATAATTTCACCCCTGTGCTGGAGTACGGTCTGGTCACTCCAGATGAGGAAAAACATAGGAGGGGTTTTGTTTTTCATCAAAATATTCTATTACTAAACAAACTAAAAACAAATTCATTACTAACCATCTAAATCTTTACATCATAAACTACAAACATAACATTCAATCATACACAGTTACTAAAACAAAGACTGTTAGATGACAGAACCTGTTCTTGAGCTTGGACAACAACAACAATGGGAGGCCGTTCCTCCCTACCAAATCCTGGAGAGCGCTCAAACAGCGACTCCTCAGGACCCTCAAGCTTGCTCTGGTCTCCCTGGCTAGAACTAGGTGCAGCAATAATCAAGTACCCGTCTTCAGACTCAGTACCAATCCTGAACTTATCAGTAAGTTCTCTCAGCTTGCAAGCTGTATCAGACCAAGTTACTGCAGAGTTTCTCTCAAAACACCTTCCTTACTGTTTTCTCTTTTCCCCAATGAATTCCCTGAATAACATTCCTCCTGAATGATTCTTCTCTGGAAATTATCTGAGCAGCCTCAGCTCTATTAATTGGGTACTTTTAAAAGATTGCCTAGGTCTTTTTGGGTTAGTTGTCATTTATTGAGCCACCTGCTCTGATCCCACTTTCTTGGGGGATCATGACCCCAAATGTAGGGAAGTTTCCACCTACAACATAGGAAGTGTTTGAGGATGCTGCCACTTGTCTTTTTCCCTCCACCTAGTTCCTTCCACCATTTTGACTAGTAACACTCTTATTAACAGCTCTCCCATGCTGTTGTCTCCACTTTTTATTTATTAATAATTAAATATTCAGAATTACATTCCACTTCTTTTGACTCTGTTGAGTCATTAGTTCCTACTTAGCATTAATTTTAACATAATGTCTTAGGAAATCAAATTAAACAATTAACATTATTTTACAAAATTGGGGTATGTGACATACACACCCCCTTAAAATGTAACATCGTCCTTGATGTTACTTATTCTTCATCCTCTGCAGTTTCATGGAATAGATTAGGGTATGCCTCCCACATCTTACTTTCTAGTTCCCAGGTAGCCTCTTCAGGACTAAGGTGCTTCCATTGCACCTTCACCTGTCCAATGGTGTGGTTTCACAGAGTAATTTCCCTCCTCCCGAGGATACAGTCCGGTTCCACCAGAATTTCTCCTTCTGGTTCCACCTGTACAACATTCCAATCAACCACATGAGTAGCATCATGAACATACTTTTTCAAAATAGAGATATGAAAAACATTATGTACTTTCAAGTTGGGTGGTAATGCTAGCTGGTATGCAACTTGACCAATTCTAGATAAAATTTCAAATGGACCACAGTAACGTGGTGCTAACTTGGCACAACTCCCCATTCTTAGAGAGCTTTTCTTTGGCCTTACCTTTATAAATACATGCTCACCTACCTGGAACTCTTTGGGAGTTCTTTTCAAATCTGCTTGGGTCTTTTGCCGATCCTATGCCACCTTCAAATTTTCTTGCACTTGCTTCACAATCTCTTCCATTTCTTTCAATAATTATGGTCCTAACACCAATCTATCTACTGGATTATTCCAAGGGATAGGAGTGTTTCATTTAGGTCCATAAAAAATTTCAAATGGACTGAACTTAGATGATGACTGATAGTTATTATTATACGCAAACTATGCTAGATGCAAGTAGTCTTCCCACTTACCTCGCTGGTCTTTAACATACATCCTTCATAAATCTTCCAGCACCTGATTCACTCTTTCTGTATGTCCATCTGTTTGAGGATGGAAGGAGGTACTGAAATTCAATGTTGTATTCAATCCCTTAAACAAGGACTTCAAAAAATTCCCGGTGAATTTAGGATCCCTGTCTGAAATTATAACTTTCGGTACTCTATGTAACCGAAAAATCTGCTTTAAGAATATATCATCTATATTGGCAGCCTTGTAAGTAGTTTTGACAGGAATGAAATGTGTTTCTTTTCTTAACTTCTCAACCACCACCATAATAGAGTCATTTTGATTCTGATTTCTAGGCAGTCCAGTAATAAAATCTAAGCTAATCACTTCCCATTTTCAGCTAGGAATGGGTAAAGGTTGTAACAACCTAGTTGGATGTTGGTGTTCAGTTTTCACTTGTTGACAATCCAAACATCTAGCAATGTATTCAGCTACCTCATATTTCATATTAGGCCAAAAATATTCTTTTCTTAGCATGGTTATAGTCTTTTGGTAACCTGGATGTCCTGAGTAAGGTGTTTTATGGACTTCGTCCAGAATTAACAACTTAACCTTAGGCACATTAGGCACATACAGTTTATCCTTAAATAATAAAAATCCATCTTCATTTATTCTATAACCTTTTATTAAGCTTTCTATAGGCTCTTCTTTAGCTGTAATTTGTAATTTCTGATAAATTTCATCCTGTTTTACCACTTCTTTAAGCTATTCATTTAAATCAGAAGCATAAGTGCTAATTGCTGCTGTAAAGTTTAGCTTTGCGTTTCTGCTCAATGCATCAACCGCCTTATTTTCCTTACCCTTTATGTGCTAGATTTCAAAATCGTATTCACTCAAGAAGGCCAACCACCTTGCTTGTCTAGCATTTAAGTTAGGCTGATCTAAAAGACATTTCAGTCCTTTATTATCAGTCATTAGAATAAATTTTCTGCCTATTAAATGATGTCACCACATTTTTAAGGCGTGTATAACAGCCGCAAGTTCTAAATCATAAGTTGCGTAATTCTTTTCGTGAATTTTTAACTTCCTGGACTCATAGGCAATGACATGCCCATCTTGAGTTAGAACACCGCCTAAGCCATCATTACAGGCATCTGTGCATACCACAAAATCCTTATTAGGATCTGTTATTCTTAGAATAGGTGCACTTGTCAATATGGTTTTTAATTTCTTAAAACTTTCTTCACATTTTGAGTTTCAATCAAATTCTTGCCTTTATTTTGCGAGGAAGTGATCGGATTTGCTATTTTTGAAAAGCCTTCAATGAATCTCTGGTAATAACCGGTAATTCCCATAAATGACCTAACATCTGTTACATCTTTTGGAACTGGCCAATCTTCGATTGCCCGAATCTTTTCAGGATTGACTGAAATCCCTTCCTTACTCACTATGTGACCTAAGTACTGGATTTCATCCTTAAAGAAGTCACACTTGCTAAACTTCGCGAAGAGTTGTTGTTCTCGCAACTCTTGTAAAACTATCTTTAGGTGTTCTTTATGTTCTTCTTCCGTTTTAGAGTAAATTAAGATGTCGTCGATAAACATGACAACAAATTTATCTAAGTATTTATGCATTATATTATTCATTAAGCACATAAAGACAGCTGGGGCATTGGTAAGCCCAAATGGCATTACGACAAACTCGTAGTGTCCATACCTTGTTCTAAAGGCTGTCTTGAAGATATCCTCATCCTTAATTCTTACCTGATGATATCTTGACCTAAAGTCTATCTTTGAGAACACTGTGGCTCCTCGCAGTTGATCAAACAGATCATCTATGTGGGGCAACGGATATCTTTTTTTAATAGTCATCTTGTTTAGCTGACGGTAATCTATGCATAGTCGCATAGTTTCGTCTTTCTTTTTAACAAAGATGACCGGTGCTCCCCAAGGAGACACACTTGGTCGAATTTACTTCTTATCTATTAACTCTTTTAGTTGTGATTTTAACTCATTAAGTTCTAAAATATTCATTCGATACAGAGCTTTCGAGCTAGGTACCGCACCTGGTACCAGCTCAATAGTGAAATCCAATTCCCTTCTTGGAGGTAATCCTGGAATTTCCTCTGGGAATACATCAGTATATTCTTTTAAAACAAGAATATCTTCTATTTTTAACTTATCTGGTTCAGATTTATTTGCCTCATCTGTAATAGTTACAGCATAGGATTTACATCCTTTTCTAACAGCTCTTTTAAGTTGTAAAGCAAAAATCTGTCTGATTATAGTCTTTCTAGGAATACCCTTAACCCTTACTAGTTGTTCATTATTATTTAAGCATGTGAAAGTTTTATCGTAACAATTTAAAACTACCTTATGCTGCTCTAACCAATCCATGCCAATCGTTAAATCATATGAGCCAAGTGGAAAAACATTAAGCTTAACTGTAGTTTTAAATTTATCCATAAGTAAAGCACATTCTTTCACAAAACAGGTTACTTTTCTTTTTGCCCCAGTGGCTAATTGAACTAACCAGGAATTATCAAACTTATCGACAAACAAATTACATTTTTCCACTATCTGAGGTTCAATGTAACTAATACTAGCTCCTGGATCGATTAAAATGGTTACAGGGGTTTGATTAATCATACCTTCCACTTCCACCATGGAAGTCTGATAGTCAACTTGGTAGTTCTCCAATGCTGCATTTATTCTGGGCATAGTCCTTGCAAGTTCTCCAATGGTCATTTCCTCCTGCACAGTGTGAATATTACTGACTGACTTTTTCCGGTTTGGGTAGACCGAGGCATAGTGCGGGCCATTACATTCCCAGCACTTAACAGGTTGCTTTCATTCAAAACTCTTGGTGAAATTCCCATGGTTATTTGCAGCTTCCTTGCCCTTAAAATTATTCAAATTATTGGAAGCACCATTTCTATTTCCCTAGAAATTATTATTGTTAGAATAATTTTTATTCTTATTATTCTTGAAATTCCTCTGGGGTACAAATTCCTTCTTCTTAAACTCAGGTTGGTTGTTATTTTTCTTAGCCTTCCAATTGGCTAAGCCTTCTTTCTTCTTGTTCTGCTCAAAACAGAAATTAGCCTTCCTCATGGCTTCCTCCAGAGTCTTCGGGTTATCATACTCAATTCTGTCCTTAATGTGATATGGTAGATAGCTGAGAAATCTCTGCACTTTAGGTTTCTTGTCTACTAGGTAAGGTACATACCTAATCAAGCTTAAGAATTTACTATTCAAATCCTTCATAGTCATTGAACCTAACTTCAATTATAAAATTCTTTAGCTCTTTCTTCGTAATATTGTTCGAACAAAAAATTCTTCTTGAAGTACCTTTTAAAGGTACTCCAATTAACTTATTTTTCCCTGATACCCTTGACTCTCTTCAGATCTTGCCACCATATGTCTGCTTTTCTGGAGAGATTATAGATTGCCATTCTTTCCTTCAGCTGATTTGAATAATTGTATATATGAAAATACTTCCTCATCCCGGATAACCAGGACTCTGCTTCTTCCCCTTTTTCGGTCTCTTCGTTAAAAGTTGGGGGCTTTATCTTTTTAAACTCCCCTGAAATTTCCTCATATGGTCTATACTTCTTCTGTCTGTCGTACAACTCAGCCTCACTACTGTCACTAGTAGTATGGTAGCTTTGTCGTTCACCGAACCCTTCAGATGATGAACTGCTTTCAATTTTTTCCAACTTCATCTTTTTAGATCTTCTTTGATGACTAACATCCTCATATTCTGATCTTCTGCTCCTTCCTTCAGTTTGGAACTTTTCCATTAAAATTTGGTTCAATTCTTCTCGAGCCTTCAAAATCCTCTCATTCTCCTTCTTGACTAATTCCATTTTAGTCTTCAAATATTTTACAGTCTGCAACAGCTCTGAAGAGTTGGCAGTCTCCTCCTCTAACATAGGTTCTCTGGGCAATTGTCTTGTCTCTGTGTCTGGAGACTCCTCCTGAGCATATTCTCCCAGCTTCTCCATACCTGCCTGTTAAATTTCAGAAAAAGAAATTTTCTGTTCTTTACATAAAACATAATATATGTTAGTATAATATTTTACTTTACTGTTCTATGGATGCTAGTTGGGCTGCATCAAGGCCTAGTGTTTCAACCTTGCGCTCTGATACCACATGTCAAAACCCCAAATTTTCCGAAAAATTTAAAATTTTTAAAAGCATATGATTTTCGTAAATTCAGTAAACTAACTATTAAATTAGTTATATGTTACCAATTCATTATCTGAATTATCTATTGGTTATGTTTAAAGATAGAACAGTTCTTTTCAATTTACTGACTTGTTTTCTCTTTGCGACCACAAGGTGGGACTGTCATGCAAAACTAGGCTTACTTAGCTTTCGAGCTAATGCAGAAATTTTTCCTGTTCTTACAGACTACATGTAAGAAGTTTGGGTGTTGCTTGTTGAAATTATAAAGTATTTAAATACAAGTTCGTCGCAGAAATAAAAGCTCAGTAAGAAAATAAATGCTAAACCATTTCCAACGCTTATTGAGGTAAATTCATTAACTGTCCTTCTTTCCAGTAGAAGTAAACTTATGGTTCTTAATGATTACTGGATTATTCCATATCTATCATAGTCGTCAAGTGTAGAAATTCCTTACTAACTCTTTACAATAGAGAAAGAGTAGCAGAGTTATAAAATCTATGGTATAATTTCAATCGTGTACAATTACGTTTACATAGTAATGTGAAATTGATAAGGGGTTTATGTATTATTGTTTCCATTTTCAAACCTTGAAGTTTAAATGAGTTTACAACTTTATTACAAGCTGCTTTTTGAGAAAACTATACTAATGTTCATGCATAGAGTTTTAATTCACATATCAACTGTTTTCAAGCATAACTGGAGCTTATCTTTAGTAAGATAGATATCTCATTGAAATAGGTTTTATCCTATCCCTTATATATATATATATAGAAGGGGCATGTCCTTAAGGGACTGTAAATCTTAAAAGAATGCATGACATAATAGTTATATGGCCTACCTATTTTATTATGGTGAATCTTTTTTATAAGAGAAAATGTGGCTTAACCTTGCCATATCATAATTTATGGTTAGAGGACATTTACCTTAAGCAAAAGCTTTCACCACATAGTAGTTACTACTCTCTTTTGTATCTTTTTACCAAATGTTACTATTTTAATAAATACAGATAAGGCCATTGAGGTTATTATAAACAATAGGTTATTTGCCATAGTTTTACTCTATAACCTCCTTTATAACCATTCAATAGTATACTTTTATGTTAAGTTATAAATGTTTATTGAACTAATAATTCACATTGCATAAAGAAGGTGTAAGGTTTGGAATAAGAGGCCTAATTATTAACCATGTTCATGATCAAATTATAGCTTGATATTTATTTTATGGTTCTACAAACGTTATACAAGAATTTCCTCCTTTACAAACCTTTATTAGCTAGGGTGAATATTATTTTCCTAGCAAGAAAGGTTATAATTATAACCATGCCATAATGATTATAGGTTTAATCTTGTTAAAGTTATATGAGTACTATATTTTACAAAGCCTTGGTCGTAATGGTCCCCACGACCTTAATGATTGCAAGGTTTAAGTGTTTATAGTAATAATATTTATGTTCTTTCATGGAGCGTAGAAATGATAAGCTGACTTTGCAGCAAGGTTAAGTGTAACCTTTGATGTATCAAATGATTGGAATCATTTCTTGGTGGAATGTTCTCTGAACTATACGAATCCACCCACCGCATGTAAATTATTTTTTGGTAACGTGGCATTACCATAGCCATGCATTGCGTAGTTATAAGGGTAGCAGTCAAACCCTAGCTCACCATTCCCTCCTTCGCCTTCGGGCTCTTGTCACTCTGCTGCGATTTCGACGGCACTGTCGTTGCCTCTTGCTATTGATAGCCTTCTTGTTGTTGTTCCTCCTTGAAAGCTCGCCTGAATACCTAAAGAGAGAGGCTGATGTAAAACTGTTGGTGCTTTGTTTAAGTTAGTGGTACTTCCCCAGGGTTTCTTTATCGCAGCTTCCTTATCTAGGACCTTCAACTATAAAACCAACTCCTCCCTCAGTGAGAGCCGAGGTCTTGTTCTTCTGGGTTGCGATTTGATGCTGGCTGTATTGTTAATCCTCTTCTCCCTTCCTTCAGAAGGGTTTCCTTCTCGTGCCGGTGGTTGTTTTACTGTCGATGGTTGTCGCGCCACAATACAAAAATAGGTAAGAACTGTAAGTCCTTCCTCCATTTTGCTGTTTAAAAAAAAAAATATAAATTTTTATCCCGCATATAAGTTTTGGCATTAACATTTTCTTTGTTGATTACAGGTCACGACCCTCCTCTCTGCTTAGTTTGTGTTGGGCTGCGACAACAAAACTGGTTCACGGGTAATCCCGGTTTCACCATGGCCGTTCCTTCTTATTGGGTCCCTTTGGGAAAATTATGGGTTGGTGCGTTGAGGCTTGAAACCCTTGCAACTTTCGTTTATCTTGTTATTTCGTTTGATACTTTTGGTAGTTGGTGAGGCCCCTGCATTGTGCGAGGGTGCTCCGGCTCCGGCCGTAACTATATACATTAGTTCTTTTGTTTAAAAACTGTGTAAGAAGTAAAATGAGACAGAGGGCAGTTATGCCATACTCTCAAATATTTGAAGAAGCCGAGGGATTTGGAAAGCTGTCCGAATTTTTTTTTATCTTTACTGTGTAAAACATGAGGCCGTGAGCCTGAGTTGGAAAAGGGTTTACAACCCTCGATTTCTTACTTCTGTTTGTAATTTTGAAATTACAGGGTTTTCACCCTAAGTCCATAATATAAGTTATTAATACAGTTTTTTTTAATATTTCTTTGTTTATAATGCAATATTGAAATTTGTTTGTTACTTGTGTTATAATTTTAATGCTTAAGCTCGGCCGTAAGAAAATATTTACAGCATCTCTACAATTGCCTTGGATTTATAAAAATACCTCTGTAAATTATGAGGTTATTAGTTAGGTTGTATAATATTTGAATAAGCTCGATAAGTTGAGCATTTTGTCACTCTGTTGATGCATGGTAGTGCGTTAATATACTTGACTTTTATCCCATAATAATTTTATAATTTATTATTAGGGTTTCCTGTACATTACTTTTATATCTAGTTTGTTTTATAAAAACTGTCAATGTTATTATATAATCGTACTAAAAGAATAAAATAAAACAATTCATGTTCTTTGTGGAGTGCTTAAGTAACTAACAGTTACTTCTTTTTCTTTTAGGTATAGAAGTGATAATTTTATTTCATGTTACTAAAATTAGATAGATCACTATAATAATACTATTTCTATGCTTAGTATATAACCTGCATACTCAGTCCATGCAACATACATAATAGAAAGAATATATTATATGAATGTTATCTTACCTATAAATAGTATGGCTTCTATTGTTATTTTTACTTGGTTTAGTTTATTTAAAAGAATTGTAAATGTTGTTATAAAATTGTTACCCTTATTCTTTGTTTATTTATAATCGTAAATAAACTTAGTAATTTATTCCTGTATTATTACACTTACTGTACTATATACACTAGTACAAAAGCGCGGATTTTTCCACGGAGGTTTTCCATGTTTCTTATTTTTTGGTGTAAAATCTGATGTAACAGGAATGAGGCGTCGCTGTATCCACGCCTAGCCATCACTGTATCCATGCCTGGACTTATAAACGTTGTTGTATCCACACCTGGACTCTTAGCCGTCACTGTATCCGTGCCTAGCCGTCGCTGTATCCACGCCTGGACTCTTAGCCGTCGCTGTATCCACGCCTGGACTGTTGGACTTAAGTACTTGCTTTGACAAATATAGCAAAAATGTAAGAAATACATAAGAACTTAAGTACTTGCTTTGACAAATATAGCAAAACCATGGTTTGTAGGAAAAATTATAATGAATGTGATAACTGGAAAAACAAAGTGTAATCCTCAACACTAGATAGTGTCTTGCTTATGGTCTCAAAGTTGGGCGTTTTGACAACTACAATATAACTATGAAATGTAAAAAATAGTATATGAATGGGATAATTGAAGAAAAAAGGTGTAATCCTCTAGACCAATACATACAATTATATATCAATAAACTATAAATATTCTAAATACAAATAGATTTGGAAAATGATAAATAAGAAGTGGACAATGGATATCACTTCTTGTTTCATTGTGATGCATACAACTATATTAGGGGAAGAACATAACTACAAATTAGTGATTGGGAGACAACATTTTAAGAGGACCAAGTAGACAACAAACAATCCGTAAGAATGTGCATGCTAGACAAGCTACTAAAAGTTGCTAAAGGTGGCATAATACTTTTGGCATAGGGGTAGGGTTGGAATTTCAGATCTAGTCTATCTATCAAATTTCACTGTTTCAACTATTTTCTAAGACATTTTCAACATTTTAAAGAATAAGTATGAAACAAATCAGGTCTTAAGTTGCGATTCATATAGAATCTTCAACATAGTGGATTTATGTTTTGCTGGATAAGCCCATGGATATGAATATGACTGTAATGCCAACACATTTTATAGTTAGTGTAACTTGGCTTAGGGTTAGCATTAGACTAGCTTTTCAAAATTTATCAATCTTTATTAAGCATAGATAAATTCCACATCGTATATAAAGACATATACTCTGATGAGTTTGCCATCACAATTAATATAAAACAACACACCATAGAAAAAAAAATGATAGTTATAATCATAAAAATATGAAATTCACATTATCTTAACCTATACTTTGAACTCCCATATACCTTATTAAACTTTGAAATATACTTCGATAAATGCTCAAAACACTTATAAGCCATCTTCCTTAAAGGCGCTTAACTTTAAACTTCTAGGAACTGACCTCGTTATGTTACCAACTTGTCATACGAAAGTGGCTCTTATTCGTGGCATTTCAAATTCAAATACTTAAATGCAGTGCTGCCACATTTATTTTGAATCAAATCAAGTACCGCCCCATTCAGGCCCGTCAATGAAGAGGAGGAGCTCGCCAAACGCACAGAGCAGATGGGTATTTTGCAAAAATAGGAACAACAGGAATCTGATTTAGCCATTGCTGTGGCTGTGGCCATGGCGCCCGACGACGATGATTTTCAGTGCCCTATCCCCACATTTTCAATCAATCAAGACGCCATCCTCAAATCATACAAAAGGCCCAAAATGGCCAAAACAGAGAAGCCACACAGCAGATCCAGTTCAAATCCTCTGAAATCCTTGAATACCCATCAACATACTAGAAGGAAAAACAAGCAGAAGTTCATAGAAGGCAAGGAGAATGCAAAAGAGGCTCATCCAGTTCAAGACATTACTAATGTTTCTGTCAAATCCTATGAAACAAACGAGAACACAACGATCAATACACCATATCTGGCTAAGAATAGTATACATAATGATAAGGGGGAATTTTTAAGGAAAGATGCTGTTAAGGTAATGTCAATTGAGAGCAGGTTGCTCTGCAGAGGAAGAGACCATGGGCTAGAAATGGGCACATCATTACCCTTAACTGAAAAAGATGCCAATTTTCCAATTGTTGAACTAGGGACCCACTTGAATGATTTAGTCGAAGAAGGCCTGGAATCTCTGAGTTTTGAACCAGGGATTCGGATAAATGATTTAGTTGAAGAAGGCCTAGAATCTCTGAGTTTTGAACCGGGGACTCAGCTGAATGCTCTGATGCAGCTATGCTACAATACCGAAAAAACACAAGAAGCAGGCCATGTTTTGGATGATAATGGTAGTGAAAATATGGAGTTTGAGGGGTGCCGCAGTGAAGGAGAGGAAGAAGACATCATGAGTCTGATGACTCAAGCCAGTAGTCTATATGGAATCCCTGAGAATGATTCATGTAATCAGGGTAGCAGTCCTTCCAGACTAAAAAATAATGATTGCTGCCATGAAAATGATCTGAGTAAGGCCAGTACTCCATGTATAATCCCTACAAATGATTTGGGTTCGGCCAGTACTACATGTATAATTCCTAAAAATGGTTTGGCTCAGGACAATGCTCCTTATAGAAGTTCGGTTGATGATTTGGGGCGGATTGATGGGCCTTGTGGAATTCTTCACGAAGATCTAGGTTATCAAAACAGTGCTGTCCTGGCCAGTAGTACATGTAATATCTTTGATAGTGATTTGGGTCAGGCTAATAGTTCGTGCGAAATCTCTAACTATGATTTGGGTCGTCAGCAAAATTTGGATCAGGTCGGCACCTCATGTGGCATCTCAAATAATAGCATGGGCGGTGTACATTTTTCAAATCATAGACAGCTACTAGTGCATTGCCCTGTCTGTGGAATGGAAATTACTCATCTGAATGACCAAGAGCGTGAAGCACATACAAATGATTGGCTCGACAAGGATGAATTTCAGACAGTAAATTTATTCCTCGCTCAACGGGATGCATCTAAATGCTGTCTGATTTATAATTTATTCTTGATGTAGATTGAATTTAGGGTTTGTACAGTTTAAATTGCAAAATTTTCTTTGGAATTACTTCTCAAGGTGTTGCATCACAAATATCCGATTTCCTTAGTCTTAGTGCTAGGTCTGGGGGTATCTTTTCCACCACAATTGTCCGGAACTTGCATCTGATTTCATCAGTTTGAAAGTCATGCTTGCTATATGGGTGGGGCAAACCGCACTGAGAATGGAACCCTTAAACTCGTTAACCTCACCAATGAACCGACGACGAATGCTGAAGTTTTTATCAAGGAGGAGATTGATTGGGATTCTCTTCAGTGGCTAACTGAAGAGGTACTTTATTGTTTTCCAAATTCATGGATGTTCTTTTTTCCACAGTTTATCTCTCATTGCAACATCTTACTATCACTTATGTTCCTATATTTTGTGACCCCTTATTATCTTGGTACTTTGTCATACTTGATATCTCAACATGCGAAGGGCATCAACATGGAATGCAGAGTCTAGATAAGGCATTTTATGTAAAGATATGCATGTAGTTTAGATAAGGCAATTGATGTATCATGATTCTTCTCAATGCTAGTTAGAAGAGATTACTTTTGTTGACAACGCTACCTTACATAAGCTATTTAATATGACAGGACCTTAATTTTCTAGGTATTACTACTCTTGGTCCAAGGAGAAAGATTGTGCATGCACTGCATGAATTAAGAAAAGGAAACAATAATTCAACAGAGGCCAATACAAACATTTCTAAAGTAGTAACAAATGTGGATGATAAATCCCAGCTCAGAGAATCAGGGAACAAACTGATTACTGAGTTTTTCCACAACCCGTCGGGTGTTTCCACGAGACAAGTTGGTTGCCATGTTGAGACACATCAACAAGAAGATAGAACTACTATGATCCCTGGAAGGAAAAGAACTAGAAATAAGACTCGTCCTAGTGCTGCAACACTCACTGGCATCCCGGAATGGCTATGTCTTCCAGGAACACCATTTCGAGTGGTATGCTTTTCATCCATTCTTGTCTTTTTACTAATTTTATGTTGCAGTTGCTTTCTTCATCATAATCATTGGATCATAGTTGGATCATAATGGAAAAGCTTAAAATGACCAAATCTTTACAACCTGATCTGGTAACATTGAATCTTCATACTTAGACCATATTTAAAACAGTGCATTTGTTGAATTTAAATTGAGTTCTTCCTATTGAAGGGGCCATATGTAGAGTTACCTCATATTTGTATTCAAATTCTTCTATATGTATCTTTGTGCCACTCATCTATGTTTTCTCAATAAATGGGCATTGATAAATACTAACAGAAATTGCTGTACATTCTCAGATTTAAAGAAGTGAAAGGTAGCTATATTTAGATTATGCCTGAAACTATTATAGGATTTTATTCCCTACTAATAGATATAAGTCCATGGGAAAAATAAAAATTCCTTCACATTTTGCAGCGATCAATGAGTTAATCTCTAGGGGTCAATGTCAATGATCATGTTATCTTACAGATTCTTGCATAAATAAGACTATAAGGAATTAGAATTTGAGAAACCAAATTGTGAGCTTTATTGCAATGTTTTTGAGGGGAGAAAGCATTGTAGATGTGTTTACCTAACTTTTGGAAGTGATTGTATTGCTTAAGACCTTAAATACCTTTAAACCAAAGAACCTGAAGGTGTCCAAATAACTATAAGGAAGCAAGTCCCTATCATTGATCAAACTTCCTCTCACTTCTGAATTGGTGCATGCTAATTCAAGGGGGGTCTCTCTAGATGATTTGAGGCTTCAAACTTGAATTCCTTGGGGACAATAACATCTCAAACCTTCAATGTAACTTGCTATTCTGCAATAAAAAACTCAAAATATGCACTTTTTCTCTTCAAGTCAATAATAATAAACATCAGATTTGTGATTAGATATGTCAAAATAACACAAAAATTCACAAACATGTGATAATCTCCCTTTATTGTGATGGAAAAGTCATCACAGTATATGTCTTTATATATGATGTGGAATTTATCTGTGATGAGTTTTCCTTATCGAACAGTAAGTTGAAAAACCCATTGTAGTACTACAATTTTTGGATTTGTACCCTCTCCACGTTCTTGTCCATGTTAATCCAGTGCTGCACAGTTATTTGTTCACATTCAAGAAGCATTAAGGTATCAGTATAAAATTATAAATTAATGTAAGCTCTAAATTCATGTTGTTGGACCATGGATTTGTGCTTGAGGATGCAACTGGCTTTTTTGTAAATGGTGACATTGATGTGCATACAGTTGTTGCTGCTTCTTTGCCTGTCTCACATCCAAGCTTTTCACCTCAGAGACTTCTAGACATGTCAGACAAATGGAAAGCTCCACCTTTACCAGAAGGTCCTGTGGATCTTTTCATTGGGATACTCTCTGCAGGAAACCACTTTGCAGATCGGATGGCTGTCAGAAAGACATGGATGCAGTCTAAAGTTGTTAGATCATCAAAATTTGTGGCCCGTTTCTTTGTTTCCTTGGTATGTTTCACTGTACACTGCTTTCTGCTAGATTATTTTTTAAAAGAGTTGATAGGGAAATGAAATGATGAAATTAATTGTATCATTGGAACTGCACTGGACATCAATGTAATTAAGAGGAAATATTATGACATAGGGGCATAGGATATCATATATCATCAGAGAAGATAATGACCTTCATATGGTGTATAAGATCCAGGACCAAGAGAACATGGAATATTCATCTAAGTCTAATACTAACAAATGGGGAACCTTACTGACAATAACATTTTTAAATGAACGAATGATAGGTAGAGAGGATTCATAGAATGCCATAGAGAGATTTTCAAACAGGCATCTTTCTTGCTTCTATACTGGAATGCTTCCTGTCACTTCTTTTTTCTGTTTTTTTAAGTCGTTACAATTCTGTCTATCCTCTAATATTTCAAATTGAGGAGAGGTTGCTGTCATTTAGCTGACATGCTATTACATCAAGGCTAGGCTGCTTACAGAATGCAACTAGCTAATACAACAGGCACCTTGTAGTGGGCTGTGGAACGTGTCAGCTTGGGACAATTATAGAGTAATGGGGTCATAACAAGAATACCTCTCTATTTGCTTATTGACTAAAATTGAAAACCAACATGCCAAACCTAGTAGGAATTTTGATCATTTTGTATTGTTAACACACTCGAGGAAACTGTTTTTTTGTGACATTGAGTTGTTTTCTACTTTGCAATTGGACTAGAGGCCAAACACTAAATTTTGTCCACCATTACAGAATACAAGGAAGGAAGTCGATTTTTGACACAATCTATGCTAACTGAACACATGGAATTGACCATTAGTTAAAATCTATGTATTTGTCAATCACAGAGTGAGTAATGGGGTCATAACAGGAAGACCTGTTTTTTAGCTTATTGACTAAAATTGAAAACCAACATGCCAAACCTAGTAGGAATTTTGATCATATTGTATTATTATTGTTTTTGAGGAAACTGTTTCTTGTGACATTGGGTTGTTTTCAACTTTGCAATTGAACTAGAGACCAAACACTAAATCTCGTCCATCATTATAGAATGCAAGGAAGGAAGTCAACATACAATTAAAGAAGGAAGCAGATTTTTATGGTGATATGGTAATTGTGCCATTCATGGACAATTATGAGCTCGTAGTTTTGAAGACTCTTGCAATATGTGATTATGGTGTAAGTTATTTTCCTAGTTGTGGTGACCTTTCTATTGCTGTATTGTTTCAAATTACATTCTCTTCCCAAATGCATAGCCATAATTAATGCTATAAAAAATTGAGTTGATGTTATTCATTCCTATTTAATTCAAAGTCGTAAATTGCCTTCTTTTTAAGTCTGTCAGTTGAGATTTCCAATTGTGTGCAGGTTCGGAGATTAGCTGCCAAATATATTATGAAATATGATGATGATAACTTTGTAAGAATTGATGATGTACTGAAGGAAGTCAATAGATTGTCTCGTGGACAACCTCTGTACATTGGAAACCTAAATTATTTTCACAAGCCCCTCAGGGTAGGGAAATGGGCTGTCACGTATGAGGTATAAAGTTGTTTTTAAATGATCCTATGTTTGGTTATCAAATATGTTCTGAAGATTCAGGTGTTTCTTGAGTAGTTATATAAAATTGTAGGTCTCTGTCTGCACTTCAGAGAATTTATATATTAGAGTTTTTCTTAGTGGTAGCCTATCATCTTCCCTAATCAAACTTACAACCAATCTTAAAAGAAGAGAAATTTTGTAACACATAGATAATGGGAAATGATGCAACCCAACACACGATACATTAGTATGAGAGCTACATGTCAAAGACCACCTAGAGGCAGGCGTTTTGGTTTTGGCAGAGGAGATATTATGACTGCACAGAGAATTAAAAAAATGCTAGCAATAACAACAACCACAACCAACAAAAAACAAAATCACCACAGCTTGTAAACTCAAGCAGTCTTTCCTACTCGCCATATACTCTTACAACAGAGATAGAACTGCTTTGCATAAATGTTTGAAAACAAAGCAATCATAAAGTTGATTAGAGGAGGATCTAAATAAAGATGTTGTAGAGGATGACATTCAGGAGGATTTGTTTGATGAACTCTATCGGCAAGCAGTAGGAGAGGTAATACCCTCCCCAGTAACTGCAATTGGGTGGTATGATTATTAAAACCCAGTGTAGGAAAGAGATCAGCCATTGCATGCTCTTCTGTGACTCCCTCATTCACATTTATAACACTGGAGGACAACTTACATTTCTGAGGGTAGAAAAAATATTCTCTGCCATTTTGATTTTTTCAAATGCATTTGAAGAATGAAAAGCCATGAGAAGAAATTCCAAATGAAATAGGGATGGAAGACTTGCACAAACTTCTTGGATATTTAAGCACCCTGAATATGTAGCTTTCACTTTCTAAACACCTTGAATATTTAAGCACCCTGAATATGTAGCTTGCACTTGGCTCTGCTATCATGCTTTTTCAGTGTAGCCATTTAGGCACCGTTAACTGTAAACTTAACCTTCCTGCTAATTGTGAGTTCTATTCTCAAAAATGAATTTCACTAGCGTTGTTCATTTGACTGAGAAAATCATGTTCTTGTTTGTTTACAGCCTGGGCCAAGAGACTTCCTTATTCACTGTTTCATTAAGCGGGACAGAGCTATATCTACCTATTATTTGTACTTGGGTTTGACTGCAAGTAAGTCCTGTAATGGGATACTGCTGTTGATCAGAAAAAATGGCTCTCTCTAACTGTACCACTGATGATCTTTGGAAAGTATGGTCAATATATCTGGGACTGGCACTGTCTGGAAGAAAAATATAGTCTGTTGTATCAAGGTAGCTCCAGCTACTATGGATGTGATCGCAAGGATACGATATAGAAAATGGACTTTGTCTTAAAATCCAAGTTTGATGACTGTCTATTCTGCTAAATTCACCTGAAACTTGCACCCAACCTCATCCCTTTTAATAAACACATACCATTAGAGTGGGTAAAATACAGTGGGAAAAGCCTTAGTCACTGAGTATTGAAAATTTAGCTTTACCTTTTCTTCTACATTTTGGCAAGTGTAATTTTAATTACATCATTTCATCCTTAACCCTATCTATCTTCAAATACAATCATTTATGCATTTACTTCTCATTCCTTTTCATTCATAAGTTTGATCTTTATTTGGTTGTTCAATTGTTGCTGATATTGTTGATAAGATGATAATTGTCCATATCTCTTTAGAAACTTTTGAACATGTCTATACATTTTTGCTACTTTGCTTGTTCTTCTTCACTTTATCTTACATTTTGTCATCTTTTGCATTAGGTCATGTTTCTATCTCTAATGCTATGCTGATTGCTTGGGATTAGGATGAAATGCTAAAGTTGAAGTGTCTATAAGACATGCTTGCATATGAAATTATGTTACTCTGTTATGACTAGTGTGCACAAAGTCTTTTGTCTTGAATATTTGAATTGCCTTTCTGGTCTGTCACTTTTTATCTCCTAAATTTGAAGGAAAATAATTGTAACTGGGTACTTTTCTTTTTTGTTTGTACTAGCAAGCTGGAAGACATTGATAGTCTTTTTTTTCTATACAGGCACTTTAACAAATATGGAATCATCCGGGATATTGTCCACAAGATGATATAGGTAAAATCAATGCACATTGTCAAAGGATAATTATGATCAATTATGTGTTGGATAAAGATAATGGTTTTGTATATAATGGTTTGATAAATCTAGATGCATAGTTGTTATGTGATGTGTCTGTAGTCACAGTGAATAGAATATTTTGTCAAGTTCTGGTCCCTACTATCTGCATCTGGTTTCACTAGCTTATGTATGAAGCAACCAGACATTGTGATAGGCATCTACATGTTGAATGTATATCATCTTCTGAGACCATATAGTGTTTGGCAGACACACGATAAAGACTCCAAAAAACAGATAATATATATCAAAGGAATAGTTGAGCTTTCTGCTCTTGGCTGTGAATTTTCCTTTTTGGAGTACTTACAGTTCTAAAAGTTGCAGACTTGTAATGACCGAGAAGATGGAAATTACACTTAGACATTTAGACAAGGTACTAACTAAAATATCATCCAAGTGTCAGGAACAGCTAAAAATATGGCCATCCAAACTTAGCTACCTGGTTGTGGAAGTAGCCTTAGTCTTACAACATCATTAGATTTCTAGTAGTGATTATAATGTTGTCTGGAGCTGCAAGGTATGCACATCCCAACCAGTATTCTCTATGGGCCAACATGAGGCCATGTTGCAAACTCAGAGAGGGAATATCTTCACAAGATCCAAGGATTGGGCCACCTTAAATGTGATAGGTCGGTCTTAGGAAAGTTTATTAGTTGACATAAAATCTGTTTAGATTTGCTTTGAGAATTCAACTAGGGACAAAATGGTGATCCTTCTGGAGGCAAGTGTGCATTCAAGAGACCTTCATCACTAGGCA
>LPNX011202204.1:188081-252130 GCA_001517045.1 Pseudotsuga menziesii | reverse complement strand
AATTAACCCTAGGTAGGATGAGAGAGTGCATCCTCTTTAAAGGAAATAGATGACAGAGAATGCTAGGATTGCAAAGCTACTGTAGGCCATTCAATCACAATATTAACCACAACAGTTTCTCCCATTTTCCTTCAATGTACAGCACAACTTCCAACTAACATTAGGAATAGACTTATGTTCAAATAAACCCACCCATTAAAATTGTAAAAAAAGTATACTCGTTAATTTTCTAAGCAAAACCACATGAATGCCACAAAGAAGAATATTAGTCTTTAGACATACATTGCAGCAAGTAGAGTTCATATAATGATAAACACATCAACCAAGAAGAAATCACAATAAACCCAAAAATGACAACTCCTTATGAGTCTTAGCCAAGTTGCATTCCCACATGTCTGAACTTTGAAGAGACTAAAACTAGGAAAGAATTCCCAAGATTCATAACCCATCCTACAGTGTCTCCCAATCATGATTAGCAACAAACTGACAGGTACATTCCATTCCATACCAAGGCCATAACAAAGAGGTTTATGGAAAGAGATAAGAGAGCCTAAAGTATTGCAAAAAGTGGCTAGATCGTGCAGAGGCTTATCGTGCAAAGGCTTAGGTGAAAATTTCTTTGGATTATCAACGGTTTTCAACAAGTGCACCTGTTTCCCTGCTGGTTCTCTCTTATTACATGACCAATCTGTCTTCCTGTCGCAGGTATAGCATCCCCGTCGCTATTCCTGGTGTTTGCATTCTTTTTAAAAAAAAAACTTATACAAGGCGTGGATACAGCGATGGCCAGGCGTGGATACAGCGACAGCAAGGCGTGGATATAGTGACGGCTAGGCATGGATACAGAGATGGCCAGGCGTGGATACAGCGACGGAAAGGCGTGGATACAGAGATGGCCAGGTGTGGATATAGCGATGACCATGTGTGGATATAGCGACGGCTTAGACATCTAACGAAATATATAACATTGTCGCTCTTGCAACGCAAATTAGGGGTCGTCTCTATTGCGACGAAATTGTTTCCACGGAAAAAAAAACACTTAGACGTGGCAATATCCATGCTTTTCCGTGGATATTGCCACGTTTTGCCGTGGCAAAATTGATCACTTGTACTAGTGATACTTTACAAAAGTACTCTCTGTATTCTAGATTGTCTTAATTATGTTATAGGTTAATATTTAGAAAATAGAAGTAAAAGAACTAAGTACTGCATTTGTTAACAACTTAAAAGTATAGGATGGCATTTGTAGAAATTATTTATGCTTAACTAAATAAAACCAAATAAATGAAACACATAGATTACTATCCATAAATAAAGTCTGAAATTCAATAAGTCACTTGTAGAAACAATCAATCATTCTAGCTAATCTTTCTTTCAATTTTGTTTATTATACAAGAAGTAGTTAAATCTAGAAAGAAGTAGACTGTGAAGCATATTTATTTAGCTTAATCCTACTCTAGTGAACTATTATACTCTTCTCTTGGATTCAATTAAGCAATGAGATTACTGAAAGCAACTACTGTATCAAAAACTGTTTTATCTACTCATTCCTGCTACTATCAGTAGTTAACATAGCTTCTTTCTCTGTTTCTAAAAGACTAACAGTTTCAGTACAGGTTGATAATACTGATACAAAGGATATTTCTTCTGATAACAACACAAAGAAAATACTCTATAACTCCATTAACATTATATTCTGCAATTATATCCTACTATCTTTATTCATAATTTCACCCCTGTGCTGGAGTACGGTCTGGTCACTCCAAATGAGGAAAAACACAGGAGGGGTTTTGTTTTTCATCAAAAGATTCTATTACTAAACAAACTAAAAACAACTTCATTACTAACCATCTGAATATTTACATCATAAACTACAAACATAACATTCAATCATACACAGTTACTAAAACAAAGACTGTTAGATGATAGAACCTATTCTTGAGCTTGGACAACAATAGCAATGGGAGGCCGTTCCTCCCTACCAACTCCTGGAGAGTGCTCAAACAGCAAATCCTCAGGACCCCCGAGCTTGCTCTGGTCTCCCTAGCTGGAACTAGGTGCAGCAATAATCAAGTACCAGTCTTCAGATTTAGTACCAATCCTAAACTTATCAGTAAGTTCTCTCAGCTTGCAAGCTGTATCAAACCAATTTACTGCAGAGTTTCTCTCAAAACACCTTCCTTACTATTTTCCCTTTTCCCCAATGAATTCCCTGAATAACATTCCTCCTGAATGATTCTTCTCTGGAAATTATCTGAGCAGCCTCAGCTCTATTCATTGGGTACTTTTAAAATATTGCCTAGGTCTTTTTGGGTTAGTTGTCATTTATTGAGCCACTTTCTTGGGGAATCATGACCCCAAATGTAGGGAAGTTTCCACCTGCAACATAGGAAGTGTTTGAGGATGCCGCCACTTGTCTTTTGCCCTCCACCTAGTTCCTTCCACGAGTTTGACCAGTAACACTCTTATTAACAGCTCTCCCATGCTGTTGTCTCCACTTTTTATTTATTAATAATTAAATATTCAGAATTACATTCCACTTATTTTGACTCTGCTGAGTCATCAGTTCCTACTTAGCATTAATTTTAACATAATGTCTTAGGAAATCAAATTAAACATTTAACATTATTTTACAAAATTGGGGTATGTGACACTTCTTCTTGTCTTTGAGGAAGATAGCTTTACCAAGCATTTCTTATGACTCTTCTTCTTCTCATTTTGATGGAAACCTCAAAACATTCTTTTTTCTTACTAACTTATATCTTTCAAGTAGCAATTGAAATTTTATGATATTAACTCCCCCTGAGTATATGATCCCTTCTAATGCTAATTTCAGGGTTCTCTTCTAGGTCATGAGAGATTTTAGAAAATGCATCCACCATTATCATCTTCATCTCCATCGGTGTATTATTTTACATCTTCATCTTTCTTTCCCTCATAATAGATGTCATTTTTATCTATATCACTATTGTGTTCATCATCATATTTGGAAACTTCACTAATGTTTGAAATTTGTGTTTCTTATGAGTCTTTGTAATCTGACTTTCTTCTCAACATCTTTCCATGAGGTACCCTGCTTACTGGTCTTCTATACTTTGATGTGTTTTTGTATTATTTCCTTCCCAAACTTTGATCTTTTCCCTTGGTTCTGCAATCAACAGCCTTGTGACCAAAATTATGACAACAATGACAATATCCAAATAATGCATTTATATTTAGAGAAATTTTTATCTTTATGCTTGTAATGGCTATTTTAATTTTCATATCTTCTCAAATATTTTATCTGGGTATAATTATGATGAATGGACTTAGTCTTCCTGTAATTCTTTTTTTGTTTGGGTGTATTCTTCTTATAGACATGAAACTTTTCATATGCTTTGTAATTTAGGGGTTTATGTCCAAAGTTATTACTAGAGTATAAATGACCAAAAAAGATCTATTGATATCTACTTTTCATTGATCTTCTAAGAATCATATATTTTCTTTGTAAGAGAGGACCATATTTCTTACTTCCTTTCTTCTTGAGTGCAGCAGCATAGCTTCTTTCATTTTGGTTTATGAAAGAGGAATATTTTGGCTTCTTTTCTTTGTCATATCCTAATCCATATTTATCGCTTGATGGTATTTGGCTACTTAATATATCATCTAAAACCCTTGATCTATTCTCAAATTTTGATTGAACATATTTCTCATCAAGCTTATTCCTAAGTAGGATGACTTCTGCTTCAAGTCTTTCAAAGCCTTGTATTTTCTCCTTGAACTTTTCATTAACATACTGCTAATATTTTAACCTCTCTACTTCTCTCCTGAATTTTACAACTTCTTGTTTTAAACTCTCGGCCTCTTTCATGCTAGCCATTGTTTGTTGTCTTGAATTGTGCATCTCTTCTTTGAGGGTCTTGACTTCCCGTTCTTTTTATTTCTTCTCTTCTAGTTACTTTGACAAATTTTATTTCAAATATTTCTTCTTCATTCTGCTCTTTCTCAATTCTTCAAGGGCACTCATGAGTTATGCCTTTAGGTCCACCTCTCCTTCCACATTTCAATCATCTTATGAAGTTACTGTCTCCATGAATAGATTTTATTCATCTTCACTTATCTCTTCGTCTTCCTATCTTCCATGGAATAGAAGTTTTTCTTCCTTTTATTAAATTTGTTCTTGTATATGGTTTGACTCCTTTGATATTCCTTATGACTGCAAGGCTCTTCATCATCACTATTATTCTCAAAAATATCAAGGCTTGCTTCTGCTCTTTGTTCAACTGAGTAAAGTTTCTCCAATTTGACCCAGATCTCCTTAGTTGAGATACATTATCATGTCTTCTCTTTGATGGGTTGAGGTAATCCATTAAGTATGGCCTCCATTGCCCTTGATATATTTTTCTTGGATTCTTTCTGAGATGTAGTCCTTATTATTTTTGGTGGGATGTAATCATAAATTACTAAATTCCATAATCCATATCCTAATGATTGTAAGTACACTCTCATTATTATGCTCAATAATGCATATCCTTCTTTATTAAGTATTGGATATCTGTTGGAGGAAAACCCTTCTTGTTTATCCATATTGGTTTTTAATAGGATATTCATTCCAATGGTTTAGAATGTAGTGAAGGATCCTTCTCTAATACCAATTGTTGGAATATTGGAAAATACTGAGAGGGGGGGTGAATCAGTATTGATAAGCTTTAACAATTAAAACCACTTTTAACTTATTCATTAACACACATGATAAAAAATATACAAGGAACACAAATTTTATCATGGAAGCCCAATTGGGAAAACCACAAACACTTTCTATAACTGCAAAATTATATTTACAATTGTTTTTGCAAGCTACAAGTTGTTGGAGACTTCAATCCCCAAGTTTCTCAGCTACAACTGAAGGATACTACAACACCCTAATTTCTTCCTTATACAACATACAAGGATGTTACAACACCCTTTTACTAGCTACTACTGGAAGGAGGCTACAACCCTCTTGTTTATCACCTACTACTGAAAGAATTCTTTGACACCCCATTTACCAACAACTACTGGAAGGAGGATACAACCCCCTTGTAGGCATGTATCCTGCCCTAGAACCACCATGGAACCCTAATATGTTTTTATCAAACTTCCACATATTCTTATGTCTTCAATTCAGATGGTCACTGGTTTCTCATTACTTCCTTGGAATCTGTCTACTGTTTTTGTTGCTACATCGATTTGGACTATCAAGACACCTAACTTCCAATTTAGGAATCTTATTTTATATATTTTATTAGTAACAACATTCATTCAATATTCATGTCTCTTTAGCATTAAATGTATCCCTTCATAAAATGTCCCTCTTCATTTACTCTATTTTAATCTATCAACCACTCCCTGTTTATTTTAACTTTGTTTAATTAATTTTTCTTCTGCTTTAAATAATATAGTCACTTCTCTTCTTATTAATCATAACTCTATTTTTTATTAATAAACTCTACTTAAGAACTAATATTCTTCATCTAACAGTCACGTATCTTCATCGTGACTCTTCAGAATTTTATCGTGTGATTTCGGAGCGTTGAACAAAAATCCTTTCGTGATTGCCTTTCCCCAACGAACTTTCCACAACATAAATATTTCTGCAATTAACTCTCCACAACTATATTTTCGCAACCTATCGTTTAGCTTCTGCAATGAGCTTTCCGCATTTATCTTTATGCAAAATGTCTTTCCGCAATGATATTTCCATAATTGTGGGTTGCGGGTTGTGGGCATGTCTTTCATATTTTTCGAACCAGGATTCTACATTTACCCTTTCCATAACTATCTTTCTTCAATCATCCTTTCTGCAATCTTCAGTAACTACTTCGTTTCGCACTTCTGGGTTGTGGGGCTGCCTTTCAAGTTTTTTGAAACATGGTTATGGAAATTGTCTTCTGCAACTCCTTACAACTGTAAGATCTACAAGCGGTCCTTTTGCAGTCACTATTGGTCATCGGATCCATGATATACATTGAACTTTAACCTTTGTTGCTAACTCCTCATCCATTTAGGCAATGAAACTCTGAACACTTTCTCTTGTGGAACACTATGTGAGAGGTTGAGCTATTGTGTCTTCCTTCTCATTCGTCGATCTATGATCCTTGTGAATTTCCCTTCCACATGTTTAAAATTCTTGCACCTTTGATCTATGGGATCCTTACTCATCCGTTGATGATCTCTCTTGGATCGTAGTCCTTTGATTGTCTGATCCAATTTGCATTGTTCTAATTCCTCTAGAGTTTTAACAATCTCATATCTTCTTGCATTGGATTCAATACCAACCATCAATCTCTACCTTGCCTCATCCTCAATCGTTCATCCCTTTAAGTCTTAAAGCACTATTTGTGTTTGGATCTCTGTCGATCCTTACAGTGATCAATGATCGATCAATGGCCCTTTACCATGGTTATTTCATAACACAATTAATTAATCATAGAATCGATCAATCCTCCTCATCGATTTGCATTTGAAAATGTCCTCTTAATCTCTTATATCTGACACTTGACAAAACATGGTTTTTCTCATCTTGGAAGGTTTATTCTTATACATGTGACCACAAGAAAGAAAGCTAAAAACTATGGGTAGATAGAACAAACCCAAGTTGTTTGATGAATTTATTTACACAAGGACTATATTTGGTGGGCATTTGAAAAATGTCCTTATGAACTTTTGTGCTGACCCTTAGACAGTTTTTCAAAACCTTAGGTCACCTAGGGTGGATTCTTACTTTCATCAAACTTGGAAGTATCCAGAGAATGGGGGACATCATCCTTATTTTATCAATGCCAACTTCATCCACTTCAACCTCATTCTCTCTCATTAGCGGGCATTTTACTTGGAACAGTGCAAGGACATGCTAGAAGACACTTTTAGAAGAATTAATAACTTCATCCTCATAGACCTTTTTGACAAACTGATGATATGGTTAGATGCACCAATCAACAATCTATAGGATTGTACCTTCAAAATAATTTAATCCATCAAATACAGGAAATGGTGGACTTTTTACAGAGGCTGTTGTTTTAGGGTAATTTTTCATCACTTAGTCAATTTCCAAAATTGTCATATTTTTACAACATGCTACTAGAATGTAGCAATGACTTCATGAGACATTAGGATACCATCATATGTCTTTCCAACTTCATCACACATGCAACATCACCATAAATGCCATGTCATTATTCTCTTTGTTATTCTTTTATCTTCCACTGAGTTTTCCCTACCATCATATCCTTTTGTTATCCTTTGACATTCATGAACTCCTTTGACATCAATGACAACCACACTCAACATTTATGAATACATAAAACAAAGGCATTCTTCCCTCTATTCCTCAAATGAGGTAATCAAGAACCTAAATTTAGCATCTTTCTTATCTTTTCTCAACAGAAAAATAACTTCATAAGTATGATATCCTCTAATAGATATTTGAACTCATCTAACCTACTTCTAGAATACATTAATAATAAAAATCTTGTATAATTATTTAAAATAACATCTTAAGAGAAATCTATATGTTCCTAAGATTCAATAACCCACTCTTGTAGTAAAATTTTGTTCTCTAAGATCAAAAGTAACTCTTGCTGGACATTTTCCTTGTGGCCTCGATGCCCCTACATCAAATAGTTTACAATTACACATTGAGACAGAGGATGGTCTTATTGAGGTATGGAAAACCCTAGATTATTTATTTGATATAATGATGATGTTTTTTCTTACTATCTTGAAAAGAAAATCCATGATTTAGAAACTAAATATTTTGATAGAATAGAGCCATTTATTGTTGAAGTTAAAATATTTAATGAAAAGTTAAGAATTGTGGTTATGATTACAATAAAAATGATAATACTCTTACTATTATTCTTGAACAAAATTTTCCTTTATGTTTTGATATGGATATCCAAACTAGGAATATGGAAAATGAAATGTATCATAGGTATTTTAAAACCTACCTTTGAATATTAATGTAAATTTTTAATCAAGATAGATCAATTGCTAGTCTTTAATTATCTAATGGTACAACTCTAATGGCACATAGTAAAAAAATCCTAATATGAATTCTAAATACTCTTAACTGCGTAATGATTGAGCTAGTTTTTATGCTCTACCTTCCTCAGTAATTCTTTAGAATTTTTTTACAAGAAACAATTCTTTAAATTTTGAGAGTTGGGTCCTCCATATTTTATAGATTTCACATCCACTCTATGAAACCCAAGTGGTATTTTTAAATCTATTCATTTTTCTACATGTTTGAGAATTTGTTTTCAAACCATAACTGTCATAGTTGTGTTTTTGTTTTTATGCATATTCTTAATACTCTAACATGTATCGAAATATCCAATATTACAAGAGATCTCAACCCCACATTTTCTCCACAACTTTACAATAGCATAATAATACAATACTCATGATAGATTCCCAAAGGCTCTCCCTCACCTATATTACATACCAAGAGTTATGGAAGACTACTATCCCAAAATGCATGTAGGATAAATGATTTTCCACCATTGTATATAATGAATGGTAATAGGATAATATATCTCCATGATGCATGTGGGATAACTCCTTTTACACAATATTAGAGTTAGTTATGTCCTCCATTTCTAGATAATACATCTTTCGACATCATTCCACATTTAACATTAAAATTACATAGTTCCAACAATAAATTTCCCGTCGCTTTATTTGCTTAAGAGTGATATATATATATATGCAAGCAACCAAAGAGATACAAAAGTTCAATAGACTTATAAAATTGCTTTGCAAATTCTATCTGAAATATTATAGTCTTCCACAAATTTTCCCTTTTATATGCATAGCATGTTGAAAATATCTATTGCTATATTGCTTACAATATTGTCCCAAGATAAAAATGTATGTAAACAACATGAAAAAGGACTATCCATGTCTAAATATATGCCCATTGTGGGATTCCTTCATATACATATATTCCCATGTTGTAATCATTATGAATGATGCCATCATTGTCTATTACATAATATGCTCCTCGACAAATTTTTATTTCACTAAGACAATGGAAACATTTGGAAGGTCATCCAAGTATTAGGAGCTCCTTGCAAACCCTGAGATGATGTTATAGTGTTTTTCTAAATCACTTTCTAATTTATTATATATCAACATTTGTTACCCAAGCTTATAAAATTCCAATTCTTCCTTGTTTAGCCTCTCAATTTTCCATATGCAAGATCCAATACTCTATTTCCTATGTCATATGTTGCTAAGATTTCATATCCTTAGCTAGATATCACTAGTGTTTAATGCAATTTCACATCAACAACATATGCATAATCACTTAAAGAAACACAATCACAAGATAGGCACAAATTTATCCTGGGAAACCCTCAAGGGGAAGAAAACCCAACAAAATTTCCTCTCTATAGATGTATAAGATAAAGCCCCAAAACAGTTACTCCTCCTCCTTGTTGATTAGTATCTCTCTCTCTCTTCTATGCACTATACACAGGTGAGAGTGTGTGTTCTAATGAGGAACACAACTCCTCTATTTATACTCTTTCTGTCACTCGACTTTTACCCTAACAAATCAGCCCTAAAAAAACTTATTGGGCCAACTTCACCTAATAAGACACAAAATAGTATTATATTATATTCAAGAGGGTACTACTAACCCAAATTACGATGGAGGTTTTACCTCATGACTCTTTCATGAACAAATACAATAGTAACATCCCAACGGAGGAATAAGACATCTCCCCTGGGTTACATTAGTAAAATACATTTAGAATATTCTCCGAAGTTACAATATTTCAACACTCCCCCTTAACAAGAAGGATATTCTACTGACAACAACATAATCAACTATAGGAACAAGGAGAGAGAGTATCTTCAGTAGTATCAAGGTAATACATATATACATCATAGGAATTTTTCAGCAATCATCCACAATTGGAATAGTTACTGAAACATCTTCACTACTATAACATCATCTTCTACAACATCGAGTCTTCCTCTTCTGCGAGTATTTGATCACTTGATCCTTTGCTGCAACACTTTGATCTTCATCTTCTAGCAACACTTGATCACTCGATCCTTTGCAGCAACAATTTGATATTCATCTTCTTGCAGCACTCGATCACTCAATCCTTAAAAACAACACTTTGATATACATATTCTTGTTGTACCCAATCACTTGATCCTCTGTAGTACTTGATCACTCGATCCTTTGCAACACTCGATTACTGGATCCTTTGCAACATTCAATCACTTTATCCTTTGTAGCACTCGATCACTAGATCCTTTGCAACATTTGATCACTCAATCCTTTGCTCAATACTTTCATCATCGGTATTTTTGCTTGATCTGTCGATCAATCATCGTTAGAAGCATCATAACCTACAGCACACATGATCTCTTTATGGGATGATCAATCACTATCACTTTAGGACATGAGTCCAAGGATGATGCAATCTTCATTAGCATTCTCTCCCTTAATGAGGAGGGTCCATATCATCGACCAGTTGGAACATCTGCAAATGAATGTAGATCTCATTCGCAAATGAATGCAGGACCACATCATCTACAAATGAATGTAGATCTTGTCTGCAAATTAATGCAGAACCACATCGTCTACAAATGAATGTATACCTCATCCGTAAATGAATGGAGGACTCATCGTAAACCATCCATAGCCTTTTATCTCTAGGACCACTCTCCATAGTAGAGTGTTCTTTTCTATGATACCATCCTACAAGTGAATGTAGGATCACTCTCTAGAAGAGAGTACCATCTGCAAAGGAATGAAGATCTCTTCCGCAGATGAATGCAGGACCACATTGTCCACAAATGAATGCAAGACCACATCATTAAAAAATGAATGCAGGACTCATTGTAGACCATCCCTATCATGTTAGCGCTAGGACCACTTTCCATAGTAGAGTTTTCTTGTGTATGAAACCGTCCTACAAGTGAATGTAGGATCAGTCTCCAGAAGAGAATATCATCTGCAGGACCATCCTCAGTCAGTAAGGGCTAGGCCACTCTCAAGAGAATAGTGTTATTTTCCTCACGACCATCCTAAAGAGAGGATACTTTCATCCACAAGTAAATGTCAGACCTCATCAACATCTGCGGGTGCACTTGGCCTTTTCTATATTGGTGCATCAATGCCATCTCATTCATAGTGATAGTCTCATCGTCACTCACTCTTTCTAGGGAGGATCCATATCATCAATGCTCCCTCTTTCCGAGGAGGGTTCATATCATCATCATTCCTCCTTGCGAGGAAATTATTCATTATCATCATCACTGTTCCTTCTTGCAAGGAAAGTATTATGTTTCATCATCATTGTTCCTCCTTGCGAGGAAAGTATTTTCGGACTACACCAAGCTTGTCACGCAAGTATTCAAACTTTACTTGAGATAGAGGTTTGGTCAATACACCAGAAACTTGCTCATTAGTACTCACATACTAGAGTTTTATAGCTCCCTTCTATACCATATCCCTTATGCAAAATATCATATTTCTATGTGATTTTATTTATCATGGAACACATGATTCTATGTCATCTTTATAAAAATATGGTTGTCACATAGAATCACTGTGGTGTCCAACTCCAAGTCAAATAAACCTGACATCAATTTTCGAAGCCATATCGCTTCACAACTAGTAGAATAGGTTGTTATGTACTTTGCTTTAGCCATCCTGAGAGAAACACTGGATTGTTTCTTACTAAACCATGAGATCATGGAGGATCCCAGACAATAAGATCCACCTGAGGTGCTCTTCCTGTCTATGGAACTTTCTCAAAAATTTGAATCCGTATATCCATATAATATGTAGTCATGATCTCTATCATAGTATAGTCCAAAGTCTATTGTACCCTTTAGGTACCTCATCACATGCTTAGCAGCTATAAGGTGAACCCGTCTAGGTTTAACTCGATATTGACTCAGGGTGTTCACATCAAAGTATATATTTTGCCTTATGTTCATTAGATACATAAACAACCCAATAATTTGTATGTATTGAGTCGCATCTACTAACTCTGATGATTCATCAAATAATAGCTTCAGGTTGGTATTTTTTATAGTTGATTTTACCACACCTGGTTGATCACACATTTATGGCCTTCCATGTCCCTTTGCAGACTCTTTAGACCCCATGGGCTTATATTATACTTTGATGTTCCAATATCATCCCCAAAAATCACTTTTTTATGCCTATACATGACTTTTAAAGTAATAATCGCATGTATACGCATCTTTTGACCTCAAACATGCGTACATCGGGATGTGTGCATAAAGACAAATATTTTTGGATTTTTCCTCATATGAATCCGAATATCTTGAATCTTGGCCTTCCATATGCCTTGAGAAATGCTTGGACTCAACCCTCCATTACCTTTTTGGAGTGCTATATATTGAACCTCTTGGATACATTGAAGGAGGAGAAATTGAGGAGTAAGGAAACTATAGTCCATTGTTGCCTCATTTTTCTTATACTTGAGTCTGCATCCCTTTGTCCCTTGGTGCACAAAGTGTTCTTCCCAATATTTCCTTTGATTTGTGATATTGCTATCAATATATGGAGGATTGAAGTGGTGGAGGACTCAGTTTCTCTGGTTCGCAGAAGTGGCGACAAAGTTTGTTGCTATTGTATCTCTATTTTATTAATAGAAATATATTTTCCTGTCCAATACATGTGCATTTTGAATATGAATATTGAATCCATGGATGTATTTAATTTATTATACATGATTGATTATATATTCTACAATAGCTCTAACACATTTATATATATCATGCTTGCTTTGTTTGTTGTTGTTGAGAGAAAATTGTAAGTGCAATTGCATTGGAAAAGTTCAACAAGGATCTACTTCAATCGTATGGAATAAGGTAAGATTTTATATCCCTTAGTGTTATATTTGTTTATTTCTCTTGCATGTTGGGAAATATTGATTTTTGGTTTCATATTGTCTATTGTGGTAAACCCAAGCCATAGGAAGTTTCTCTCCATAACAAAATTGGCGACTCTGCTGGGGAGGTTCCTAGTTGTTTTTTCTTTGGGGTTTGGGTATACATTGTGCTTGAATTACTATTTATTTCTCTATTTCTATGTTGGGTCTGAAGGTATTTTTGCCCAATAGTGTCTTGTAGGAGTAATTTGACCTTGGCTTATCATTTTTCCCTCTTTTTCTTCCTGTACGTGATCATTTGCTGCACAGTTGTGTATACATGCAGTTTTCTCCTGAATTCCTATGTATGTACGTTGGTTTATTGCAAGCATTCGTGTATGATTTTATTTTGATCTTTATTTGGAGTATTGAGTGTTGTTGGGTGATTTTTGATGATTGTTGAGTGTTCATGGGTGTTGTTGGTGTCTGTATACAACCTTTATTTCTGACCAGAGACCATTTTTATTTAATTTTAATTAGGTTTTGTTCTTGTCATTCATTTCTTCCTTTTTATTTTGGGATTAATGCATTAGGTATATTTTATCTTGGTGCCTTGCTTGGCTACTGTCTATGAGTGCTCGCAGGTTCTGAGATTCGTAGGGTATGTTATTTTTTTATATCTCATTTATTTCAAAAAATACAAAAATCTTTTTCTTTTGCATACTTATGCATTCTTGCATTTTTTCACTTGCATGGTACTTGCATTAGGTTTGATTTTTGAAGTTGTATTGATGTTTTCATTTAGGAATGATTGCATTTCCATTTGAAGGAAAAAAATTGCATCTCATGTAGTGGCATACCCTATTTTTCATTCGACAAAATTGCACTTAGCATTGTTTGTTAGGTGCGCACATTTATTTCACTATTGAGTCACAATATCATTAGTTGCGTGGCCATTTCCCTTTGATTAATCACAACCATTAAAATCAACGCTTAATTAAAATGAATTGCACATTTTTCTTTTATAGGGTTCACCAATAAGATTAGGATTTAGAGTCTTGGAATAGTTCATTGTGAGTCAATTCTCCAAGACTACTAAACAAAACAAGTAGATGTTTTTCTAGGTGAGAGAGAGAATCCTTGGTATAATTAGTGTTTCTCAGGAAGATCCTCTTACACAGGAGTCAAGCATGAGGAAACATACACGATTGTGATTGGGATATCCCTTGGTCACTTTCTGTGAGCGTCAGAGATATTTCCAGGATCGTATTCATATCTGGGGGATTTTGAGTTATTGGTTGGTGCTTACGAGCTTCAGACTTTGCTACCCTGCCCATACAATCGATCCCGCCTGTGACTGTCCACCTGAGCATTGGTCATATTGGGGTGACCTTATTTTCCTTACATAGGTATCGTAGGGGGTACTTACAGAGGTTATTATGTAGGTGTCCTAGCCAGGTAGGGGATGGACAACATAGTCACTTTACGCGTTGAAGTTGAGGGGCACTATAATTGGTTACGTACCTCTGCTTGTATTGTATGGGAGTCTCAAGCCTCTCCTAGGAGAGACATACCTGTTGCATTAAGGAGATCACATATCCTCCCCTTGGTTTGCTTATTTTTTGGCTGTCTATTTTCTTAGGAGTGTGCTCTGTGTATGATAGATTGATTAGGGTTGCATAGCTAGTTTGAGACACCCCAATGTTCTTGTCATTTAGTAGGTATTTCACCTTATACATCACCTCCTCCTTTGGGAGAGAGAATCAGACAATCTAGGCAGACTAATTCTCGCTTTGATTCACACACAGATCTCACCATGAGTTTGAGATCCCGGAGCGCCCCTATTCTCCACCTCCTGTGTGGGAGGTTGAACCTTCAAGCACATATGGGACTCTTATAGGGTATGAACACCCTGTGGTTGGGACATCATCTAACGATCCATCACAACTTCCAAACTACATGAACAAAAACCACCAGTATTGGTCACGTAGTTTGAGCGGTGAGACCCACCATGCACCCACTAGCACTAGCACAGTTAGGTATGGCATGCTAGACCTTCTCAAGACTGGTTCGACACCTAATGTCAGATCAGGTGTTGACCCTGGTCCTGTTCCTAGGGGCACTTCCATTCCTTTCTAGGTGGAGAGGTTTGGTGGTACTAGTCACATTGCACCTTCCATCCCTGTAGTGGGAGTACCTTCACACACGCATCCTAGGCCTAGTACTAGCATTCCCATTCATGGAATTGATCTTAGACATGTAAATATTGGGGGCACAAGTTACATCCCTTCCCATGTTCCATCATCTTCAACATTGGTTCCTTCAAATGCATTTTTCACGACACATCCTCCCCCTAACTCACATGGTCCTTTGGGCCGAATTTCTACTGTTAGCCATATTCATCCTACATCTGCTCACACCATAGTGTCACAAGGATATGTGCCTCCTTATGTGTTAGCATGGTATGTGTTTATGCCAGAAATTGTTTCTAGACTACAAGAAAACAAGCCAACATAATCTCAAATATCTCAACAAAACAAAGCAGGGTTTTTAGGGTTTTTTAAGGTTTTCTGGTTGTGAAGTTTGATGACAAGAGGGAATGCATTCATAACCCAAATAAAAAATAAATCACAAGCATAGAAAAACTGAGATGCATAACATAATAACCATGTATCCAAAAGAAAACAACACTAAAGTTCATCCACAAATGGCAAGCACTACAAGCATAAAAACTTTAAACCAGTAATGAAATTACAAACTGAGTAGCTAAAACAAGCTATAAATGAATCCAAAGAACAAACTGAAGGGTAAATGGAGCATATATTTCATAATCAGTATATCATATACACATAAGAGTCATTTACATAGCTTATGGACAAGTCTGAAGACCTCCTCTTGCCAGCCAAAAAGTCGAACCCTTAGTCCTCTTTGTGACATACATTAATACTATCCTTCAAAATTCAGTTAAAGACTAAACCCTAACTACTTTTCAGCCTACTCATTGAAAGAGTTCTATCAAAATAATAATTACAAAATGAAATATCCTTTCAAAACATAACTAATAATTGATTGTGTTAACAAGCTTCATAGATCTTTAGCTGCCTCTGCTAACAAGGCTATCCCTTCTAGGGCTTGGGACTTTCTCCTAGCCTTCAGTTGCTCTGCTTCCATCTGTGCCATCTTTCTAGTGAGTTCTTCATTTTGCTACTGTAGATCTTTTATGGTTTGTTTTAACATTGTAAATTGAGACTCTGTATTTATTTTCCTTTTCAATGCCTCTTTTGAGACTGCAATCAGCTCCTAATAGTGGCTATTCACCTCATCCAGATCCTCTCTGAGTCTTCTATTTGCCATAACCAAGCCATCATTTGTCTCCTGCATATATTCCACCCGATATTTATACTGTTTTATAGTTCTTTGTAAATTCTCTTTTTATAAATCAAATGCTTTATTTCCTGTTGTACTTTGCATCTCATTGGGAAGCCATGGAATGTTTAGTCTCCTATAGATTTCTTCATCTTTTGGCAGCAATTCTGTAGGAGTTTCATGAAAACATAGGATTTCTTTAGTCTCAACTTCACAGGGAACATTTTCATCAACCATCAGCTTGTTTTCTGCGTGAGTAACCTCTATCTCACCTTCTTGTTGTTCCTTTAACATTTGACTTCGTATCTCTAAAAATACATCAGACAGTTTAGTCTCAGTAAGGGAAGATTCTCCTTCTAATTTCATTGTCCTTTTTCCTTTACTGTCACCCTTATCAACATCCAATTTTTAATCAGAAGAGGAGTCATCTATCACAATTACTCCTTCTTTATTCAATTTAGGGTTTAGCAATTTCTTCATATTCAGCTTGAGCTTGTTCCTGGGTCTAGTCTTTGGTCTCCACCCAAGATCTAGTTCCCCTACCATTTTGAAAGTTTTTCTCTGATGGGTGACTGAGGCAAATTCCATGACTTTTAGCTTCTTTTTCTTTGGTACTGCTACCTCATCTTCTTGGCTGTGAAATTACTTTTTAGTGCCAACCTTAGTTTCATCAATAACATGAAGTTTATCCTCCTCAAACAGGTATGTCTCATCCTATGACAAGACTGTAATTGGACTTTTCTTTTGGACTTTAGTATCCTCTTCATCACCTGAAACTTTCTCTGCAAGTACAATATTTTTAGCAACACATGTCTCTACTGGTGCATCATCCTGAACAGGCTCGGTCTCCTTATTATTAGACTGCAAATATTTGCTCTCAATGTCATTTAGATGTTGTTTAGACTCACAATCTTCTTTTGCAGGCTCTATAACTTCCTCCAATTTAATATTTTCTTCATATTTAACCTTTATCTTTTGTCTTAACTTTCTGATCAAGGTCTGTCCTTTATCAGATTTTTTTCTATTAGACTGTCCTTCTTGACTATTCTAAAACCCTGACCAANGGACCCCGCTACCCCAAAAACAAGAAATACCTGAAAAAACGTGATGATGATGTCATCATCACATTTTTTTAGGTATTTCTTGTTTTTGGGGTAGTGGGGTCTATCAAAAGTATGCAGTGTGGGTACTCGTTGGATGTGGAATCAAATTCCGCATCCAACGAGCTCTCCCAATCGAAATTTGAGTAAAAACACAATGAGATATGTTGAAAATACGAACAAAAACAGTAGTTTTTTTTAATGACAAATATGCCAATTCAACCATTATGGTTGACTTATTTTATTGAAATTCTATTGGTTCTTGAATTCCAACTCACAAAAACTTATTTTGGCACATTTTCTTATAAGGCCCATTTTAGACCCCAAATTTCCTCTAATGAAGGAAGTATTCCCAAGTTTTTCCTTTACTCTGCAAAACACTGTTGATAATGAGCTTGATAAGTCCATGGAGAAAAATGGACTGTCTAGTATAATTTTAGTGTTCTTTGATTCTACAAGACATCTTCTGTAGGCTCTTTAGCAAGAAGAAGGGTAGGTTCATCTTTGATTGATTACTGAGGTGTTGAAGAAACCTGAAATGGTATTTAAAAGCGAAGGCATACTTTCCTTCACATGCAATATAACTTTGTAAAACCTTAATAGGTTCTACCCATTTAGGCTTGAAGTTATGGATGGGCACACCCTTACCCCAATATGGAACTATACCAGGCAGTAGGTACCTTTGTGCATTAAAGGTGAATGGCATTTTATTAAACCAAAGTTCTCCCTCATTTTTAACCTCTGTTGCCTCATCTACCAACTCTTTGGTCAATTTGAATTTCAAAGTATCAAAATATACTGTATCTTTGTCATAACATTCAGCAAACTTATGGGAGAACTCAACATTTTATCCATCAATTTTCTTGAAAAATATCAACCATCCTGCATTTTCAAATAGATCAGCACATTCTGGGAATTTATCTATCCAACTGAGATCAATGGGCTCAGCCCTATTAGTTTTTCCACTCTTCTTCATTTTCAGTATAGATTGCAGCACCTGTCAGTAATCTCACAGTCTATTTATCTTCAAATTTGCACAATTTTCCCTATTACCAATTTAGGAAATTTTTTGTACCAAGTTTCAACAATTTGACCTAATCATAGATTCAGGGATCTCCAATAGTTCTGCTTTGAATTTTACTAACTCAAATGATTAATACTTAGATATATTCATTAATATCTCATCGTTCAAAGTTTGTTGAGTGAGTAAATTCATGTCCTTCCTTAAAATTTTGACATTATAGGATTTATCAGAAAAACTCCCAAATTTAACAAACCCTATCAAATGTCAAGTAGGGTACTTGTTCAAAAGCTTAACACAAGCACTGGAAGTCGATCATGTGAAAGGTTAGGTGTCAAATTGCACGTTCCAGCTGTCTTCAACTGTCCAGATCACTTCGAACTGTCACCGCTAGGAAGCCCTAATTCTTCCTTCAACTATCAAAACTATGATTTCTCAGCAATATGCCTCCACCACGAATTTCAATGCCTTTGTAATCTTTAGCTTAGGAACCTATTCCCGAAAATTCTGCCTCGTTCCATTCACTGTCATCATTTGCCATGAACTTGCATACAATTGCCACGATCTCCCTCACACAATGACCAAACACCTGTTTCAATGATTAGCCTAGCAAGATACGTATCAAATGTGATAATTGATGTGGTTAACACCTTAGGAACGAAACCCCTGAAAAAAATCGAACTGAAAAATGACTATTTTGGCACTAGCGACTTTCTTGTAGCGTGCTAGTGCATTAATTTTGCTCTTGCACTACAAGAAAGTCCAAACACATAATTTCATGTCATTTAATCACTAATCCGGTTTTAAGACTTGGTGTATATGACTAATCTTGATCCTAGTGTCATTAATGAAACCATTAATCAATATACACCTTGTAGAACCCTTCAAGAATGAACTCTAAGCAAAATTTATAAAAGCAAGCTTAAAAATAGGAAAAATCAAAATGATGAAAACTAAAAAGCATAAACTCAAAATTAACCTTTACACCAAAATTTCCTAGAAGTAAAAATATTAGCAAATTTTAAAAACATAAACAAAAGCATAAAACTAAGGAAGAGAAAATCATGACCTAACATTTGGCTCCTACTGCGGGATGAAGTCCTCCTTGTGAGGCTTCAAGAACCTATAGACCAGTGCCTTCTTTCCTGCTACTTGCTAATCTGCAAAATTTCCATTGGGTTATGGAGTCCTTATTGTGTTTTACTCACACTGGTATATACAATGAAAAACTAAAATTCCCCTAAAAAACTGTAGAAATGCTTGAGGAATCGTCCATTAACTGGACTTGACAATTCCTCACCCTCCAAAGTCTGTAGGACAAAAGTGTTGTTTTCCAAAAACTTAGATACTAGGAAAGGGCCAAACCAGAGGTTGTCAAATTTTCCATGTTTCCCTTTTTTCTCTTTCCTGGCATCCCACCTTAGAACCATGTCACCAATTGAGAAAGTGTTATCTTTGATTTTCCTGTCAAATATTTATTTTATCTTCAATCTATATAACTGTGCCTTTTCTTCCACTTTTTCTCTGTTCTGCTACAACTCTATCATTGCATAAATCCTTCTCTACATATCATTAGGTTCCTCCTGACAATCCTGAAAGAAATTCATCACTGGAATGCCCAACTGAATAGGAAAGACTGCATCTGCACCATACACTAATTGGAAAGTTGAAGTTCCAATTGCTTGCTTGACTATTATTCTATCAGCCCATAATGCATATTTCAGCATAGAATCCCATGATCTCTTATTATGCTTCAGTAGTTTCCTGATACTCTAAATGATATTTTTATTGGAGGACTCAGCTAAACCATTACCTTGGGGATAGTAAGGAGTTGAATGTTTCAATAAGATACCATTATTTTCACAAAATGCTTCCATTGCCTTAGACTTAAAAGCTTTTTCATTATCAATTACTATTTTCTGAGGACACCCAAACCTATCGAGGATATTTTCTTCAATAAATTCCATAATCACCTTATCTGTGGCATTCCTAGTAGGAATAGCTTCCACCCATTTGGTAAAGAAGTCTGTTGCAGTCAAAATCCACCTGTGTTGTCCTGAGGAAGATGGACTTATCTCTCCTATAAAGTCCAGACCCCATTGCTGGAAAGGAGCACTTACTACAATTGGTTTTAAAGGTAATGACAACAATTTTTGTTTTCCAGCAAAATTCTGACAAGGGATGCAAGCTCTTACCTGCTGATATACATCTGCAAAAAAAGAGGGCCAGTAGTACCCAACTCTTAATATCTTGTATGTTGTTTCCTTCCAGCACCTGTGAACTCCACAAGCACCCTCATGAGATTCAGAAATCACTCCTTCAATTTTAGGTTTATCTCAGCATCTGAGTAGAATACCCCCTGGGTCCTTCCAAAATAACTATTGTTCTACCAAACAGTACTTAGTAGTTCTTAGCTTCAAATATATAGCAACTTATCTATCTAAATGTTCAGGACATTGCAAATACAACATAAAATACACAATGTATACGTATCATGTGGATGTTGAATAGAATCCCATAATATTCTCTTTCTCCAACCCTGCTTGATTTTCTTCCTGAGCTGGCTCTTTTGCTATCACATGCAATCCTAAATCTTGGCAATTTGATTCAGCCAGCAGCTTGGCTAAACCTTGTCCCTTGACTAGTTTGGTAGGTCTGATATCTAAATCATACTCCATGATTTTAGCAATCCACTTGCCTCTTTTCCCCTCGCTGTCAGGCTGTGTCAAAACATCTTTTACAGCAGCATTAGGCACATATGAAATAACTTTGTAATGCAAAACATAGATTCTGAAAAATTTCAAATATTTCACTAAAGAATAAGCCCTTTTTTCCAAGATGTTGTATTTTAATTCAGAATATCTGAGAGTTTTGCTGAAGAATGCAATAGGTTGCTCAAGACCATCCTTATTCTTCTGTAATAGAACAACTGCTAGTGTATCTTCAGAGGCAAAGGAAAATGTTAGAAATTCTCTGGTGAAATTTGGACTTACTAATACAGGGGCTTAAGTAAGAGCCATCTTGATTTTTTCAAATGAATTATTTGCTTCAATGGTCCATTTGACTTCTTGGTCCTTCTTTAGCATGGCTGTAATTTGCTTGATAGTATCAGCAAAGTTTGCTATAAACCAACACAGAAAGTTGATTTTACCAATGAAATATTGGACATCTTTTTTACTCCTGGGTAGACTTATCTTCAATATTGCTTTTACCCTTTCTGGGCCAATCCTTATACCATCAGCAGAAACTAAATGACCCAGTAATTTTCCTTCCTGTACAACAAAGTGTGACTTCTTTGGATTCAAGGACAAACCAAATTTTCTGCACTTTAGGAAAGTCTGTTTCAAATGTTTTAGATGTTCATCATTGATCTGATCCCGGGGGTGAGCCCGGAAAGTCATCGAACCCGCTCGAAACAATCGGGACCAATAGGATCATTTTTCTGACGTTAGTGCAAGTGAACATGAGCATAATATAAGTGTGTAACATAGAATCATCCACATGAAAATGAAAAATCATTCAAGCACATTAGGGACATGATTTGATTATGGAGTTCACCAGATCTCCTGGCCTACTCCAAAATAGAGTGACCAATCCATTGCAAAGATGCACAAATACATAAGACACATCACAATGGATTCACCTGCAGAGTCTTCATCATCTGTTCGTCTCTACCGCCGCACCATAACTGCCTCTGATGGGTCACATAAGTGCACAAGCTATAGGACTCAATCGAAGACTACAGAAATCAAGCAAGCAAATTCCTGCCTCCTTTGTCTCAAGAAGTTGCCAAACTTGGACATGAAGATATTTTCCCAATGTAGCCAATCACACTCTTTCAACTGAATCTACGAGCAACGAACCTCGAGCGGATCAAAGACTTGCATAATGTTGCAAATCACACTCTTTCAACTGACTCTATGAGACACAAACCTCGAGCTACACCACACGATTTTCTGTAGGATAGTCTCAATAGATGACAATATGTTTGCATGGAAAGTGCATCAATAAAACCAAAGTCACACTCTTACCAACCAATCCCTTCACCTTTATCCTCCGAGATGAGAGTGTAGATGGTCGCTACTTGCCTTCAAATGCAAATTGAAATGTTGCCTCCTTGAACTGACTCTGCTTCTTTGTGTCCTATGCTGGATCACCTTCGGACATGAAGGAGCCATGCTTGCTCTCTGAGCTGGAACTACAAGGTTGGAGCCTCTCCATGAGCTTTTCCAATGGAGACCCCCAATGGAGCCTCTCATATGCTTGCTTCCTCTATGGGCTACATCTCTCCAAACTTGAGCTCCCTTCAAATGCACATGACAAGTGCTTAAATAGGAGAATCTACTCTTGGTGGCATGATACATGTGATTCTCCAAATTGGGATTAGTTACAAATTGGTTTGGCTTTTAAGAACATAAACCAAAAATATGGTTCATGCCCACATGCCCATGGGTTTTCACATTTAGTTACTTCCCCGTAATGACATTTACAAAATCCAACAATAATCCATTACATAACAAAATCCCTTTTTTAAATAGCATGTTGGTTTTTCAACCATAAACCAACTTGTTACAACTTCTTTACAAATATGGCATGTTTGTTTTTGGTTACAACCATGCATTAACTTCTTAACAACTCAAGGAATAAAATATATGAGTAATATGTGAGTAATTTTTCCACTCACTTCAAATATTAATCATTTTACAATTTCTCACGAGTAAATGCATGAATGTCCTAAAACTCATTTCAAGCACAAATGCATGCATGCTAGTCATCATGCCACTTCATTATGCCATGTCACCATGCCACATCATCATGCCATGTCATCATGCCACATCAGCATGCCATGTCATCATACCACATCATCATGCCATGTCATCATGCCACATCATCATGCCATGTCAGCAAAATGCACTTTTTGAATACCACGTGGCAGCTTGAGGGAGTGCCGCGTGGCACCTCAGCCAAAATTTTCCTTGTTGGGGCCAAATTTCAAAATGCAATATCTTTTGCATCCAGAGTCTGTTTGACACGCCATTTGCACCGTTGGAATCGGCTTGATGAGATCTTCAATGTGGTACTATTTTTGTTGAAATATGATGATTTTAAAAATTGGCCTTTTTAGATCCTCACGGATCAATCATCTGATTGTGAAAATACAGTAATATCATCTAAGTAAATTACCACAAACTTGTCCTTTTCCCCAACAAAAGCTATATCCATAGCCCTCTTAAAAGTTGCTCCAGCATTCATTAGAACAAAAGGCATCTTATCATACATGAAAGTTCCCTAGGGAGTGGTAAAAGCTATTTTCTCCTTATCATCAGGATGCATAGAAATCTGATTGTATCCTGAGAAACCATCAACTATAGAAATCCTCTGTGCTCTGACAACCTTCTGCAATATTTGCTCAATTTTAGGCAGAGTGTTAGAACAAGTGGGTGTACAAGAACAAATACAAATCAGATGGATTACTTGACAAGCACAAATACAAGAACAAGAACAAGTGGGTGTACAAGAACAAATACAAATTAGATGGATCACTTGATAAGCACAAATACAAGAACACGAACAAGTGGGTGTACAAGAACAAGAACAAGAACAAATACAAATCAGATGTCTCACTTGACAAGCACAAAGCGAGGCTTGTAGCAAAAGGCTATGCACAGAAGGAAGGAATTGACTATGAAGAAACGTTCTCTCCTACAGCAAAATGGGCTACCATCCGTACCTTACTCTCTTTAGCAGCTCAGAAAGGGTGGAAAGTTCATCAAATGGATGTGAAGACTGCTTTCTTGAATGGAGACTTGAAAGAGAATGTCTTCATGTCTCAACCAGAAGGCTTTGTTGTGAAAGGAAAAGAACAAAAGTTATGCAAGATTGTCAAATCCTTGTATGGCCTAAAACAAGCGCCTCGCACATGGTATGAAAAGTTAACTGAGCATCTTTTGAAGTTAAATTTCGAACATTTTGATCTTGATGATGCAACACTGTTTATAAAGAAAGTTGGAAGATCTGTTGTGTATCTTATGGTGTATGTAGATGATCTTTTGATGACAGGGAACAATGAGATCTATATAGCATCCATAAAGAAAGATTTGAAAAAGATATTTGAAATGACAGATATGGGACATCTCCACTATTACTTAGGAATTGAAGTCACTCAACATCTTAAGTACATATTCCTATCTCAGAAAAAATATTTTGGAGAACTACTAAACAAATTTTGCATGACAGAATGCAACCCTATATCTACTCCAATGGAACAGAAAATGAAGCTCACATCAAGCGAAGGAAAAGAATTTGAAGATGTGACCAAGTATCGATAACTTGTAGGAAGTCTTATCTACCTTACAACAACTAGACCAAATATTTCTTATGTTGTTGTCATACTTTCAAGGTTCATGCATAAACCTTGTGAAGCACACTGGTCAGCTGTAAAGAGGGTTCTAAGATACTTGAAGGGGACTCAAGAAGTTGGAATCAAGTACTCTAAAGTGGATGACTTCAAACTTATTGGGTACTCAGACTCAGATTTTGATGGCGATAAGGAGACAGGAGTATCAACTTCTGGATACACTATGAGTCTTGGATCAACACCTGTCTCATGGAGATCACACAAATAGTCAGTTCCGGCAGATTCAACAACAGAAGCAGAATATGTGGCTATAGCTGAAGCAACGAAAGAAATAGTATGGCTTAGGAAGATACTTGAAGATTTGCAAGAAAAACAAGAGGACTCCACACCATTATTGATCGACAATACTTCTGCAATCAAGCTGGCTAAGAGTCCTAGATTCCATGATCGAACCAAACACATCAACACAAAGTATCATTTGATTTGACATCATGTAGAGGCCAAGACAGTACATCTTTGACATTGTTCCACAAATGATCAAATTGCAGACATCTTCACCAAAGTGCTTGGATGAGAAAAGTTTGAAAGATTCAGAAACATGCTCGGACTTACGAACACCCCTTCAGATTAAGAGGGGGATTGTTAGAATATAATCCATAGGGATTATATATTGTAAATAAATAAAGAAATCTGAATAGTTAGGAAGCCAAAAAGGCTGGGTGGAAGGTGAAACACAACCGTCACATGTAATGTATAAAAGAATGCATTAGCAATGGAATAATATTGAATCTGGAGTTATTACCTATCACAGAGGATAATTATCCTTTAGTGAAGATCTATTAAAGTTTCTAAAGTCAACACACAGTCTGATTTCTCCATTGTTTTTCCTAACAGGAACTAGATTAGCCACCCAAGAAGAGTACCTCAGAGGAACAATGATATTGGCATCTAATAACTTCTTCACCTCTTTTTCAATAACAGGAAACAAGGTTGGATTAATCCTCCTTAATTTCTGACGAAAAGGTTTAACATTCGGTTTTAAAGGGACTTTATGTTGTATAATTCCAGTATCATATGTTCTCAATTCTTCATAAGACCATGCAAAGACATCAACATGTTCCTTTAACAATTTTATGTACCTATTTCTCTGTTCAGCTGTGAGAGCTTTCGAAATTTTCACCATTCTAGAATGTTCTGCAGTGTCAATGTTACAATCCACCACATTCTCTTTTGAAGACTATACAACAGGTTTTAGGGGTGTATCATCTTTCGAAAATATCCTTTCTAAAGGTACCAAACCTTTTGGGATGAAATTACCTTTTAGTTCAATAATCGTGTGGCCAGCAATTTCATTTTCAACAATTTCTTCAACATATCCATCCTCATCATCTTCCTCCTGATCAATCAGGGAATTAGAAAACTCATGTGTAAGCTCCAAAAATATTTTGATTTCAATGTCATCTTCAAACACTCTCCACTGCTTTACATTATCAGGTACAAATGGTCTGTACTGAACCTCAATGGGATACCTCAACTGTGTGGTTTTGGGAATTCTAAAATGTGTAGCAGCTAAGGCCAATGAATCAGCAGTCTGATTATGGTCTCTTGGAATATAGGTAATGTTAAAAGCTACAAAATAATTATCAATCATGTCCTGTACCTCATTTCAATAGAATTTCAGCAAATCCTGTTTCACTTGATAGTTGTTCCTCACCTGCTGAACAACTAATTCGAAGTCGCCATATGCAGAAATCTGCTGAATGCCTAAATCTTTGGCAGCCTTCAATCCTAACAGAAAAGCTTCATGTTCAATAGTATTGTTTGTAGTAATGAATTCTAATTTATACATCAGCTTTACTGTTTCACCACCAGGGGATATGAGAAGAACCCCTACTCCAGCACCTTCTTTTCAAGATGATCCATCAAAGTATAATTGCCAAAGCTCATCTTCCTGTTCCTTACTGCATTTAACTAGCTGTTCCTTTTCTACCTATAACAAACCAGCAGTCTTGTCATCATCACTAAAATGTAACATGAAAGTACCCAAATATTTATCAACAGCATACAGAGGATGGTTGGTAGGGTTCTTGTCATCTGTCACAATATAGGCAAACTAAAACTCTCTGTACAACCTTCTGTTTTCTCCTCTAAACAGAGGAATAGTAGCATATGATAAATCCATTTGTAAAGTTCCACCAACTTTATTTACCCAAGATCTAGAGAGTAGTAACCCAAATTTAGGTGTAATATCAGCTACCACCACATCCATGATTACACTTTTCATTGGTAATTGAGCCAAACCGACAACCATGTCTTTAATCACACCTAAACACGTTACAGCTCATGAATCAAATGCATACAGATCATGATATGGTTTGGTTATACTTAGACCTAAAGCCTCCATGAAATCCTTTGGCATTAAATTGTGTGATGCTCCTGAATCTAACAAACAGTTATTTATAATTTGTTCATGGACTGTCAAAGTAATGTAAAATGGAGGTGAAGCACCTGCTTCATTCTCAGTTTTTTCAGCCAAGGCTGATCCAATAAAAATCTTAGGATTTTCTTCTTGCAAATTCATTGTATCAGAAATAGGCTGATTGTTTGTTGAACTAATCATTTTAAGAACTGACTCTTTGTAAGAAGGATTTTTCATTAGTTCAATAAAAGGCATAGGAATATTTATTTTTCCTAATTCATTTTCCAGATTAAAATTCTGCACAGTTTTATTTACCTCTTCAGATTCCATGTTCTTCTTTTGCTTTTCTGGAATTTGTATTTTCTCTGACATAGGATCTGATTGTTGCTTAGTAGGTACAACTACCTTCTTCTTTGGGTTCTGCACTAATTGTTTTGGGGCTGACCTCAAATTCAAAGTCTTCTTGGGTTCATTCTAACAGACATCAGCAGTTACAGTAGTCATTTCCATATTCAAATCATCCTATGTTTCAAACATATCAGCATCATAATATTCTGCATTTAAAAACTCTTCTTCAGTGACAAAACCATTAGTCAACCTTTCTCCAAAATAGTTGATATCCTGATCTGTGTCTTCAAATATAACTTCTTCATCGATCTCTTCTTCATCAACAACATTGTTCTGAAGAGGTGGAGGTACCCTTTGATCCTCAGTCTCTCTGCTTTCTCACTGAATATCATTATTTCTTCGTTCTCTAGGTATGAAACGAGGAGCAAATTGTCTTCTGAATTGGTTCTGATTGTTAGGGTTTCTTTCACCTTCTTGAACAGGTTTGCTTGAATTTCTTTCTAGTTCTAACTTGTTTAATTTTGTAGTTAAAATCTTCACCAACTTGGCCATCTCATCAATTTTTCCTTCTGAAGACTGAGATGTAGAAACCCCTAGAGCTGCTTCCTTCTTACCTTTCATGTCATACATCTACTGAGCTATTTCCTTCTTCAATCTGTTGGAAGCCAATATGTTAGAATCCACCTCTAAAGCTGCATCTTGCATATTCAGTAAAGAAATAGGTCTTCTCTCTCTTAGTAGTAAAGAAAATTCATGATCGAAAGCATTTGCATATGTGAGTTTTGCAGGTGTTTCTGAAGGTTTTATTTCTGCAGGTATTCTGCTGTACATTTTATTGAATCTTTTTGAAAAATCTGCAATAGTTTCATCCTTCTTTCTCCTAAGGGCTCCAAACTCAGTTATATAATAAGTATGGTTTTTGGTGTCACCCCATTGTCTCATAAAGAGGTCCTGAAGCTCTTCTATGATGGTTATAGAATTTGCAGGAAGCTCCCTAAACCATTTTCTGACATCTCCATCAAGGCTCTGCACAAACATCCTCATCCATACATCCTTAGCTTCAATGTTATGGTTATCAGCATAACTGAGGAAAGCTTCCCAGTGCTCTTCAGTTGTAGTTTCACCCTGTCCATTAAACCTAGGTAGGTATTTTTGATAGTCACCTCCAGGAAGTGCATTCAAAGGGTGAGGCAAAACTAATGGTGCATATCTTGCTGCAACCATTCGGTCCATCATGTCTATTGGCTGATTTTGGGCAGCCATTTTAAGGCTGACTGACTTTGGTGATGGAAATATTTGGCTGGAACTTGGCTGAAAAGGGGTTTTACCTACTTTCAAATGAAATAGAGGTATCTTACCAGGAGATACTGTTTTTTCCTTTTTGAATGATTGAGGATCAGTGAAAATTTGAAAGTTACTAACAGGAATTATAGGCTTTAACCAAGGTGAAGTTTCTTCTTCTTTTCTCAAAACAAATGAAGGTGATGAACCATCCAACTGATCAGGGTCACATAGGGCTGGTAATGACTGAGACCTTCTAATCTTCCTTGTTGTTTTCAATATTTGTTCTGGGTCCGAAGCACCCAGCTGCAAAGGTGAAATAGGTCTGTTTCTAGTTCCAATTCCCCTAGTAGCCACTGTGACAAACTGGTGAAAAGTAGTCTATAAGATATGCTGGTTTAAGTTCACCTCTTAAAACAAGTGAAATGATAAGTATCCTAGGGAAAAATATGTTTTCAACTTTGTTCCCCGGCAACAACGCCAAAGATGTTTATGCCAGAAATTGTTTCCAAACTACAAGAAAACAAGCCAACATAATCTCAAATATCTCAATAAAACAAAGCAGGGTTTTTAGGGTTTTTTAAGGTTTTCTGGTTGTGAAGTTTGATGACAAGAGAGAATGCATTCATAACCCAAATAAAAACTAAATCATAAGCATATAAAAACTGAGATGCATAACATAATAACCATGTATCCAATAGAAAACAACATTGAAGTTCATCCACAAATGGAAAGCACTACAAGCATAAAAACTTTAAACTAGTAATGAAATTACCAACTGAGTAGATAAAACAAGCTATAAATGAATCCAGAGAACAAACTGAAGGTTAAATGGAGCATATATTTCATAATCAGTATATCATATACACATAAGAGTCATTTACTTAGATTATACACAAGTCTGAAGACCTCCTCTTGCCAGCCAAAAAGTCGAACCCTTAGCCCTTTTTGTGACATACATTAATTCTATCCTTCAAAATTCAGTTAAAGACTAAACCCTAATTGATTTTTAGCATACTCATCAAAATAGTTCTATCAAAATAATAATTACAAAATGAAATATCCTTTCAAAAAATAACTAATAACTGATTGTGTTAACAAGCTTCATAGATCTTTAGCTGCCTCTGCTAACAAGGCTATCCCTTCTAGGGCTTGGGCCTTTCTCCTAGCCTTCAGTTGCTCTGCTTCCATCTCCGCCATCTTTCTAGTGAGTTCTTCATTTTGCTGCTGTAGATTTTTTATGGTTTGTTTTAACATTGTAAATTGAGACTCTATATTTCTTTTCCTTTTCAATGCCTCTTTTGAGACTGCAATCAGCTCCTGATAGTGGCTATTCACCTCATCCAGATCCTCTCTGAGTCTTCTATTGGTCGTAACCAAGCCATCATTTGTCTCCTGCATATATTGCACCTGATGTTTATATTGTTTTATAGTTTTCTGTAAATTCTCTTTTTCTGAATCAAATGCTTTATTTCCTACTGTACTTTGCATCTCATTGGGAAGCCATGGAATGTTTAGTCTCCTATAGATTTCTTCATCTTATGGTAGCAATTCTGCAGGAGTTTCATGAAAACTTAGGCTTTCTTTAGTCTTAGCTTCACAGGGAACATTTTCATCAACCATCAGCTTGTTTTTTGAGTGAGTAACCTCTATCTCACCTTCTTGTTGTTCCTTTAACATTTGGCTTCATATCTCTAAAAATACATCAGACAGTTTAGTCTCAGTAAGGGCAGATTCTCCTTTTGATTTCATTGGCCTTTTTCCTTTACTGTCACCTTTATCAACATCCAATTTTTCAACAGAAGAGGAGTCATCTATCACAGTTACTCCTTCTTTATTCAATTTAGGGTTTAGCAATTTCTTCATATTCAGCCTGAGCTTGTTTCTGGGTCTAGTCTTTGGTCTCCACCCAGGAGCAATTTCCCCTACCATTTTGAAAGTTTTTCCCTGATGGGTGACAGAGGCAAATTCCATGACTTTTAGCTTCTTTTTCTTTGGTACTGCTACCTCATCTTCCTGGCTATGAAATTCCTTTTTAGTGCCAACCTTAGTTTCATCAATAACAGGAAGTTTATCCTCCTCAAATAGGTATGTCTCATCCTCTGAAAAGATTGTAATTGGACTTTTCTTTTGGACTTTAGTATCCTCTTCATCACCTAAAAATTTCTTTGCAAGTACAATCTTTTCAGCAACAAATGTCTCTACTGGTGCATCATCCTGAATAGGCTCGGTCTCCTTATTACCAGACTGTAAATCTTTGCTCTCAATGTCATTTAGAAGCTGTTTAGACTCACAATCTTCTTTTGCAGGCTCTGCAACTTCCTCCAATTTAATATTTTATTCATCTTTAACCTTTATCTTTTGTCTTAACTTTTTGATCAAGGTCTGTCCTTTATCAGCTTGTTTTCTATTAGACTGTCCTTCTTGAATATTCTGAAACCTTGACCAAAAAAGGAAGTATTCCCAAGTTTTTCGTTTGCTCTGCAAAACATTGTTGATAATGAGCTTGAAAGTCCATGGTGAAAAATGGACTGTCTAGTATAATTTTGGTGTTCTTTGATTCTACAAGACATCTTCTGCAGGCTCTTTAGCAAGAAGAAGGGCAAGTTCATCTTTGATTCATATTTTAGGTGTTGAAGAAACCTGAAATGGTATTTAAAAATGAAGGCATACCTTCTATTGCAGCTGCAACAATTTCCCAAAATTCCAAAATAATTTAGGACCCTCCTTTTGCTTGGATTAGTTAGATTTTATTCTTTGATTTGATCTAATGATTTTTTTAGAATGATTTTCTAATGCTTGGATTGATCTATCACTTGTTGATTTTCCTCTAACGCTTGAAATAATCCACGGTTTGTCCAGACTCTATCGTTGCTTTGAATGCATTTTCAGCATGTTCGAATCGAAGGTTTATTTGGTTGGAGCTCCCGCCGTTGCAGTGAAATAACAGGTCTTGGCTTCGATGTTTTCCTCGATACGTTTCCCTTAATCAGCTGATTTTTTGGTTTAAATCAGGAGGATTCGTCATTTCTTTCTCCGCTGTTGCAAACGGAAAACTACTAACTCTCTCGATTATTGCTTTGACATTACGGGTCTCACTTTGTTATTTTCGCTGGTCCGTGAGTTGTGCGCTTCCGCCGTTGCGGCTATGGAAAACTCTATCTTCTCCGGTCGTTTAGTCATTTTAAACCCCGACATTGTGGAAGGTCGCACCCTTTGTGACTCCGCCGTTGCGGCTGCCGAAAGCACTACCCTTGCCGATCTTTAGTGTTTCTCTTCCCATTCGGATTTGGAACTGCGGAAGGGTTTATCCTTTGTGTCTCCGCCATTGTGGCTCCCCTTCCCACTATCACTCCGATGTCCCAACGATTAGTCTTCCGAGGTTCCGCTGCGTACGTCTCTGTGGATGGCTTAGTGATTTGGCCACCCGGCGTTGCGGAAGGGATTACGCTTTCGAATTCTGATCCGTTTGGCTTCCACCGTTCGATTTTATATTTTACCCTCCATGCATGTTGACTATATATAGGTATGGGGTCGGGCTTGTTCGTGTTATTATTCTATTGCCATTTCGACTATCGCAAGCTGTCATTATCGTGTGCTGTCGTCTACTCGAGCTTGGTCGGACACCTATTTTTAGTACCCGTGTCCAGGTGGCTCAACTGTGGAGGCTTGACCGCCTTTCTTCCCATCGATTACGCAGCAGTGCCAGGTAGGCTTCTATTGCATTATCTCGTTCCGTTTTGGCGTTTGGTGATTTTTCCCCACGGTTAGGTTTTTGGGTGCGGCCATTTTCCCTTGGCCCGTTAGTTATGCTCCTATATATTGTGGATTATGTAGCATAGCTATCCACAGGGGGGGGGGCATTTTGACCCGCAGAGTAATTTTTCCCCACCGTCGTTTGTTGTGTGGCCCTGTGCTTAGTGAATGAGGGGGATTGGTGCAAACGGTTGTTACGCTGTCTGCACCAATCTGCCCTATGTGATGATGTTTTGGGTAGGAGTAGGTTTTCCATGGCCTCTCCCTGTGGGGCTTGGACTGTTTGTCCCATTTTGTGCTACCTGCATCCTTTAAACCCCAGCCGTATTTCGCCATGTTGTTCCGCGCGACGGGTTCGCGGCCAGTTTCGAACCCAAGATGGTGGAGGGGGATTTATCACTGCATGTAGTTATATTGACCTTAGATGGCTTAGACATTAATTTTTTGTTTACTGAGAACGCGCCGCTGAAAGAGCTTGCATAATTTTCCTCTGTTGTTCTCGCGCAGCGCGATGGTTATGGCACCCACGATGAGCCCGAAAATTCTTTATTTCAATGTAGATTTTGTTTCTCACCAGAGTTCTGATTTCAGCTTATATGCATACACATATTTGCTTCATTTAATTACTTCTGTCATATTAAACATAGGTGAAGTGAAATAATGCACTTTGATGTCTCAATGTTTGCAACTTCTCTGGAAATAGCTTAATATGTACAATCTCATATATGGCAGGAAGCTTTCGAACTTGAAATGTTGAAGAGGCAAAAGAAGAAGGCCCCGATGGTCGAGGAAGAGCCCGAAGTGGAGGTCATTACAAAAATAGAATACATATATGAGGACACCAAGTGTATATCTGGTGTGGAGCCCGAGTACCAGTGGGGAGAGATTTACAGGCTGATCTCACGCCGAGAGGTGCCAGATATGGGCTTGGAAGAAGAGGGAATATATGCCAATATTGAGAGATCTTCACTGATGAAGATTGCCACTAGACCAGAGCTTTTCCCATGCTTTGAATTAATTGGTTGGATTCTTCCCCAGGCAGATGTAACCACAATGATCTTGGAGAATGTTGAAAAATAGGGCTATGCTGCATATAGCCCAGGATATGTAGCTTTGGCCTACCACCTACCAGAAGCGCAAATATTTCTATCTGATGATTGGTTGAATAACATTAGAATGGACCTTGTGGAGACCCTTAAAAGAATGCTACTATCAGGAAAGCATTTCAGAACCAGGACTACGAGAGAGTATGATGCAGCAAGCTTAAGGGCCCCATACAGGTTCATAGCTTTAATGCTTAACAGGATTTTTGGAAGAGCTCATGGCAGGTTCTTCAAATTGGAATGGATGCCCATTATTTTTTATGTTGCAACCCAGGGGACCATTTTCAACTGGGCCAACATAGTATCAAATAGTTTATCTTCCTGCTTGGCCTCAGCCTTGGGTGGAGTATCCCAAAAAAGGTTTGAATTCTATATGAGTTCCATACTTGTCGATTGTATATTGTGCAATCAACATTTCCCCGGCCTCAGGTGCATCTGGGATAGGGAAAGAATGCCTGTCTATTCTGCATATAAACCACTATGGACGCACAAGTATCACAACCATTATCAAGAAGTATGTGAACACTTCATCATGCCATTGTATATGCTCATTTTCTTGAAGGAGTGTGATTGCATGTCAGAGGAGGCACTGCAAGTAATTGAAGAATATGCATACTACTATCTGACTGAGGATGGCCTTTACTTCAGGATGTTTGGAGGTTCAAGAGCACCTTCACTGCTGCCCAAATACACCACTGACTACATCATTCATAAGGAGTCAGTGAGGCAAGTCTTCTTGGATGGCATAGGAAGCTTTCTGTTTGAGCATAAGAAGGCTGCCTATCCTCCTTTTCCCTTCAAGTTAGGAAGTTACAGATTCACCAGAGTAAAGAAAGCTGATGAGTTTGTAGAAGAGCTGGAAAGGTTTCATTTTGGGGAAATGCCCTTCCATAGAAATGACTCTTGCAGTAAAGTAGCTGAACATTGCAAAGAAAACAACGTACATTTTGAATATACCCACCATTGGGATAGAGAAGAATTCGTCTTTCGAAATGCAGTGAACATGACAACCTTGAGGAGAAGGTTCAAAAAGAAGATCTCCACCAAAGGTGGGAAGGGAGATGAACAAGCAAAAGCTGAGGAAGAATCCAGGAGAAGAAATGAGGAGGCCCAAAGGCTAGCATAGGAAGCTGTAGGTTGGTTGCAGGGAGAAGAAGAAGAGAAAAGAAAAGCTGCACAGGAGGCAGCTAGAAAAGCAGAGGAAGATGCAAGAAATGAAGCAGAAGAAGAGAAAAGAAAGCTTGATGAGGAGCTTAAGAGACAGGAAGCAGAGAGGTTGAAGTTGACTCAGACAGAGACTGAACAGTCAATCTCTGACATAGCTGGAGGACAAACTCAGGACATAGAGAACCCCAAGGTCTAGGACCAAGAAGTACCTGTTTCCATCACAACTATGGTCCCCACACTCAAGCTGATCCCTTTTGTACAGAAGAAAGGGGAAGAGATACCTGATTTCAATACTGTTTTCTATGACAGGGAGACCAAGAGGATAGTGAAGAGAACATAAAGGAAGGTTGAAACAGGCGGTCTATCCGGGAAAATGATAACAGATACACCCAATGTATTTGGGACAGACCGAGATCCAAGATTCACCATCAAAGCAGGAGCTGCATTAATCCAAGCTTTGGAGGATAATGTGAACAACATTATGACAGACTTGGAGCTATCTAAGAAATCCTTTGCTCAACTGAAAGACACATTGAGGAAGGAGAGAGAGGAAAGCAACAAGCTGAAAAGGAAATATGAGGACATGAAAATGGAGATGAGGTCTTCACAAGATGAACTGCAACTCCTCCAAGTGGAGAGACAAGTTAGGGAAACTACACAGGAGTGACTAGAGAGAGTGCATCGAGAGTATCAAGAGCTCCGGGTGGAGACAGAACAGTTGCTGGGAAAGATAGGAGACTTAGAGCAGCAAAAGACCGCCTTAGAAGCAAATGAGCAGCAAGCTCAAGAACAAGAGAGAAAGCTTCAAGAGCATATTTCTTCTTTAGCCACTACTTTAGAGGAAGCAAGGGAGTAGCAGGTCAACCTTCAACCATTCAAAGAGCATGTGTTAGCACAAAAGGCTAAGATGTTGCAGCTGTAGACTACCATAGAAGAGGAGAGATGTAAAGTTCTGCAGGTAGATGGCCGATTAGAATAAATCCTGGAAACCTCCTCTTACTTTGTTGATAGATCTCAGGACGTCCTTGAAGTCCTGACTGCAAGAATGGCAAGGCTAAAAAATAATGAAGAAACTCCAGCAGAGCTGCCATCGAAGGATAAACAGGCCCTCAAGCGGGATTATGACTTGCTGTAGTTTGCTAAAAATACCGCAGACGATTTCAAAAAATCCGTTAAAAAAACGAAAGGAGCATGTACAGAGTTTTTTAGGATGCTCCTTATTACCTACAATCGGTGCCAAACAGAGGCCGAACAGAGGCTTGATGTATTCCCGGACCACAACTGATTTGTGGAGATGTTGCAGAAGAGATATCAGGAGGAGGAAGTGAAAGTACAGCATATTAAAGCCCTGGATGATCATATCTTGAGGACTGAAGTAGATCATTCAGCCATCAGTGTGTAGCTTTTGGAGGATTAGCTTCGGTTGAGCACAGCCAAAATTGAGGCTATAAAGAACTAGGCTGCGAAGTTTGAGATCAAAATTCAGTTTCTAGAACCTTGTGCCTTTGAAGGCATCGCCTCTGAAGCTTTGGCATGGAAGAAGTTTCTAGACACCCAAGTGGGAGCCTCCTCATAAAATATTGGTCACTTTTGTAATTTGTAACGATTTTGTAAAAATTTTTTGAGAAAAGTGAAACATTGGAGGTGAAGAGTTGGGAATCCCAAAGGTTACTTTGGGCAGCCCAACAGTCTCACCCTTTTTGTATAAATGTAGAAGGCTTAGAAGGAATAGGGGCTTTTTCCTAGTTAGACATGTAAAGCGATATTGTAAGAAGAACTACTTTTTTTTGCAATAAAGAATTATTGTTTTCCTGTTGGAGAAAGATTGGTGGGACTTTCAAATGTTATGCTGTCGATGGCAGAAAGATGAACTATTTTGTTTTTCCAGTTTTAGTCCATTAATCGTGAGATCGTTCTAACTCTTAGAACCTATGTTCTTATTTAAATGATTTCTGGTTTATTTTGTGGAATTACCACCATGAGTAATGTATGTTGTTCATAAAACAATTGGCTATCTGATTGTTGAAATATCTTTAATCGTTTGTGTGTTGTAGGAAGAAACATCAGCTACCTGTAATTTCTCTTTATAATGCATGCACAATACGCATTACTCATACATTAATTACAGTTTCGCTCCCCGGGGATAGATAGATAGATAGATAAATAGTTAGTTTTATTTTATTACTGCATATGTGATTGAGATGCTTGTGATTATTAAGACGAGAGGTAAGAACCTGCGCATCACATTGTGAATGCCCCTTTCATCCTTATCACCCTGCATGGTTAATTAGGCATATGCATATCATACTTCAATAAAAAAATACAAAAATATACATGGTGGACCTGGCCACAACCGGTAAAGCCTTTGTTTTTGTTACTTGACCTACGGTATCCCAACCGCAAACTGTACGGATTCCCCATACCAAATAGTCATGGGCTAGTTAGGAACGCTGACTGGGGATAATCCCTTGCTGTTGTTGCCTATGAATTTCCAGGCCTCAATAGTTATGGCACTAGAAGGAGGGTCTCCAATGCATGGCTGGCCGTGGAAACTTATTTTCCCAAGGTTACCTCACCAGCAAATGTTTTGAAGCTTTCAACCTAACCCAAGTACAGACAGTTTTTGGTTCTACCTTTGAAGCAAGAAATCCCAGTTTCATCTTACTGTGTTTCTTACTTAGACTCCTATTCATTCACCTTTGCTCATGGCTGGTATAAATGTGAATCAGCCCAACCCACTGCTGGCTTGGAGAGCTAGATCACCTTTGAACCTCACACGTCCTTTGCATAACCTACCTAAATCCTTTGATAAGTTGCTACCCAAGTTTGACCCCGATGCAAAAACTGCTGTAGATGACCACTTGCAAAGTTTCTATTTAGCAGTAGAAGGGTTAAGGGCAGGGGAGTACGAAGATGTTGTCTGTAGATTGTTCCCTCACACCCTTAAAGGAGCAGCAACATCCTGGTATTTCAGTTTGCCTGCAAACTCTATTCCTGATTGGGACACCTTCGAAAGGACTTTTAGAAGTAAGTACTCAGCCCAAAAGACACATGCCTCACTAATGAAAGGTCTTGGTTTGTTAAGAAAAGAGAAGAATGAGAAAGTACATAGTTTCACTCAAATATTTTCAACATACCTAAAGAACGTTTCTGAAGCTGATAGACCCTCTGACAAGGTCTTAATTGAATATTTCACCTCTGCCCTAGGACCTGAATTAGCTATGTTTTCCAAAATGAAAGCATGACCCATGTTGGTAGAGACTTATGAAGAAGCAAAAAGGGTAGAGGCTGAAAAGGAAAGTGTAACAGATTATCCCGATCTACCTGAAGAAAAAATTACCAAGAGAAAAGCCTTATTGTTGTCTAAACCTAAAGATGAACAATCACATGATTATCAAGGAATGCTGAAAATGATTCAGAAATTATCCAACCGAATAATAGATCTGGAAAAAGAGAGGGAAGTTCAGAGAACTTACAAACCCTACTACCAAAAAAGAGAGGACAACAACCCATGGAAAATACCTCCACCGAATTTACCATCAATAAACATAACAGAAGTAGGGCGGGATAATTTTTGCACTTTTCACCAACAACCTCATTCTGAAAAGAAGTGCCCTCAATGGTTAAATTTGATGACATTGGTGATGAATAAGCTACTGGACTCTAAATTGACTAAAGATAGTGGTAAGGAAGAAGATAAAAACCAGACCATAGAGAAAAAAGATGAGGATAACATGTTCTTATGGAATGGTGTCTCGCTTTTCAACATAGAAGAGAATGTCAAGAGATGTAGACCTAGAAGTTAAAGACAATGCAATAATTTCAAAGATTAAAAAATTGCAAGAGAATGTCAAGAGACAGGTAGAAGTGAATGTTAAATATAAAACACGTAAAGTCACTACTCTCAACCAGGAAGCGGAACCAATCCATGAGCCTGTCAAACCAGTGGAAGTTGTTGATGAAGGAAACACTAAAGGAATTGAGGAGCTTAAATAGGATATAGCCACTCAAAACCAACTAGGAGAAGAAGACATAGAACCAGGTTGGGAAGAAAAAGATAAAACCCCTCCTTTTCTTTTGACCCTAGAAATGTTGAATAATAATGTGCATAATTGCTTGGTAGATTCTAGATCAGCGGTGAATGTTATGCCACTGGAGGTTTGCAAAAAGATTAATGGACAGCTAGAGTCCACACCTTGGGAAGTAACGGAATTAGATAGCACAGGTGTCAAAGTAGTAGGAGAGTTGAAAAATGTCCTCATTCGCTTTTTTGCAAATAACAAGATATGTCAATTTATTGACATTATGGTGGCTGACATACTGGGTGGATATGGGCTTATTCTCAACCGAGATTGGTCTGCCAGATTAAAATGTTATTTTGCTTCAGACTGGTCTCATTTATGGTTGCCATTTAAGGGTACCCCTAATCGGATTAAAATTTTTAGAGAACCTTACATGAAGCATACCATCACCAGGCTGGGAGAGGGAAATGAATCTGCTAATTCTGTCTTGGGAAATTATCTAACCGAGCTTAAGCTAAGACATCATACAGAAAGAAAGGCAAGTTATAAGATTGACAATCAACTTGAGCTCCTTCAACTTCCTCAGGCTGATAAAGATGAATGTAGACTAGTAGATATGGTCTCAATTTCAAAAATGGTACACTTGGACCATGGATAGATTTTTGACCTTCACCATAGCCGAGCCCTTTAACTCGTTTGATTGAAGATTTTTAAGGGTGGGCACACATTTTCTTTTCTTTTCTTTTTGCCTTGTACATAAATAATGTTGTTTTTCTTTAATGCTTTGATGCAGTTTCCTTTTTTATTATTTGATTTGATGTTGTTTTCTTTTGATTTAAATGCTTTGTTACTAGTTCTTTTATTTTTGAATAAAGAGGCAAAATTTTGGTTGCAATGGAAACATCAAGGTTCTTAATTAACTAAAATCTTGAGCAAAAGACTGTGCTTTGAAACATAGAATGTCTTCTAGTAGCGGTGTTCCTAATTGGCCATGCATTCATTGAAGTTCTACTTAACCCCTGTAAATAACTCAGAAGTAACAAGTCTGGAATACTATTTCGAGGCTCCATCCATTTCACATCTAAGATGTCCAAGGGGGTGACAGCAAAAGACCCACGGAAAGGAAGCAAGGTAAACAGTATATCATATATAAATGATCCCATGCCATGATTTCAGAAAAGCTGAAAGCTATCAAGAGTCAAAACTCCTGAAAGAAACAATACACATCAAAGCAAGCTATCAAAAGCATGAATCTCAAATTGCCAAAAGTTCCTCTCCGTCTATGAGATGAAAAGCCAATTCTTCTCTCACACAAAAGGACACTATGGATAGAGGAGCCTGAAGAAAATTTAGAAAGAAAGGCAAATGGAGGACTCATAAGAACTAAAGTTCAAATAGCACAAAAGTGCAGTTGGCATGGGAATGAGGAACAAATGGATAGTGTTGTTTACTATATGTTACAATCCTATGGTGTTCAAGCTCGAAACTACCTAAGGACGGGTAAAATAAATCTCACTTATTTGGCCTCTAAAGAGTTATTCAGACTTGCAAATATTTTTGATGTTACCATTTCCCAAAGAATGGACTACTTCTCAATGATTTAAATGCATAGGTTGACCAGCTTAGGAATACAAACATCTAGAAGATTTCAATTTTGAGCTAGACAGTCTTTTACTGGGAAGAAGTTAAGTTAGAAATCTAGGGTTCACTAGGTAGTCGCCAATTGTTGTAGCTGCAACAATTTCCCAAAATTCCAAAAAAATTTAGGACCCTCCTTTTGCTTGGATTAGTTCAATTTTATTCTTTTATTTGATCTAATGATTTTTTCAGAACGATTTTCTAATGCTTGGATTGATCTATCACTTGTTGATTTTCCTCTAATGCTTGAAACAATCCACGGTTTGTCCAGACTCTATCGTTGCTTTGAATGCATTTTCAGCATGTTTGAATCGAAGGTTTATTTGGTTGGAGCTCCCGTTGTTGTGGTGAAATAATTGGTCTTGGCTTCGTCGTTTTCCCCGATACGTTTCCCTTAATCGGCTGATTTTTTGGTTTAAATCGGGAGGATTTGTCATTTCTTTCTCCACCGTTGCGGACGACAAACTACTAACTCTCCCGATTATTGCTTTGATGTTGCGGGTCTCGCTTTGTTATTTTCGCCAGTCCGTGAGTTGTGCGCTCACCTTTGCGGCTACAGAAAACTCTATCTTTTCGGGTCGTTTAGTCATTTTAAACCCCGACGTTGCGGAAGATCACACCCTTTGTGACTCTACCGTTGCGGCTACCGAAAGCACTACCCTTGCCGATCTTTAGTGTTTTGCTTCCCATTCGGATTTGGCAATGTAGAAGGGTTTATCCTTTGTGTCTCTGCCGTTGTGGCCCCCCTTCCCGCTATTGCTCCGATGTCCCGACGGTTAGTCTTCTGAGGTTCCACTGCATACGTCTCCGCGGATGGCTAAGTGATTTGGCCACCCGGCGTTGCGAAAGGGATTATGCCTTCGAATTCCGATCTGTTTGGCTTCTGTCGTCTGATTTTATATTTTACCCTCCACACATGTTCACTATATATAGGTATGGGGTCGGGCTTGTTCGTGTTATTATTCTATTGTCGTTTCGACTGTCGCAAGCTATCATTATCGTGTGTTGTCATCTGCTCGAGCTTGGTTGGACACCTGTTGTCGGTACCCACGTCTAGGTGGCTCAATTGTGGAGGCTTGACCACCTCTCTTCCCATCGATTACGCAGCAGTGCGAGGTAGGATTTTATTGCATTATCTCGTTCCGTTTGGGGGTTTGGTGATTTTCCCCCACGGTTAGGTTTTTGGGTGCAGCCATTTTCCCTTGGCTCGTTAGTTATGCTCCTATATATTGTGGATTTTGTCGCATAGCTGTCCGCGGGGGGGGGGGGGCATTTTGACCCGCAGAGTAATTTTTCCCCATCGCCGTTTGTTGTGCGGCCCTGTGCTTAGTGAATGAGGGGGATTGGTGCAGACGGCCATTACGTTGTCTGCACCAATCCACCCTATGTGATGATGTTTTGGGTAGGAGTAGGTTTTCCATGGCATATCCCTGTGGGGCTTGGACTGTTTGTCCCATTTTGTGCTACCTGCATCCTTTAAACCCCAGTCGTATTTCGCCATGTTGTTTCGCGCGACCGATTCGCGGCCAGTTTCGAACCCAAGCCGGTGGAGGGGGATTTATCACTGCATGTAATTATATTGACCTTAGATGTCTTAGACATTCATTTTTTGTTTACTGATAACGCACCGTTGAAAGATCTTTCATAATTTTCCTCTATTGTTCCCGCGCAGTGTGATGGTTATGGCACCCACGACGAGCCCGAAATTTCTTTATTTCAATGTAGATTTTGTTTCTCACCAGAGTTCTGATTTCAGCTTATATACATACACATATTTGCTTCATTTAATTACTTTTGTCATATTAAACATAGGTGAAGTGAAATAATGCACTTTGATCTCTCAATGCTTGTAACTTCTCTGGAAATATCTTAATATGTACAATCTCATATATGGTAGGAAGCTTTCGAACTTGAAATGTTGAAGAGGCAAAAGAAGAAGGCCCCGGTGGTCGAGGAAGAGCCCGAAGTGGAGGTCATTACCAAAATAGAATACATATATGAGGACACCAAGTGTATATCTGGTGTGGAGCCCGAGTACCAGTGGGGAGAGATTTACAGGCTGATCTCGCGCCGCGAGGTGCCGGATATGGGCTTGGAAGAAGAGGGCATATATGCCAATATCAAGAGATATGCACTGATGAATATTGCCACCAAACCAGAGCTTTTCCCATGCTTTGAATCAATTGGTTGGATTCTGGCCCAGGAAGATGTAACCAAAATGATCTTGGAGAATGTTGAAAAACAGGGCTATGCTGCTTATAGCCCAGGATATGTAGCTCTGGCCTACCACCTGCCAGAAGCACAAATATTTATGTCTGATGATTGGTTGAATAACATTAGAATGGAACTTGTGGAGACCCTTAAAAGAATGCTGCTATCAGGAAAACATTTCAGAACCAGGGCTACGGGAGAGTATGATACAGCAAGCTTAAGGGCCCCATACAGGTTCATAGCTTTAATCCTTAACAAGATTTTTGGAAGAGCTCATGGCAGGTTCTTCAAATTGGAATGGATGCCCATTATTTTTTATGTTACAACCCAGGGGACCATTTTCAACTGGGCCAACATAGTATAAAACAGTTTATCTTCCTGCTTGGCCTCAACCTTGGGTGGAGTATCCCAAAAAAGGTATGAATTTTATATGAGTTCCATACTTGTCGATTGTATATTGTGCAATCAGCCTTTCCCCAGCCTCATGTGCATCTGGGATAGGGAAAGAATGTTTGTCTATTCTGCATATAAACCACTGTGGACACACAAGTATCACATCCATTATCGAGAAGTCTGTGAACACTTCATCATGCCACTATATACGCTCATTTTCTTGAAGGAGTGTGATTGCATGTCAGAGGAGGTGCTGCAAGTACTTGAAGAATATGCAAATTACTATCTGACTAAGGATGGCCTTTACTTCAGGATGTTTGGAGGTTCAAGAGCACTTTCCCTGCTACCCAAATACACCACTGACTACATCATTCACAAGGAGGCAGTGAGGCAAGTCTTCTTGGATGGCATAGGAAGCTTTCTGTTTGAGCATAACAAGGCTGCCTATCATCCTTTGCCCTTCAAGTTAGGAAGTTACAGATTCACCAGAGTAAAGAAAGCTGATGAGTTTGTACAAGAGCTGGAAAGGTTTCATTTTGCGGAAATGCCATTCCATAGAAATGACTCCTACAGTAAAGTAGCTGAACATTGCAAAGCAAACAACATACATTTTGAATATACCCACCATTGGGATAGAGAAGAATCCGTCTTCCGAAATGCAGTGAACATGACAGCCTTGAGGAGAAGGTTCAAAAAGAATATCTCGACCAAAGGTGGGAAGGGAGATGAACAAGCAAAAGCTGAGGAAGAAGCAAGGAGAAGAAATGAGGAGGCCCAAAGGCTGGCACAGGAAGCTGAAGGTTGGTTGCAGGGAGAAGAAGAAGAAAAAGGAAAAGCTGCATAGGAGGCAGCTAGAAAAGCAGAGGAAGACGTAAGAAATGAAACAGAAGAAGAGAAAAGAAAGCTTGATGAGGAGCTTAAGAGACAGGAAGCAGAGAGGTTGAAGTTGACTCAAACAGAGACTGAACAGTCAGTCTCTGACATAGCTGGAGGACAGAGTCAGGAGATAGAGAACCCCGAGGTCCACGACCCAGAAGTACCGGTTGCCAGCACAACTATGGTCCCCACACTCAAGCTGATCCCTTTTGTACAGAAGAAAGGGGAAGAGATACTTGATTTCAATATTGTTTTCTATGACAGGGAGACCAAGAGGATAGTGAAGAGAACAGAAAGGAAGGTTGAAACAGACGGTCTATCCGAGAAAATGATAACAGATACACCCATTGTATTTGGGACAGACCGAGATCCAAGATTCACCATCAGAGCAGGAGCTGTATTAATCCAAGCTTCAGAGGATAATGTGGACAAGATTATGACAGACTTGGAGCTATCCAAGAAATCCTTTGCTAAAGTGAAAGACACATTGAGGAAGGAGAGAGAGGAAAGCGGCAAGCTGAAAAGGAAATATGAGGACATGAAAATGGAGATGAGGTCTTCACAATATGAACTGCAACTCCTCCAAGTGGAGAGACAAGTTAGGGAAACTACACAGGAGTGTCTAGAGAGAGTGCAGCGAGAGTATCAAGAGCTCCAGGTGGAGAAAGAATAGCTGCTAGAAAAGATAGGAGACTTAGAGCAGCAAAAGACCACCTTAGAAGCAAATGAGCAGCAAGCTCAAGAACAGGAGATAAATCTTCAAGAGCAGATTTCTTCTTTAGCCACTGCTTTAGAGGAAGCAAGGGAGCAGTAGGTCAACCTTCAACCGTTTAAAGAGCATGTGTTAGCACAAAAGGCTAAGATTCTTTAGCTGCAGACTGCCATAGAAGAGGAGAGATGTAAAGTTCTGCAGGTAGATGGCTGATTACTTTGTTGATAGATCTCAAGAAATCCTTGAAGTCCTGACTGCAAGAATGGAAAGGCTGGAAAATAATGAAGAAACTCCAGCAGAGCTGCCATCAAAGGATAAACAGGCCCTCAAGTGGGATTATGACTTGCTGGAGTTATCATAAATACCACAGAGGATTGCAAAAAAGCCATTAAAAATACCAAAGGAGCATGCATAGAGTTTTTCAGGAGGCTCCTTATTACCTACAATCGGTTCCAAACAGAGGCCGAACAGAGGCTTGATGTTTTCCCATACCACAACTCATTTGTGGAGATGTTGCAGAAGAGATATCAGGAGGAGGAAGAGAAAGTACAACATATTAAAGACCTGGATGATCATATCTTGAGGAGTGAAGTAGATCATTCAGCCATCAGTGTGCAGCTTTTGGAGGATCAGCTTCGGTTGAGCACAGCTAGAATTGAGGATATAAAGAACCAGGCTATGAAGTTTGAGATCAACATTCAGTTTCTGGAACCTTGTGCCTTTGAAGGCATAGCCTCTGAAGCTTTGGCGTGGAAGAAGTTTCTAGACACCCAAGTGGGACCCTCCTCGTAAAAGATTAGTCACTTTTGTAATTTGTAACGATTTTGTAAAAAAAATTTGAGAAAAGTGAAACATTGGAGGTGAAGAGTTGGGAAGCCCAAAGGTTACTTTGGGTAGCCCAACAGTCTCGCCCTTTTTGTATAAATGTAGAAGGCTTAGAAGGAATAGGGGCTTTTTCCCAGTTAGACATGTAAAGCGATATTGTAAGAAGAACTAATTTTTTTTGCAATAAAGAATTATTGTTTGCCTGTTGGAGAAATATTGGTGGGACTTTCAAATGTTATCCTGTGGATGGCGGAAAGATGAATTATTTTGTTTTTCTAGTTTTAGTCCATTAACCGTGAGATCGTTCTAACTCTTAGAACCTATGTTCTTGTTTAAATGATTTCTGGTTTATTTTGTGGAATTACCACCATGAGTAATGTGTGCTGTTCATAAAACAATTGGCTATTTGATTGTTGAAATATATTTAATCGTTCGTGTGTTGTAGGAAGAAACATCAGCTACCTGTAATTTCTCTTTATAATGCATGCACAATATGCATTACTCATACATTAATTACAGTTTCACTCCCCGGGGATAGATAGATAGATAGATAAATAGTTAGTTTTATTTTATTACTGCATATGTGATTGAGATGCTTTTGAGTGTTAAGACGATAGGTAAGAACCTGCGCATCACGTTGTGAATGCCCCTTGCATCCTTATCACCCTGCACGATTAATTAGGCATATGCATATCATACTTAAATCAAAAAATACAAAAATATACACGGTGGACCGGGCCGCAACTGGTAAAGCCTTTGTTTTTGTTACTTGACCTACGGTAGCCAGACCGCGAACCGGACGGATTCCCCATACCAAACAGGCATGGGCTAGTTGGGAACGCTGACTAGGGCGAATCCCTTGCTGTTGTTGCCTGCAAATTTCCAGGCCTCAACACCTTCCTTCACATGTAATATAACTTTGTAAAACCTTAATAGGTTCTACCCATTCAGGCCTGAATTTATGGATGGGAATGCCCTTACCCCAATCTGGAACTATACCAGGAAGTAGGTACCTTTGTGCATTAAAGGTGAATGGAAATTTCTTAAACCAAAGTTCTCCCTCATTTTTAACCCATGTTGCCTCAGCTACCAACTCTTTGGTCAATTTGAATTTCAAAGTATCAAAAGATATAGTATCTTTGTCATAACACTGAGCAAACTTATCGGAGACCTCAGCATTGTATCCATCAATTTTCTTGAAAAATATCAACCATCATGCATTTTCAAATAGCTCAGTACATTTTGGGAATTTATCTATCCATTTGAGATCAGTGGGATCGGCCCTATTAGTTTTTCCACTCTTCTTCATTTTCAGTATAGTTTGCAGCACCTGTCAGTAATCTCACAGTCTATTTATCTTCAAATTTGCACAGTTTTCCCTATCACCAGTTTAGGAAATGTTTTGTGCCAAGTTTCAACAATTTGACCTAATCATAGATTCAGGGATCTCCAATAGTTCTGCTCTGAATTTTACTAACTCAAATGATAAATACTTAGATATATTGATTAATATCTCATCATTCAAAGTCTGTTGAGTGAGTAAATTCATGTGCTTCCTTAAAATTTTGACATTATACGCTTTATCAGAAAAACCCCCAAATTTAACAAACCCTATCAAATGTCACACCAGGTACTTGTTCAAAAGCTTAACACAAGCGCTGGAAGTCGATCCAGTGAAAGGTTAGGTGTTGAATTGCACGTTCTAGTTGTCTTCAACTGTCCCGATCACTTCGAACTATCATCACTAGGAAGCCCTAATTCTTCCTTCAACTGTCAAACCTCCGATTTCTTAGCAATATGCCTCAACTACGACTTTCAATGCCTTTGTAATCTTCATCTTAGGAACCTATTCCCAAAAATTCTGCCACATTCCACTCACTGTCATCATTTTCCATGAACTTGCATACAATTGCCACGATCTCCCTCACACGATGACTAGACACATGTTTCAATGATTAGCCTAGCAAGACACGTATCAAATGTGATAATTGATGTGGTTAACACCTTAGGAATGAAACCCCCGAAAAAAATCGAACTGAAAAATGACTATTTTGGCACTCACGACTTTCTTGTAGCGCGCGAGTACATTAATTTCGCTCTTGTGCTACAAGAAAGTCCAAACACATAATTTCATGTCATTTAATCACTAATCCGGTTTTAAGACTTGGTTTATATGATTAATCTTGATCCTAGTGTCATTAATGAAACCATTAATCAATATACACTTTGCAGAACCCTTCAAGAATGAACTCTAAGCAAAATTTATAAAATCAAGCTTAAAAATGGGAAAAATCAAAATGATGAAAACTAAAAAGCATAAACTCAAAATTAACCTTTACACCAAAATTTCCTAGAAGTAAAAATATTAGCAAATTTCAAAAACATGAGCAAAAGCATAAAACTAAGGAAGACAAAATCATGACCTAACAATATGTACCATCTTATGGAGCATCTTATGGACAAAATTATACACCTTATGGGTCCGGGTATCAACCTGCTTATTAGTCCACTAACTATGGATTTGTAGCACCCCAGCCTCAAGGTACTCCAAACTACAATATGCAGCCCTATATGGGTAAAATGGGAGGAGGTTACTATCCCACTGGTTAAGGCCATGGCATTTATAACAATCAAACCTATGTGAACTAGCCTTATCAAGGAGCGTGTAAGCAAATGGCTCAGCCTAGGATCCCTTTCCTTGTGACGTTAAATTTACCTGACTTGTTGATATTGACAAATGATCTCATTTCTCATGACCCGGCATGGCCGGTTTTTCCCACCAAGCTTCCTTCGGACATTCCCAAGTTCGAAGGTAAGATTGGTGAAGACCCGAGTGAGCAAGTCACAACCTTCCACCTATGGTGCTCTTCTAACTCATTGAATCATGATTCGGTTTGTTTGAGACTATTTCAATTCACCCTCATGGATCTTGTGGTGAAGTGGTATATAGAGTTTCCTGGAGGGACTTATACATCTTTAATGACCTAGATATGACCTTTCTCAATCACTTTCAGTTACTCATGTGTTATGATGCCAATATTGAACTCTTGTTGACATTTAGGTAGGACAAAGCCACCCATATCTCTATCACATTCAAGAGTGGCGTAGACAAAGATATTGATTAAGGCCTTCATTCCACCAAAGTTCCTTTTGGAATGGTTCCTCAAGTATTTATTTCCTTACATAGCGAAGGATTTTTCCACATCCGAAGTGAAGAATGAGGAACAAGATATTTTTAGAGCTCAGCAGATGGATTTGATTTATGCTCAGTCTGGGCTCTTGTATGAGATCATACTGAATGCACCTAGATCCAATTTCGACCCTAAGTTTAAATCTGGGCCACATGTCGATGACATTGTTGGTTACACAAGTGCTAAGCCTGCGGACTTGGTTACAAACCAAATGAATAACTTTTCTATTAACTGGCATGTGTTGGGACACGATACAACTTCATCTCATCCTACCCAAATGATGAATGTACTTCTGGTGCAATCTTCAAACCAGAAAGGTAACCAGCAACCTGGATTGAATAAGAAGAAAGGTAAAAATAATCGAAAGGGTGGGAATAGGAATGGAAATGCTAATAATGACAATAACAACAATAATTCAAGGGGGGACAAGAAACCTAAACGTAAGGTTAAATTTCCTTGTAATATTTGTGAGGATGATAACCTCACTCACTTGTACCCTTATATAGAAGACAACTTAAAGTTCATCTCATAGAGCCCAACTGTGTTGACGAATCCTTTACCACAAAACCAAAATATGAACTCGAGGAATGTGGACCCTGGTAGTGCTTCGAGTTGTTGATGTATTTGTAAATTCGGAATGTATTCACTTGTATATTTCATATATTTTATTTCATTGGTCCCCGAAATTCCTATCGGGAGAATCATTAATGTAATCAAGTCATGCAAAGTCGTAGAGGTTAACCCTCCTAGTTGATCAGGGGGCAAAGTCCCCGCAGTTGTGGGGCACTAGGGTTATTAGACTCTCCTAGAGAAGTTGGCCTTGGTAAGTTATTGTCAAGTTAGAAAATAGTATAAATAGAGAGTGAGCCTCTCTATTTATCACACACAATCACCCAACTATAGCATATAGGTGAGAGAAGAGGAGCTCACACAAGTGAGAGAGAGAACAACTGTTGGATATCATCTTTCTGTCTTTGGGTTTTACTGTTGCCATTAGTGCTCATTCTATCTCTGAGGAAGTTGCGTGGTTTTCTCTTATGGTTTTCCTGAGGAAAATATTTGTGTCTATTATCTCTTTTGATTTATTGTTGTGCATGTTATTCTCTCAGATAATATCCTAAGATCATATTGCTTAAATGATAAAAATCTAACATTGTATTAGAGCTAATCTGACAAGAAGAAACTATGCAACTACAGAAACTAAGGATTATAAATTTTTGGGTCTCTCTCCAAATATCATCGGCAAAAGGAGGGTAGGATAACTGTCCATTGAAGGGCTCATATTTTTGTTGAAGCAGAATTTGATTCCGGGCATTTTCATTTTTTGACCTACCACTGCTGCGGCAATTAAGGATTTTCAAAGAAGTGGAATTTTTTAGTGAGCCCAGCATAGGATTGATCTCCTCCTCAAAATCTAAATTTATAAACCAAGGTCAAAATTTTTGGTTGGGTAAAACTCTAGGAAATTCAAACCCTAATTTGACCCCAGACTTGAAAAAACCCTAAATACTAAAACTGGTAGTTTTGGTACATTCGCTATACCTTGAGATCGAAGAAGGATTAGGAGCTGAATTTTTTACAAGACAAAGATAAATGCTTGGTGTACCCTTTGTAAACATTTCAGCCTCATATTCACTATATTTAGGTAGATATGATTCCTCCACATCAGGGTTCCAGCCTCTTCAAGGATTCATCCCTAAACGGGACACCTAGGGAGAAATCCTATATCTCAGAATAAGAAGGTCCAAATAAAATTTCACAAGATGTTCTAGATAGTGCACAGACTATTCTTTATGTGGTAAATGTTTCAGACCTTGAAGGTGAAACAATGACACATGGTAGTCTTTACAAGTTCGCTATGCTGAAAAGTATTGAATTAAGTCACCTTGGGAAAACTATCATAAGCCCAATTGGTGAAACCAATTCTGATAAAACCTATGATTTTGGAAAGAGGAAAGATGAGGCTACCTCAGTATGAAATTTCATACATAGAGGAGCATTACTTTCAGAGATACTGCAGAAACAATATCAGGAATTTCTGTAGAAGAAATTAGAAAAGTAGGGCTTCCTGTTTCGAGAGCTTCCCTCCACTATGTTCAGAAAAGGAGTACAATGGAAAGATCACCTTGAAGAGGCCCATATTTATATCCAATCAGAAGTTTGAGATTCCAATTTTTGAAAATTAGGGTTTCTCTAACAAACCCTAGATCAACCAACTCTGGAACCAAGACGGACACCTCAAATTAGTAAGATCTAATCTTTTGTTATTTACATTTTAGGTTCTCATTTCAAAATGACTAATCACACCAGCTTGATGACAAGCTTGGTGAAGCTGATAAATTCCAAGCATGGAAGTATAGGATCTCACTGGTTCTTGAAGAAAATGAATTGGACACCTACATAAGTAGAGAGGTTCTAATTCTAGAGGGAGATGGGGCTAAAATCCTGACACAAGAAGAACTTGGTCAAGGCCAAGAATATCATTGCTGATTCAATCAAGGATCACCTTATATCACAAGTGTCTTCCCTAAAGACACCTAAAGAGATGTTTCATTCCTTGACCAAGCTATTTGAAGGGAAGAACATAAATCGTAAGATGAATTTGAGAAACTAGTTGAAGAATGTAAAGATCCAAAATGCAAAGACCATACAGTCATACTTTTCAAGGGTCTCTCAAATCAAAGAACAACTTGAAGAAGTGGATGAAGAAGTAGAGAATACAGAAAATGTGATAACCACCCTAAATGACCTCCTAGGATCATGGGGTTCATTCATTTGAGGAATGTGTGCCAAAAGGAAGTGATTAATTTCAACATACTCCAGGAAGAGAGCACACAAGAAGAATCTTGACTCATAATAAGAGAAAGAGAAGATGGGAGCAACTGAATACTAAGCTCTCATGATCCAAAGAAGATCCCTTAAGCGATGAGGAATATGAAGAAATCAATTCTTGAATAACCTCTTATCCATCTTAGTATATGGATAAGAAATGATGCTATTATGAATGAAGAACATGATGAAGCTAAAATAAGGAGTCTACCCATGAAACAAATAAAGATAAGCATTCAATTGTCATTTCATGATATTATTTTTTTATGCATTGGTTTATATTCTGTTGATGTGTTATCCATGATAGAATTCTTGCATTAATGACAATATACTACTAATATGCATGTGATGGGTAAGTAGCTCATGGTGCTATAAAACTCTCCATTGATTCTTATTTTGAATGAAACCTCTTTGCTAACATATTGGATTAGTGCACAATCTCAATGATGGCATGGTAGAGATGGAAGGCATCTAGAAATTGTTCGTGAGATATGGATGAATGTTGTATTGGCTAAAATAGTTGCATGATTATATCTTTATGCATAATAATTTTCCATTATGAATATGCCTTATGAAATGTTTCTAACCATACAACTAATGCATTTGACTTGTAGGAAAGATCGCGTACAATCGCCTACAAGAAAAGAAGGATGAGACTTGTTCTGAAGAACAAGTGATGACAGTTCAAGAAATTATCCAAAATGAAGAATAGTATGATGAGAATTCAAGAGGTCTCAGATGCAATGCAGTTATGTGACACTGTTGAGTGAGATCATTGATGCAGAACCTTCCAACTATGAAGAAGTAGCCAAGAAGAAAGGGAACGAGAGTACCAATTCAAGAAGAATGATGTCTAGGATGAAATATTGAGACCCAAAGGGAAGTCCATAGATCCAACATGTAGTAGATGGAAACATCGTGAGATGCAAGGAAAGATTCGTAGCAAGAGGCTTCTCACAGAAAGAAGGCATAGACTACGAAGAGACATTTGTAGCCACTGGAAGTTAAGACACATGACATGCATAATCATGTGTGCAAATTAAAGAAGGGCTTATACGAGCTCAGAAGGCACCCATGGGACAACACATACATGAGGAGCTTGAAAATCACCTAGAGTGATGAAGATATTAACCTTTGCTATAAGGTTGAAGATGAAATCCTATAGAGGATGACAAGCTCACAGATGGGTGCGAGAAGAACTCTTGAAGAGGTTCAAAATAGAGGATCTTGGTATCTAGTGACCCTATATGGTTACATACAATATTAGTAGCAAAGGAAGCTACTTGTCACTCCAGTACAGAATGGTTCAATACATAGAGTATGAAAGGAGGAGGGAGAATGATGCTCTGATTCAGAGGGAGTGACTGCAGAAGATCCTGAGGTTCGACATGGTACGACAGGATGGACAGATTAGTGATGACTCTAGGATTTACTGAGAGTAAAGTGGATTTCAAAATTTACTTCAAGATTGAAGGTGGAATACCAATGATGCTCTTGTTATATCTTGATGACTTGTTCCTAACAGAAAAGAGGAACTCCTTAAAGTTGCAAGAAGGATACCTACTGTTGAGTTTGAGATGAAGGACTTGGGTATGATGCACTACTTTCTAGGCATGGAGGTTTGGAAGAATGTAGATGGAATCTCCCTGGGACAAGGGAAGTATGTAGTAGAGATCCTGAAGAGGTTCGGGATGATGGACTGCAAGGAATTAACCACACCTATGGCATCCAACCTGAAGCTATTGAGTGATGCTTCATCAGAGTCAGTTAATGCTACAATGTATCATCAGATGATTGGGTGCTTGATGTACCTAATGAACACAATACTAGATATTTTCTTTGTTGTGAACACATTGAGTCAGTTCCTGACAAATCCGAGACATGTTCACTTGATTGCTACAAAGCATATTATGATGTACCTGAAGGGTACAGTTGATTATGGGATCAAGTATGAGGTGAATCAGAAGATTAACCTAAAGGGTTATGTGGATTCATATTGGACATGCAGTGCCATCAATAGGAAGAGAAGTTCTGGGTGCTGCTTTAGTATGGTATTAGGCGTGATCTCTTAGTTTAGTAGGAAGCAATCCTGCATGGAACTAAGTATAGTCGATGCAGAGTATGTCTCAACTTGTTCAACTAGTTGTGAGGTAGTGTGGCTAAGGAAGCTACTATCTGATTTGTTTGATCTCAATATGGATGATACTTGTATATATTTCGACAACCAGAGTTATGTGAATTTGTCGAAGAACCCGGTGTTCCATGAAAATTTGAAGCATATCAAGATCAAATATCACTATATCATGGACATGGTGCAAAGAGGAGTAGTGAAGCTCCAATATGTTGCGACGGACGAATAGATAGCTGATGTGTTGACTAAGCCATTAGCCAAAGTGAAGTTTGAGTACTTCTGGGAGAAGCTTGATGTTCTCCAGATCGAGGTTCCTTCCAAGGGGAAGTGATGAGTCCATGAGCCCTTACGGCATGGATGTGGGATGTGTTCCCCAGATGGTCAGATGTAAGTGAAGAGACCTTCAAACATGGATGGGGGATGTGTTCCCAACATGGTCAGATGTAATTTCAGAAACCTTCTAACATGGATGTGAGATGTGTTCCCCACATGGTCAGATGTAATTGCAGAGCCCTTCTGATATGGATGTGGGATTTTTTCCCCACATGGTCATATGTAAGTGCAAATCCCTTCTAACATGGATGCGGGATGTGTTCCCCACATGGTCATATGTAAGTATAGAGAACTTCTAACATGGATGTGGGATGTGTTCCCCATATGGTCAGATGTAAGTGCAGATCCCTTCTGACATGGATGTGGGATGTGTTCCCCACATGGTCAGATGTAAGTGCAGAACCATTTTGATATGGATGAGGGATGTGCTCCCCACATGGTCAGATGTAATTGCAGAGCCCTTCCAACATGGATGTGAGATGTGTTCCCCACATGGTCAGATGTAAGTGCAGAGCCCTTCTGACATGGATGTGGGATGTGTTCCCCACATGGTTAGATGTAAGTGCAGAGCCCTTTTGACATGGATGCGGGATGTTTTCCCCACATGGTCAGATGTAGGTGTAGATCCCTTTTGACATGGATGTAGGATGTGTTCCCGACATGCTTAGATATAAGTGTTGAAGAAGATGAATACCTACATGGAGGTTAGGACTACAACCAACATGAAAAAAGGTTGGCTTTGTAGAACTTCATGTGATGATTAGAATTAAAAGATAACACCATTTGTTCGAGATAGCAGAAGTAGTGATCATGATCTAGTGATGATATAGTGATGAAGACGTGTGCTGATGAATTGTGTCTAGATAATATCTTCCTAGTTAAGAGGGAGTGTTGATATATTTGTAACTTCGGAATGTATTCACTTGTATATTTCATATATTGTATTTCATTGGTCCCCAATGTTCCTATCGGGAGAATCATTAATATAATAAAGTCATGTAAAGTCATAGAGGTTAACCATCCTAGTTGATCAGGGGGAAATGTCCCCGCAGTTGTGGGGCACTAGGGTTATTAGACCCTCCTAGTGAATTCGGCCCTGGTAAGTTATTTTCAAGTTAGAAACTAGTATAAATAGAGATTGACCCTCTCTATTTATCACACACACTCACCCAACTATAGTGCATAGGTGAGAGAAGACGAGCTCACACAAGTGAGAGAGATAGAACAACTGTTGGAGATCATCTTTCTGTCTTTGGGTTTTACTGCTGCCATTGGTGCTCATTCTATCTCTAAGGAAGTTGTGGGGTTTTATCCTTTATGGTTTCCCTGAGGAAAATATTTGTGTCTATTGTCTCTTGTGATTGATTGTTGTGCATGTTATTCTCTCAGATAAGATTCGAAGATCATATTGCTTAAATGATATAAATCTAACACTAGTGGGACTCAAAACCCGTCAGACACCGTTAGTGGCCATGGTTGCATCAATATGATGCCCGTCGAAAATGTTGTGATGCATTCTAAGGATTATGGTATGTTGCAACTTGACCTAGGGAATGAACCTTCTCCACTTGAGAGCTCTTTGTGTATTGAGAAACCTAGTGATTAGCCTGAAGATTCACATCGCATTCCTAAGGAAGTATTAAAACATTCGGGGCACAATCCTAATGCCCAACCTACCCAAAACTATTCTATTGCCGAGGATTTGGGCCAAACTCCTTGTGCGATATCTGCTTTAGAAATTCTTCATAATTTTCCTTTGCACAGGAAATCCTTATTGTCTACTCTTAGAGTGGCTGATGGAAGCTCTCCTTCAGTGATTAAATTTGAAACTCATGGAGTCCATCCTCACTTTACTTATTATGTGTCCCTTTTGGTTCATGTAGAGTGCCTAAACATCACCATCAAATGCACAGTGATTGATGAAGGCGTTGCAGCTTTTGTGATGTATTTAACCTGTTGGAAAGAGTTGGGTTCTCCTATGTTGTCTAACTCAGGCACCATGTTGAATACGTTTGACAGAAGATATTTCCAGTTGCATGGTATACTTCCTTCCCTTGAGGTCCAATTAGGAGGGAAGACTATTGCAATCGAGGTTGAGGTGGTTGATGCGCCCCTCGACTATAATATTTTACTTGGTAGGAATTGGATTTATAACATGCAAGTTGTAGCATCATCCCTATTATGGGTTGTTTGTTTTCCTTTGGGTGGGAGGATTGTTACGACCAATCAGAGATCTTTTGATAATTCTAGTTCAAAAGCATCATCGAGAGCTTCTATCCTAGTTATCAATCATTCTCAGCCATAAACTAAGAATGTTGGGGTGGGCATGTATCCTTCATTGATGGGAAATTTTAATTGGGTTGTGCCTATTCTTATGATTAGTTCTAGTCTTGGTAATACTTCTACATCGTTGAGTTCGATTCCTTTTCACACTTCACATATGGAGGACCCTTGGACTCTTCCTTCTCTGAGTACTTCGAGTGAAGATTCTATACCTACCAAGATGGACATGTCATTGTCTACAACATTGGTAGCTTATCAAGATAATCTTAATCATGTTTTAGAGTCTATTCCTTCCTCTTTTAGGACAGAGGAGGAGGACCCTTATGCACTATCTGCTTGGGCAGTTTTGTCATCTCACTCGCATGAATACCTCATTGATATTTTCCAATGAACGAAGCTATTCTCAAGGCTATGTATGGGTTAGAACAACCTTGGGGAGAGTTGCATCATAGATCTTATTTTATTCCTAATCTTGATGATATAGAGTGTGATGAATATAGGAAATATTTAGCAAGAAAATTGGTAGGCCCGTGGTCCCATTAGGCTCTCCTAGTAAATATGTCGAAGCGAACATGGCCAACGTTTCACCAACTATACCTATCAATATTTCTTGCGTTCCTGGAAAGGTTGAAAACGTATACATTGGAGTGGATTGTTCCCCCAATAAGGTTATATAGTACACCAATATTTTTAAATAATTCCAAGATGTGTTTGCTTGGTCGTATGAGGAAATTCTAGGAATTGACTCTCGCATTGTCGAGCATGAAATTTAAACCTATCTGGATGCTAAACCTATTTGACAAAGTTTGGATGCAATGAATACTAGGAAATCATCCACTATTAAGGCTGAGATAGAGAGGTTTCTCAAAGTTGGCTTCATCTATCCCGTTCCCTTGACAGAGTGGGTGTCAAACCCTATTTCGGTGGATAAGAAGTAGGGAACGATCTGTGTATGCACTGATTTTAGAGATTTGAATCGAGCCTATCCTAAGGATAACTTCCCCAAACCATTTATTGATTATATTTTGGATGAGTGTGCGGGGAGCGAGGTTTTCCCCTTTATGGATGGATTTTCAGGATATAATCATATCCATATTAAACCTAAGGACCAACATAAGACCGCTTTCATTTTTCCTTGAGCTACGTTTGCATATCGAAAGATGCCCTTCGGCCTTCAAAACATTAGAGTTATTTTTCAACAAGATATGAACTTCTCCTTTCATGATCTTAAAAATATTATTGAAGTTTATTTGGATGACTTAGCTTCTCACTCTCACATGAGGGTGCATCATCCTTATGGTTTTCGTTTGGTTTTCAAAAGATGGCATCATTATCAAATTTGGTTAAATCCTCATAAGTGCATATTTTGCATGAAGGTTGGTCGCTTACTAGGGTTCATTGTTTCCAAGGAGGGTATAAGGGTCAAAACATTGAAGGTTGAGGAAATACTTCAATTGTATCCCCCACGTAATATTCAACATCTTCAATGTTTGCAAGGAATAGCGAACTTCTTGCGAAGATTCGTGGTCAATTTTGCCAATTTGACTAAAGGATTCATGATTTTGTTGAAGAAAGATAGCTTGCTTATCTGGGATGAGTGAGCCCAGGATTTATTCGATGCTTTGAAGAGAGCCTTGGAATCGGCCCCCATGCTTAGTCCACCCGACTATAGCCGTGAATTTTTTATGTATGTGGTCGTATCTCAAGAGACGATTGGTATGGTCTTGGTTTAAGAGGATGAGGAGCTTCATGAGCATGTCATCTATTATCTTAGTTGAAACCTCATTGATGCGAAGCATCATTATAGCATCATTATACCCATGTTGAGAAGTTAGCCTTAGCTACCGTCCATGTTGTCCAGAATTTGAGGCATTATATCCTTCTTCACCAAACTTTTGTTATAGCTCACATTAATCCATTTTAGTTCATCCTCACCAAAAGGATGATAGGGGGGAATTATAATAAATGGATTGTGATATTGTAAGAATTTGACCTCAAGTTTGTTTCAGCAAAATCGAAGAATTCATTAATTTTTGCTGATCTCATATTTGATTTTCCAAGTTTGGATGAGGTGAGAGGTTCATGAAGACTCTTTCACCGATGAGCACATTTTTCTCATCTATACTATGGACCCATGGTATGGGGGCATTATTGTATACTTGCAAACCTTGAAGGTTCCTTCTCACCTCTCCTGATATGAGCGTCGACGACTACGTCATGTAGAGAATAATTAACTCATTGTGGATAATACTTTGTATCGCCATGGGGTTGATTCCATTTTATATCGGTGCTTAAATCACAAAGAGGCTGAGGTTGTGTTGGATGATTGCCATGGAGGGGTATGTTGTGGTCATTTATCTAGGATTTATACAGCTCAAAAATTTTTGAGAGAGGGATATTTTTGGCTGTCCATCGTTAAAGATTATGTTAATGCACTCAAGCAGTGCCAACCTATCCAAGTGTTTGCACAAAACATGCACTTGCATCCTACCCCATTGCATCCAATTATCAACGTTGGTCCCTTCACTAAATGGGGGGTCGATTTTATGGATTACGACCCAGCTTTGGATGGGGGCACCATCACATTATTGTGGTTGTTGACTATTTCATGAATGGGAAAAGGCTATGCCCACTATTAAAGCTGATGGTGAGACAGTCATGCATATCGTATTCAATCATATTATCACCTAGTTCAGTATCCCGAGGAAGCTTGTCAAAGACCATGGCAGGAACTTTCAAAATAAGATGATGGATAATTTGTATTTGAAGTTAGGGTATAAGAAAGAGCATTTATCTTCTTACTAGCATCAAGCGAATGAATAGGTTGAAGCAGTGAACAAGTCACTTAAGTCCATTCTCCAACGAACCATCGCACAAAGCAAGGCCAATTGGAATATCATGTTATATCCTACTTTGTAGGATTATCTAATTGTGGTCAAGACCACCACCGGTTTTTTTCCATATAATCTTGTGCATGGGGTGGAGTCAATCTTACCGGTTGAGTGTGAAATCCCTTCTTTGAAACTAACTGTGGATATTTTACCAGAGACTTCCGCATTGGAAGATATTTTGGTCCCCTTGGAGCAACTTGATGAGCAGCGTCGAGATGCTTTAGTCGCTCTTGAGATTAATAAGTGTCACAATAAGGTCTAGTACAATAAGTTTGTTCGTCCTAGGAGGTTTAGTGAAGGTGAATTGGTTCTTTTGTGGGATCAAGCTAAGGAACCCTTGGGGGAAGTAAATTTTAACCCTATGTGGCATGGTCCTTATGTGGTCAACAGAGTATTAGATAAATGTGCCTACGAGTTAGTTGATTATGAAGGGACAGCCTTGGTAGAGCCTAGAAATGGGCTCTATCTTAAGAAGTACTATGCATGATTCTTAGCTAAGGCTGATTCGTTGTATATTATTGTACATTTGCATAACTTAGTTTTGTTCTTCTTGTGGTGATCGAGTTTATTTATTAGCTTTCTTTTGTTGTGGAATATGTCGACAGAGTCTTTGGTTTATGTAGGATTTGTTGATGGTGCTAGCCACCACACTCAAAACTCAACTTCGGTTGCTTGGGTGATTTATAGTCCTACGGGTCAAGTGTTGTCTTCATGAGGTGTTTTTCTACGGCCTTCATCGAAAAATATTGCTGAGTATAGCGCCGTGATCGATTTATTGCATGATGCCATTTCACATGTTACTCACTCTCTTGAGGTACGTCTTGATCCGTAGTTAGTGGTATCACAGCTCAATGGCTTGTATAATGTTAGGGATCTGACTTTTTTATGAAGGTTCTTGCATGTAAGGTTGCTAGAATGGAAATTTGAGAACATAACATACATCCATATTACAAGAAATTTTAATCAAGTTGTTGATTCATATCCAAACTATGTACTAGATTGGCATTTGTTTCACAGACCATAAATCATTCAAAAACGCATTTGCACATGTAAATAAAATAATAAACGATCATCATAGGTATTTTTCATTAAAATATAAGTCCAAAAATGTGCTATGATAATACATAATGTCATATACAAAAATGGGGCTTCTGAGCCACCAAAATATACTACATGATCATACAAAAAATGTACATCTCAGCCTCTAAGCCAGGGTTGGAGGAGGGTGTTGATCATGGTAGCACACTATGGCTCTAGCTAGCTGAAGAAATAAGCACACCCATTCATGTGGAACACCAACCACCTGGCGCTGCATGGCCTCAAGAAAGTCCTTGACTTCTTCCATGGGAACTCTATGTGTCAATCGAACAAAGTTCGTATGAATGCTTTGTAGTGTATGTTATGCAACCACACCTATGATCTCGTCTCCTCTTACCCTCTATCGATGATGAGGCAAACCATCTAGCCATCTAGGTCCCACATCTGCATGTACATGACGAAGTATCACTATATGTCATCACACCAAAAACATGTCTTTTTGATGTCATATATCAAAAAACAAAAAAAAAGCAATAATTCAAAAAAAAGTATGAGTTGAGATCGTTACCTATCTCTCCATATGCAGAGCATGGTGGAATGGTCATGTTTTGGTCTTCACGGAAGTCTATCCCCTCGTAGGGTTAGTCGTCTATGGAAATGACTTTCCTATGCCACCAGAGAAAGAAGTCTACTGGGTAGGTGTTGGCCACTCACCCCCCTCCTAGTCTCTGCATGACATTGGCCCAGCATAGCTGAGCTGGATCCTGAGCACCGTGTGGGGAAATATCAACTCTTGGGATTAGCTCCAACACATGCTCAAAAAATAAAGTACTCAATATGCTCTCGAAGTGAAAGTTCCTCGCCCTTCCCATCTTGAAATCTATGAGTTGTTGGTTCATGTTGCTCTGTAGTGAGGTACTCTAATCATAAATAGTAGGCCTCATACATTCCACCGCATAGAAAATCAAAGGTCTTGAAGCCTGAAGGAGGGATTCCAACCCCGTTATCCTACCAAGTGCCAACAATATGGCCTTTATCCCTAGGTTTTGGATTGAGGTCATTGGGATTTGGCTCCCAAAAATTTCCGTATCCAGGAGGAAATAAAAAACAATGTATTCCTCTATAGTGAGATCACTTCCTATCCCATGAGCTCATAGGTTCACAACTTCCCCTCTACAGGACAATCTTGTAATGAAATAAATATCCTCAACCTTGAGCCTGAGGGGCATCCTATCTAGCTGGAATGTCTATGATTCAGGATCCCAATAGTCTACTATCATTTGGAGTAGACATAGTTTTTCTCTTAATCTACCAATGTGCATGAAATTTTACAAACCATAATCCCTCAATGCTTGTTGAGCCATTAATTCACCTTACACATCCCTATCAACGTCTTCATGCTCACGTTCTCTCCACTCAAGAACCATCCTGCACATAAATTTTAAAGTTTCATGATAATTTGACCTTGAATTTGAAATTTACGGCCCTATATGTGTCTATTTTCAAAACAATAGCATACATACGCAGGTATCGTCGTCTTTTCCACATATGTCGAGCCCTATACATAGAAAAACATCTGATTTCTGCATAAGATGAAACCGCCCATTTTAGGATGGCCCATGTTAAAACATTGACAAATCAAAATTAAAAATAAAAGCATGAAAATGAAATATTGGGGCATGGTGATTTACCTGAACCAGACGGCGTGCGATTTCGTGGAAAAATGCTCTCAGAATCAGCTTCTCATGTTTTTAGTCCAAAAACACTATGTTCGGTAAATTTTCAAATGGTATGGAAAAAATGTTTTTTTCACTATTTTATAGAAAAACATTTGAAATTTTTACCCACTTTCCTATAATTTGGACCATTTTTTACCATTTATTTACTGTTTGGCCTAATATTGTGTTGTAGGGACCCGATTTGGGCACGTTTTGACAGAGTCTTTGATCCATTCATGCTTACTATAGGTATAATGTCTAAACTAGTATATAGGTTAGGATTTCACATCCGCTTGCATCTTACATTGCCTTATGACCATTTCATTTTAACCTTAGGTACAAACCTGTTCTGTGATGTCACAAAACCTTCATGCTGTTGTTAGAAGTGACATTGTGTGAATGGTAGATCTTTCCTCTACATGGGTGCCCTAGTTAGACCCTATTTTGCATTTGGTACCCATGTTGAGTTGCCTCCTTTAGGTTGTGGGAGTCCCTTTTTAGTCCCGCCATGTCTTTGAGAAAGAGCTTCATACTCTTGAACTTTATGTTGGCCATTCCCCATAGGGACTCCCTTATATATATCAAGTTGTAATTTCATTTCATGAGTTTTTCTTGCCCTATTGAGCTTTATGTTAACTCCCTACTTCAAAGTTATAAGCGATATAGCCCGATCTTGTCTCATGTCTAGCCAAACAGATCCTTTTACATATCCTTTGCATCTTGATCACCCCTTTACCGGGAGGAGACCTTCTCCCAAGTATCGTTATCCTGCACATATTGCCTTGCATTAAACATAGGTATGTTCCACTGCTTCTAACTAGTTTTCTTGTCCCTAACACTCGTCTCCCCATAGCTATGTACTATAAAGCAGTATTATTCTTTTTCAAGCTTTTCAAAATACCAGAAAAAGTCCAAAAATAATAAAAAAACATAAAAATCTGGGTGGGAAAAGATATTATCTTTGGAAAAAGTCGAGTCGTTTCACCTTCGAACAAAGCACTGTATATCACATCCATTGGTTGGGTTATTAGTTTGATTTTAGGGGCTTTACTCATTACTCTAAGTTTATCTCCACTAATTGGTTATGCTTCAAGTCCCCATAGAGCCTTTGTTGATGCCTCTTGCGTCACAGAGATGTCCCAATTTGCATATCGATTCCATGCTACCTACCTTCAGTCACCAATTTCCTTATTCTCTTGTTCAAAGGAAGTTGAAGCCTGAGTTGGACATTTCTCAGTTATCTTGACTTTGCATGTCGGCCATTCCTGGTACTATTACTGGTTTGTGCACATCGTGTTTGATTTCTTCCACATTATACATCATTGCTGAGTAACTCATGTTGGTTGATGGGGGATGCCTTAACTCCGTCCTTTCAGTGGATTACATTCCATTGACTTCAGATCATTTATTCTGGAATAGGAGTCTAGATTCCTTTGAGTCCCTTGAGACTTGTAGTCATCAGTGGTAGGTTCTCTCACCATTGACAATTTTGGGAATACATCAATGTACCATAATCGATGGATTCTTTCAAGTGTTCGACCTCAACACATCTATTCACACTTGTTAGATTGCACTTTGTACCTCGATTCCCATTTTCATTATCGGTGGGTATCTCATGTTTGTTAATGCTATACATCAATGATCGGTAATCAGACGATGGACTAATATGTTCAACCTCGACACACCTATTCACATAGTAGGACATGTACTCATAGCGGTTTGTGTAGAATACCTTCCAGCTTGGTGGCATTCCATATATGCTACCTCCTTGATTCTGCCAGTATTCATGAGATGTCAGCTCTTGTGATCTTCATTCCAGTGTTTCCAGTGTATCTTAGATATCTTCATCCACTATGGATATCTTGATCCATTGTATATTTTACATGGTGATGACCACACATGACATTTGTATATCATGCCTATTCATGGCCATTGTACTCTTATGTATCTGGGACTGCTATATGTATTTGCAGTCACATGCAGAGATTGATTATTGTATTGTACTAATGAGTGGCTGGTGATTCCACCTGAATCTTCAATAGTCCACTTTTGGGATGAATTTTATAATATATTTCTGCCATCATGTCACCCATATGACCTCACACATTAGGGGGCATCTGTTATAGTTGATTTTTCCACACCTAGTTGATAA